>MKYO02000225.1:759223-838415 GCA_002013955.2 Citrus medica
ATATATATATATATATATTATTTTTATTTTATTTTTTAGTGTTAAACTGGTAATTTAATTTTTCTTTTTAATAATTTCTAAAAAAAGGAACAAAAGGTAATAGCAAGGGTGTCAATAATTTATGGTAGGGATGCTTTGAAGTATTTTTAAAAATATAGGGACTAAACGAACTTTTATCCTAAAATTTATCTACTAGCTCGACTGAACCAATTATTATTTTTAAATACTTATTACACATCATATTATTGTATTACACAGAGATTTATAACTGCTATTACAGCAGACATTATACTGATATTTACAATCAAATATACATAATTAGAATTTATATTATTACATTAAATTCTATAAAGTACAAACCCAGACAAATAACCCTCGCAAACAATGGATGTCTCTCAGATATACATAACTAGAACTTATATCATTAACCCTTGCAGATAAGGGATGTCTCTCAGATATACATAATTAGAACTTATATCATTACATTAAATTATATGAAGTACAAGCACAGGCAAATAATCCTCGCAAACAAGAGATGTCTCTGCTCCACTCGCATTTCGTAAGGTAGAAAGATTTATAAATTAACTTCACACAATTTTTGCTTGAATTAAGAGAGATTGAATTCATAGGAATTCGAACCATTACTTTCATAATCATTCTTAACTTTGAAAGTAATAATTCACCATTTGGCGAAAGGCCAAGTGGCGATGAACCAACTGTATAGTTACTCATTTGTATACTAAAAACATTGGTTGTAAATTATATAATAAATATAGCTTAGGATAATCCATTTGAGCGACACATGTCAATTGCAAATGGGTAATGAAATTTATGAAGTGGTAAGAAAATCTAAGTGGCATACAGACACTCTGTCCACGCACTCATTGACTTGTTTGTAGGTAGTTGCACTCCGAATCTGATCCAGTCGATGTTTTCTTTAATGGTTGCACTTTTGAGATCAATGTGATGTAATTTGTCCGGATCAGATGTAAAAAGGGTTTCAAATTTCAATTCTCTAGAGTAATCACCCTAAGTGGATAACATGTTGATCGTATTCAAAATCCAGTAACTATTTTTTTTTATTATTATCTTAAAGTCAATTATCATTAATTTGGAAAACATTAGCAGCTATCAGCTGCATGTGCCATTCAGCTGATCTTGTGTTTGGATGATGGGACATTGATCTTTCAACAAAATAAAAAATTAATGAAAATAGGCCATTGTGTCCCAGTGGTGATAGAGAGGAAATAAGATTTGTGATCTTTATCAGTAGCAGAATGTGTCACAGCAGTAACCCCACTTGCTTTATAGTTACTCGTAGGCATCCATAGGGTTGGTTTTGATATTTGAAATGGACCAAAGGAAAATAGTTGGAGAGTGGACTAAGAGTTTCTCAATATCCGTTTCCAACTAATGTGATCTACAGCTCAACACTCTGACATTTTAACTGGGGACTAGGGGATAGTGGCGTTTGTTGAAATTAAGCAAGTTTTAGAGTACCCAAGTGAAAATGAAATTGAAAGCTATCTTTTTGTGTCAATTCATCAAAGCATTCACACTTCTTGAATTGACAATGCTCAACATACCTTACCTCTTAAGTCTTGACGAGCTTGGAACTCCACATGGGCAGAGTATTTCGTCCAAATATGCAACTAACCTAACTTGGGCAAAATTCTTTCTCCGCCAAACCCAGGAACTAAGCTATCAAAATTCCATCATTCATATTTTGTGAACCAATGGGCGTGCCCACAGAGTCATTGACTAAATTAATAACAGTATTTGTGCAATGTGTCGAAAAAGTGCTGATAGTTTTAGCAATTGCATGTCTAGAAACAAACTTTTTAATGAGGCCAATAGTTATACTATAAAACAGATGCCTGTGAACTTGTAATGCTAATCTTTGCTAATTTTAGGGCAAGAAAAGCAAGTGGCAACTGGCCATTTCCCCACCAATTGGGGACCCACACTTCCATCAATAGACTTTAGTTTATGCAGTTTCAATATGGGAATATTTTAGGTCCAAATGAGTCTGTATTGCACACGTGTAATGTTTCAACAGATTATTATCCAGTATAATGGATTTTCCAAAAACTTCCAATCATTTTTTTTCAGTGGCTATTTTTTTCATTATAATCAAGTATTACACAATCCACAGAAGTTCATAGTTGAAGAGCTTTTCTTATAAGTTCATCCCTGTCAACATCACCTATTTATCCACATAAAGAACATTAATCGCCGGGAACAAAGCGGCAAAAACCGAGGGAGTTATCTCACAACTCTCTCGTACTCAGATTTCATACAAGCATTGGCCATAAAATATGCCTATCAATGAAGCATGACAATGAAAATAATCAGCTGCAAACCTCAATTCAAGGCCTATAAACATTCTGTCCAAGCACAAAGCCAAAAACCCAAAAAGAGGCTTTTAGTGATGAATCATCATTTTCATGGAAACTCTTCAGGTAGTGGCTCTTAGCCACGCCTGATCCCCACGAAGTAGTTGAAGTCATGGTGCTGGACCCTTAGTTGCTTTAGCCACGAATCTGCTACGCTCAAAAGTGACACCAGCCTTTCTTGGTCCCGACCACAATTGCCCGAGACCCACACATTCCCTTGCATCTTGTAAGTGGCCAAGCCAAATGGAGGAAGAGATATCCCTTCCCCTTCCTTTCGCTTCCTTTCATCATTCTCAATGTCATCATCAAGGTCCATATCTATACAGAGATAAAACAACCAGAACAAAAGTTTTGGAAGCAGATGAAGTATGAATATAAAACTTTCTAAGAAAATGAAAGCAGATATATGAAAAAAGCCGATTGAATTAATAATGGACAGCAAAGTACCTTGAAAAGACGATGAAAGAGTATGGTAAGTGAGGAAGCAAGTGGACAAATCCTTTATTGTCCTTCCCATGGGAATATGATATATAGGATACCTGCATTTGATTCGCATTCATACAACTCATCAATGACATGATATTCGTGTTAACTGTTAATATATTATGATCATAGGAAAATCATGTCACTTGTTTGATTTCAGAAATGGAACTCTACAGAGATCCTAAAGCCATCAGTTTTAATTTGTCCTATGTGTTGGATTATCTGCAGTAGAGCTGAATTGCAAACTAAAAAATTCATTACTTGTGAAATATAGACTGTCAGTTATATTTAGCTTGTTGGGTTATTAATTACTTTTCGAGAATGAACATACAGTCAGAGAAATAGAGAAATAGAGAAATAGAGATACCAAGCAACTGCCATCCAACTAGCTGGTGAAAGATCAACATTCCTCAATGACATCAACCCGGGATATCTTCGAGCCAATCCTGTAATCTGAAAGTAAAGAACCAATAAAGTATCTATGGAATCAGCATCTTTCATAGTGAAAAGGGGCACAAAGAATATAGAGTATAATGGTCAATTACAAATTCTGTCTTAATATTCTTCCTCAAAGCACAGTAAAAGATAATAGATATTGTCAGATCAAAGGCAAGAACAGATGCTTAATAAAAAAATCATAAACATAAGAAAGGACAAGATGAATCTGAATAATTTTAAGCAAACTAGTGAGTCCAGAAATGAGAGAATATTAACAAATCGACAATGCAAACTACAAAAAAACTAGAAAGAAAAAAAGAAGTTTATAGTTTCATGCCCAAAAGTCAAAAGATCCATTCTATCTTTACCAGATGCTTATCATGAAAAGGATTTCAGATTATTCTAACCAATCCACAGATGCTATAATCACTCCAATAAGTTCTTTAATTGATCGATCTTCATGTAAGGAAAACAAGATGTATAACAAATTTATAAGTAAAAAACAGCATAAAGCTACAAGCAAGCTTGCATTATAGACTTAAGAAACTAAGAAAAAGTACCTTATCCATGAGAGGAACTCTTCCGTAAGGAGTAGACCTCTCAAAATACTGGAAATAAAGGTAGCCCAATCTATCATTGAGATGCAAAAGATTGTCTTGATCACACCCTCCTTCCTCAGATGAGCATCCATCCCATCTCCATAATTTGTCCATCTCGCTCTCTTCACTACATGAATCACTAAACAAATCTCTTGTTTCACCATCATCAGTCTCTTCTCTGGAAAACAAAAAACAAAGATTCCTCCATTACTTCCCCAGTTACACAACTTGTACGCAGAAGCCCCAAATGATATCACTTGATCAATCAAACTCTAAAGCACAAAATTTCAGCAGCTTTGATGTAAATTTATTCGAATTCAATAAATCCACATCTTCAAGAATTCAACAATGCAATCAATGAAAAAGATAATACTTGAAATGAAAAACTAACACAACTAAAACAATTACCTTAACCCATTCACACAAGAACTGCTGGTGAATATTTGAATTGCAGAAAGATAAGGCACATAATACTGAACCAAGGTTTCGCCATTGCCCAAAACAATTGGTACTCCAGCTCCATATGCACTCCATTCATCATAACAATTCCATAAATCACCCAATGTAAAGTACTCAACCTTTTCCCTCTCCCATGGATGCCATAAACTGTTAAGGTCCCTCATCTCAGTCTGCAACACACAAAAAGCAACAATCACATAACAAAATTAACATTTAACAACCCAAAAATGAAAAAACAAAGAATTCAATATATAATCAAACAAACCTTGGGAAGGAATTGCGAACGTACTATTGGTGTGGTGCAATGGAGGAAGCAGTCGAGGTTTGATTGCGTTGACCCTTTGTCAAGAAACATTATTGCAACAGAAAAATGTGAGAGAAAGAGAGAGAGGGATAGAGAAAAATTTTCTCTCCCCAAGCTTTGATCACAGAGCAGAGGAAAGAAAAATAACAAAGAAAGGGCAAAACAGAGGGAGAGAGAAATTGTCGGGATTTCGATTAGATTAGATAAAAAAGAAAAAACAATCGAAATGCAAATTTTGTCTACAAACGTTTTCTATTTTTCGACGTTAGGACAGCTAAATTTACGGACCCTTTAAAACAAACTAAAATCAACACAACAAGACAGAAAAAATATATATATACATGCAAAATTTCTCTCTGTTTCTGAATTCCTCTGTTCAAATTTCAATACACATTTTTTTTTCGATTGTCTAATTCAGTGTGAAAAGGAAAAGGGAGAGAAAATAAATGAAACGATAAGTAATCGCTTTCAAGTTTCTTCTTCTTCTTCTTCTTCTTCTTTTTTTCGTTTAAACTTGAAGGAAACTCAAGCCTGCTCTGCTTTGATCAATATTGAAGAAACAAGTCTATTTTCATTCAACATTAACCCTTGAAGTTAAATCAATAACCCACGAAGCAAAACACGAAGAATTTAAGGAGAGACACAGAATTGAAGCAGAATTTATAACGGAAGAAAGGGAGAGAAAGTTTTGAGAGAGAATAGATTTTAAAAAAAAATTCTTTCAACGGAAACCCTTGTTTTCTGGGAAAAAGACTCAGTGAATGGTTTTCTATTTTGAGTTTCGCGTAAGAAAACGAGACGATTTTCTAACTGAAAATGTAAAGCAATCAACTTTCCCGGTTAGAAAAGGCAGAGCAAACAAGAACTGGCTTGTGAAGAGAAAATGAAAAAATGGTTAAAATTGAAACAGAACAGAGCAAATATCAAAACTGTCCAATTGAAACATAGTATTTTGGTTTCTAGAAAGGGCAATGAAAAAAACACGGAGACTGATTGTTTTAAAACAATTTTTTTTTTCGCTCACTGAGTCTTAATCTTTTGAGTAAGATGGACAATCACATAATTTTTTTTTAATTTATTGTTCTTTATATTTTTGGAGAAGATTTAATGTGACTGGGTCCATTGCCGTCAAGGCAAGTAGATTAGGATCTTTGAATTTTCTGTTCACGAGGCAACGACTGATAATTGAAAAGAGTGAAAAACTACGTGGAAAATCAAAACTCCATAATCCCCATTCATTAACCATTAATTTAATATGAGTAGTAGTAAGTTTCGCAAATTTTTGTCCAAAAACAATATTTATCAAATATTAAATTATTTTATATGCTATATAAAAAAATTTAAAAATATGTGATGGTGTCATTAGTAATTACAGATTTTTTTTCTTTTACTAAGCAATTAAAGATGACAATTTTCTTGCTCGAACTGATCTATTAATTTTTAAATAATTTCATTTGATTTGTCATCTAAATTCGAATATTTAAAAAAAGTAAGGAGATGAAAATTGATTTAGACATTGTATATTCTCTTCATCTTTTATAAAAATTATATCTATATAAATAATGAGTTAAAATTAAAATGAAGAATGAAAATCACAATAATTTATTTATTTAAGCCGTAGAAATCAAAATCAAAATGAATCGTATTCTCATTTATGTGTTTATTTGTTACAAATTATCATAATGCTAAAATTGTATAATTTTTCACTAACAAAACAAATAAATAAATATTTTAAAGGGAAATATATGTATGTTTATTATAACATTGAGCGTAATACTATAATTTTTTTAATTATCTACTTCTTGTTGTTGTTATTTTCATTAAAACAATTATAAAAATATCATAATAATATACTATTAATATTGTTTAATATTTAAATAAAAAATTAATATTTAAATTTTTTTAAGGGTAAAACAATTAATTTATTCTCTATTCTCATTCTTCATTTTTATTTCCACCTCCACTAGCAAATGAGATTCATCTGCTTATTTGCATATATAGTGGGACGACCAAACACTCTTATACCCATTCTACAATTACTTTTTGATGAAGAGTAGGACTCCATATTATACTAGGATTAGTTTCTTTATTAACTAAAGTTTAAGACTTTTAAATTTCTTTCTAATTTAGAATTTTGTTTCCCTTTCAATTTAGGGTTTTGTTTTTACTTCATGAATTAGGATAATTACTACTACTATAAATAGCTTCCTCTTGTAGCCTTTGAAAGCAAGAATTTTGAGTTCAATAATATTTCAATTTTCAAATCTCTTTGTGAGTATTTGAACAGTTAATTCTCGGTATTCTGCGGAATCAACGAGTCTTAATCCCTAAGTTCGCGGTATTCTTTAGAATCAACGTGAATTTAGTTGTTCTTTTGTTCCGGTATTCTCTAGAATCAACGGAATAGTTTGAACATTAAACTTCCGCTGCATCAGCTTGGTATCAGAGCCAAAACCTGGTATCACCAATCTAACTCCATCTACCACCAAATCTTTCCTTTTTTTTTGTTTTTGCCCTTTTGATTCTTCCGTTTAGCCCCACACCCGAATTTGATAAAATGCCTCCAAGAAAAGCTCGTAATGCTCATACTGCAACTTACAATCAAGAAGATGTTTCTAAAGATGAAGCCCTAGCTAGTATGATAGCTAGAATTGATATGCTAGCTGCACAAATGGCACGAATGGCAGAGTTACTTGACGAACGCCATCGTACTCCAGAACGTGAAGACAAATCAAGTGGAAGAGTTACTAGAAAAGGGATTTATCCGTGAAAGTCTTAGTCCCTGTGCAGTCCCTGCTTTATTGACTCCAAAGAAAGATAGTTCTTGGAGGATGTGCGTGGACAGTCGAGCTATCAATAAAATTACAGTTCGATATCGTTTTCCAATCCCTCGATTAGACGACTTGTTAGATCAACTCAGTGGAGCAACAATTTTTACCAAACTTGATTTGAAAAGCGGCTACCATCAAATTCGAATACGGCCTGGAGATGAATGGAAAACGGCTTTTAAAATTCGCGAAGGGTTATACGAGTGGTTGGTAATGCCATTTGGCTTATCCAATGCTCCGA
The DNA here is from genome assembly GCA_002013955.2 of Citrus medica. NCBI lineage: Eukaryota > Viridiplantae > Streptophyta > Magnoliopsida > Sapindales > Rutaceae > Citrus > Citrus medica. The sequence goes on from MKYO02000225.1 coordinate 766,972, forward strand.
GTACTTTTATGCGAGTCATGAATCAAGTTCTTCGCCCTTTCATTGGAAAGTTTGTGGTTGTTTACTTCGATGATATACTTATATATAGCACCAGTCACGAGTTACATCTACAACATTTGAGAGAAGTGCTTTTAGCCTTAAGAGCAACAAGTTTATACACAGCAGTAAACAAGTGTATTTTCTTGACCGAGAAAGTATTATTTTTGGGATATGTGGTGTCGAAGGATGGTATATCTGTTGACCAATCAAAAGTGGATGCTATTCGAGATTGGCCTCAGCCAACTACTTTATCCGCCACCAGAAGTTTCCATGGACTGGCCTCTTTTTACAGGCGATTCATTCCTCATTTCAGTACTATTATGGCACCAATCACAGATTGCATGAAAGGAGGACAATTCTCTTGGACAGAGGCAGCTACTAAGGCATTCAAGATTATCAAAGAAAAGTTGATTACTGCCCCAGTACTTGCCCTACCAGATTTTTCGCTCACTTTTGAGGTACATTGTGATGCTTCTAAGGTCGGTATTGGAGCTGTTCTTAGCCAACAGGGTAAGCCTATAGCTTATTTCAGTGAGAAGTTGAATGGAGCGAAGGCACACTACAGCACTTATGACGTGGAATTTTACACAATAGTCCAAGCGTTAAAACATTGGCAACATTATCTAATTCATAAAGACTTTATTTTATACACTGACCATGCCGCGTTAAAGTACCTCAATAGTCAAGACAAGCTCTCTCACAGACATGCCACGTGGACAGCATTCCTTCAACAATTTACCTTTGTGGTGAAGCATACCTCCGGTGAATCCAACCGGGCAGCAGATGCACTTAGTCGACGAACTTCGTTATTGACACAGATGCATAATCAAGTTCTTGGATTTGACACATTTCGAGAGTTATATGCTTCTGATCCTTACTTTGCTCCTATATTAGAAGACGTTGTTGCAGGATTTCGCTCAGATTATCATTTACATGACGAATTCCTTTTCAAGAGTAATCAGTTGTGTGTTCCTGACTCAAGTTTGAGATTGAAAATCATTTCAGAGTTACATAATGAAGGGCACATGGGTCGTGACAAAACTCTGGCTCTAATCGCCAACACTTATTTTTGGCCTACTATGAGGCGTGAAGTCTATCGCTATGTTGAGACTTGTCGCATTTGTCAAGTTTCCAAAGGTGCAGCAACTAATGCTGGGTTATATATGCCGCTGCCGATTCCAACACAACCTTGGGCTGACATTAGCATGGATTTTGTTTTGGGATTACCCCGCACTCAGAGGGGTATGGATTCAATATTTGTTGTTGTTGATCGATTCTCGAAAATGGCTCACTTCATTGCTTGCAAGAAGACTACAGACGCTTTGACTGTTGCTCGCCTATTCTTCAAGGAAGTCTATAGATTGCACGGTTTACCAAGTTCTATAGTATCTGACCGGGATACACGATTTCTTAGCCATTTTTGGAAGACATTATGGAAGTTGACTAACACTCGCCTGAATTTTAGTAGTGCTTACCACCCACAAACAGATGGTCAAACTGAAGTTGTCAACCGCTCTTTAGGAAACCATCTACGTAGTCTAGTTGGCGACAACTTGAAGATGTGGGATCAGAAGTTATATCAAGTCGAGTTTACTTATAACCGTGTTGTTAAGCGTAGTACTGGTTTAAGCCCTTTGCAGGTGAATTACGGATATAATCCACGAGCTCCCATCGACTTGGCTCCAGTTCCAGATTTAGTTCGCAAAAGCGGTAAAGCAGAAGACTTTATTGAGCAGCTTCAGCAGATTCATGAAACTACGCAAGAGTCTTTGAAGCAGACGACCGAAGGTTATAAAATTATGGCAGACAAAAAACGTCGAGCTTTGAAATTTCAAGTGGGAGATTTTGTTTGGGCTGTCCTAACTAAAGAAAGATTCTCAGTTGGTGAGTACAACAAGTTTTCTGCCAAGAAAATCGGCCCTTTGGAGATTATAGAGAAGATAAATCCTAATGCCTACAGATTAAAGCTTCCTAATCATATCCGCACTGCAGATGTATTTAATGTTAAGCATCTTATTCCTTACAGAGGTGATCATGATGAAGATGTTGTTGCTAACAATCAGAATTCGAGGACGAATTCTCTCCACCCTGGGGGGAATGATGAAGAGTACGAATCCATATTATACTAGGATTAGTTTCCTTATTAACTAAAGTTTAAGACTTTTAAATTCCTTTCTAATTTAGAATTTTGTTTCCCTTTCAATTTAGGATTTTGTTTTTACTTCATGAATTAGGATAATTGCTACTACTATAAATAACTCCCTCTTGTAGCCTTTGAAAGCAAGAATTTTGAGTTCAATAATATTTTAATTTTCAAATCTCTTTGTGAGTATTTGAACAGTTAATTCTTGGTATTCTGCGGAATCAACGAGTCTTAATCCCTAAGTTCGCGGTATTCTTTAGAATCAACGTGAATTTAGTTGTTCTTTTGTTCCGGTATTCTCTAGAATCAACGGAATAGTTTGAACATTAAACTTCCGATGCATCACTTTTGTAGTAGCAAACACACAAAATGGCAATGATTCCTCATTCCCACTCCTTAATTTAAAAAAGTAAACACACCAATATTCTTATAATTTAAGCATTCGATGGAAAGGAAGTCAATAAAAATTAAAAAATATGAGCATCAAACAGTATTCAAACTATGGAATATGATATCTTTGGTGTACCATAGTTACAGGCATATAGCCACCAACTCAACTGAGGAGTTGTTTGTAACCAATAAGAATTTGATAAAAAATAAAAAAAAGAGTTGAAAGGTAGTTTTAGGTCCTTGTTTTTTATATTAAATGTATGGAAGTTTTGATATATTATGAATTATGACACTATAATCTATACATTTTTAAAGATTGACTAAAAATTTCTATCATTGTTGTTCATCCAACAACCTTAAGAAGATGAGTTCTGCACTTTCACATGCAATTAAATGATAAGAATTTAATCAATTATTTATTTACAGGAAGTCGTAAGAATTGATCAAGAAACAACAATTAAATAGATTAGTTGATTTGAAATTGTCAATTCTATAATTTTTTTGTTCTTAGAACTCGTCGCAAACAAAATTATTAATTTTTTCAATCATACAAAAGGGATCTACTACTACTACTTCTATAAAATGATAATTACCATTATCAAAAACTAGAAAATAGAACCGCCCTTCGTGCGGCTTTAAAAAAAAATTAGTATTATCTTTTTTTCTTACTTTGCACTTGATGAAACTACTAAAAAATTTGAATTGATTTTTTTTAAAGATGACGCAGTCTTATAAAACTAAAGTTATTTATGAAAGTTAATTATTTTTTGGTAAATTATCAGTCATATACCCTTAAATGACACCCGTATCAAACGTGTGTGAACACTTTTCAAGTGTACCATTAGTATACCCTAAGTTGACAAAACACTTCTTCTGTCCACCAATCCGTTAACTTCTGTTTGCAAACGCTAACATCATAAGGGTAATTTAGTCTTTTAAGATTGACGAAACTTTGATTTTAAAAAAATGACATGTCATCCTATTTACCTAGTAAAAAATGACATGTCATATGATATTTATTGATAAAAATGACTTGTCATCCTATGTATCGGATAATTATTAATAATTGCTAAAACAACTACTTTACAACCGAATATACTCCTCCAAGCTCCAACTGTAAATTTTTATGGTATAATATGTATAATTGTAACTAATATGGTGTTAATAATTTTGTATGGTATAATATGAATATTTTTTATGGATAATTGTTAATAATATGTACCATTAATAATTTATTTTTTTAATAAAAAAATGTATTGTTAATAACAAAATAAAAAAAATTGTGTGTTGAAAATTTACGTTAATTTTTTGGGTAAATTTATCTTTTTACATTATTTTGAGTTTCAAGGGCAAAATAGTTAATTTGTCACAATTCTGTTAACTTTCTAATAGAATTTAACTGATTGATGGACGTCAGAAGTGTTTTGTCAACTTAGGATATACAAGTGATACACTTGAAAAATGTTCACACATGTTTGATACGGGTGTCATTTAAGGGTATATGGCTGATAATTTCCCTTATTTTTTTGTTAACTTTAAAAATATATATTAATGTGTATAGCTAAGTGTATACAACATTTTCATCAATAAAATTTATGTTCACACTAATCAATTCTCCATTCTTCTTGGTATTAACAGACTCTCACATCATACAAAGCTTAACATTTATCATCCAACTATCTTTATCATTATTCAACTCATAAAGAAAAGAGTATTTCATGAAGTACACAATACTAAAAATTTAAATAAGTCAAAAAATAAAAACACAAGAACATTTCTAAAGAGGATATTGGTTAAATAATAAAAAAATACAAACATAACAAATCTTAAATACTTAATGTTTATAAAGTTTGAAGAAGCCAAAAGACACTAAATAAAATGTTGCATAATTAAATATGAGATTAGACATTAAAATTAAGCCCTAGTGGCATTGGTGAGGGAAGATGAAGGAATCTTCCTTTCCATATTAATTAGTTGATGTATTTTAAACTACTAAAGTTTAGTTGTTGGTTTAATAAAATAAATGAATGTTTAAAAACTTATAATTAATTATTATTAATAGTTACATATTGTTGATTTTAAATAGAAAGAGGAAGAGACATGTAATCTTTTGTAATCTAATAATAATTTTTTATTTATTTTCTATTTTTAATATTTTGTAATGTAATTATTTTTTAATCTCAACCAATAAATTATATAATAAAGAATATAAAAAGATGAGAAATAATGATGCTACAAATCTTAACTACTTAATATTTATAGAGTTTGAAGAAACTAAAAGGCACTAAACAAAAGGTTGCATAATTAAATATGAGATTATGACATTAAAATTAGGCCATAATGGCATTATTAAGGGAAGATAAAGGAACTTCCCTTCCTATATTAATTAATTGATGTATTTAAGCCACTAAAGTTTAATTGTTGGCATAATAAAATAAATGAATGTTTCAAGAGTTATAAATAATTATTATTAATGGTTACATATTATTGAATTTAAATAGAAAGAGGAAGAGACATGTATTTTGTAATCTAATAATTATTTTTTATTTTTAATATTTTGTAATGTAATTATTTTTTTAATCTCAATCAATTTATTAGATAATAGAAAATACAAGAAGATGAGAAATAGTGATGCCACATCACCTCCTCTAGTCCCAGCTTTATATATATACTAGAAAATAAAACCGCGTTTCATGCGGCTTTGAAAATAGAATTTAGTATTACCTTTTTTTCTTACTTTACACTTCATGAAACTGATAAAAAATATAAATTAATTTTTTTTAAAGATGAGACAGCCTTATAAAAAACAAAAAAAAAACTATTAGCCAGCAATACAAATAAAGAAGCAACGCAAGATAAATAATAAAATGAGAGAATATATTATAGAGTGATTTTATTAATTCAAATTGTGTGTGTACAAAACAAAAAGATGGGCTTTCCTTTCATAGTTACATAATCACTCCATGAAATTAATGAAAAATTTTGGATTATAATTCCTTGTGAGATAGTGAAAGTTATAGGAAAGCTAAAGGTTGTTAATGGGAGATAGTTGGGAGACTAAGAGATATATGTTATGAACATCTACATTTATTTTAATAAATTCATAACACTGCCCCTTAGATGTTCATTACAAAGAATATGCCTCATTAAAATCTTTACATAACTGTTATTATATATTAACAATCAAATTAATTATAAGAAGATGAAAAACCAAATCTAAAAGAAAATTTCTCTATTTATTAGATAATAGAGAATATACAAAGATGAGAAATGGTGATGCCACATCACCTCCTCAAGTCCCAACTTTATATATATATATATATTATTGTAATTGTTATTGTATTGTAATTGTTATTATTGTTGTTGTTGTTATAAATAATGACAATAATTAGCTAAGGCCAGTTTAGAAACTTATAATAATTCATTCTGACTCCAAGATAAGTTAAATAAATCAATGGCAATATAGTTCATTTCGATTCTGATTCCCATAACTAAAATAAACAATTTATTTTGATTCTCATTCCAATTCTCACAACTAAAGTAAACAATTTATTTTGATTCCAGATCATTCCGATTCTAGCCCATTCTGATTCCAGATCATTCCGATTCCAGCTCATTTCGATTACTAATTAGTAAACACACCTAAAGCCAATGAGTTTTTACAAAAGTGGATTCATAATCTAGAACATTCGTGGTGTGTTTACTTCCTATTGGGGAATCAAAATTCAGGCTGACCCAAAACCAACCAAATCATATGCAACAAATTCGACTTGACCGTCTATGGAAACAAACTAGTCTCACCACCATTTGTATACCAAATCAAAAAGCCTCACTCTTACCATAGTCAAATTTATCTAGATAAAATCTCTTTATCAACAACCACCCTAATTTGAAGTAGATTGAAATGTCAAAGTTATCATAAAAATAATATAAATAAGGGACCAACTAAATTGACTAAATCAAAATTCAAATATATTTACATATATATATAAGGGTAAAATCTCGTTTAGTCCCTATATTTTGAGGTTAGTGTCTGTTTAGTCCCTATATTTTGAGGCTAGTGTCTGTTTAGTCCATATATTTTTAAAAATACATTAAAACATCCCTACCATTAAATTATTGACACCCTTGCCATTACCTTTTGTTCTTTTTGACTTATTTTTATAATATTACCCTATTACAATAATGTTTTTTTTATTAGACATTATTTAAAAGAAAAAAATTAAATTATCAGTTTAACACCAATAAAATGAAATAAAATAAAAAATATATTAATTTTTGTGGAACACTCTGTTGAGGAGTTAAAATATTAATTTTTCTAAAAAATGATAATTTATTTTTTACAAAATTAATTTTTTTGACACACATGAGCTTCCACAAAAATTAATATATATATTTTTGTTTTATTTTATTTTTGGTTTACTTTGATAATCTAATTTTTTATTAATATCCAAAAAAGAAACGTTACTGTAAGAGTGTAATATTATAAAAGCAAGTTAAAAAGAATAAAAAGTAATGGCACAAGTATTAATATTTAACAGTAGGAGCGTTTTGAAATATTTTTAAAAATATAGTGACTAAATAGATACTAATTTCATTATATAAAAACTAAACATGCTTTTATCCTATATATAATTGAAGTTAATTTCTAATCCCTCCATAAATAGTATCATTCAGTTCGTTCACTTACCTTTTATAATAGACTAAATTAGGATAACGTTTTAAAGGAAACATTCGTCATTAATGTGTTGTTTTTGCCACGATTGTTGTCTATGTGATGATTGCCCATAAATTAAATGTATTAATCCATGCATGTGCTTCCACTTCTATAGTGTCTAGCCAAAATAAAACTCAAACCTACATTAATGTAAATTAATAATTGAACATCACATCTCAAGTGCTTAAAAACAATTAATAGATACTTTAAAAAGAAAATTTCAATAAAATAACATATAAAAATGAGAAATATTACATTTTTAATAGTCTAATTCGGGGTTTGTTATCAAACGTATTTTCTGAGTGTTAAGTACTGTGACTTGTGAACTTTGAATTTAATTAGCTCGACTTAACACTAACATCATAAACATACGTTCATAAAAAAAATGTACCAATAACATTTCATATTAATATTTATAATATAATAAAAATGTGGGACATTTACCTATCTAACTATTTTCAAAATTTAATTTTTTTTAAAAAGACTACAATATAAAATTTCTTACAATGATAACTACATACACTTATTTTGGACTGAATTACCCTTAAAACAAAACTCAAGCCTATCAAAAGGTATGCCATCAAAGCCAAAGCAGCATAGGGTAGCCACAAGCCGTGCATACAACTTTGTAGGTTCCCAACTAGTAAGGATGGCAATTTGTAGGCCAAGCCCGAATATGACCCGATCGTAAAAATAAAAGGGCCAACCCAAAAAAAAGCTTGATCATTTAAATTTTGACCCAACGAAATTCAGGTCAGGGTCGGGTCGGGTCGAATCGGATCGGGCTTTTATCCAAACCCCAGTTCTATAATTTTTAAGATTTTTTTATATTTAAGTAATTTAAATTTAAAAAATGACATAACCTCCCTTTTATATTAAAACTTAATATAAACATAAAAATTACTTAAGGTTTCAACCATATAATTATATAAATAATAAAATAAACATAATTCAAAATCATATCTTATAAAATTATACAAATAAAATCATGTTTTTAATTTTAAATTTTAAATTTCAGGTCGACCAGTTAAGTCTTGAACCCTAATCTAAATTTTAATCGAGCTTGACTTAAAATCCTTAAATTTAGGTTAAATTCCAAAAAATTAAGGTTTGGTCAATCGAGCCAAAATTTGAGACGGCTTTTTTGCCATGCATACCAACTAGTCTCCTTTCCTTTGCTAAATCAACAACCTTTGAATCCCTCATTTTTCGTAGAACTCTACCATCAACCAATAAATGCAGTAAGCTATGATGTCCTATCAATATTGAATAAAACTAGAAATTCCGAATCGCGTCATTTATTCTCTCTCCATCACTTTGTTTAGATTAAATCTTGTTTAATGGTTTGGTGGAGTTTTTTTCCTTTTTTTTTTGAAATAGATGAGCATTATAATCATACTAGGAAATAGAACAGCGCTTCGCGCTGCTTTGAAAAAATAATTTAATATTATCATTTTTTCTTACTTTGCACTTGATGAAAATGATAAAAAAATATGAATTATTTTTTTAAAGATGAGACAGCCTTATAAAACTAATGTTATTTATGAAAGTTAATTATTTTTTTGTTAACTTTAAAAATATATATTAATATGTATAGTGTAAGTATACAGACCTTATATATTTTTGTAGTTGTTGATAAGTTTCAAATTATATTCAACTTGCTAATCTGTTAGAATTTTTATATCTTTTTTTTAAACCAACTCCAACGATTTCAATATCACCCACACCACATAAACTTCCGACAACATCTGTAAAATTATGGAAAAATAACATAAATATGTTAAAACATAAGGATCAATAATTTCTAGTATACACTTAGAGATTAACAAACATTAATAATTAAAAAAATGTCTAAGATGATTGTGTTATCATTCACACGTATATCAATCAAATTCGGAGATATGAATTGGAATCTATTGATTGAAATCTTAACAGTTTCTTCTTCTAACCTCTTAAGCGAAATTATAACCAAGAAAATAATCTTATACTGATTTGAAAGTGGTCTGTACTTACCTGTAGTTGAAACAACTTTCAAATTCTTGACACTGTGCAAAGAACAATCACTCAACATGTGCATAAACATTGTCACTAAATTTTTCCTAATTGTTGCATGCATTAGAGTTTCCTACAAAAAAGAAAAACATGCTACATTAAGTGTAAAACAATTGGTAAAAAAATTAGAGAAAACAATTGGAGAATGAAGCTTTTATACAACATTTTCATCAATAAAAATCATGTTCACACTAATCAATTCTCCATTCTTCTTAGTATTAACATATTCCCACATCCTAAAAAGCCTAACCCTTATCATCCAACTATCTTTATCATTATTCAACTCATGAAGAAAAGTGTATTTTATGAAGCACACAAAACTAAAAATTTAAATAAGTCAAAAAATAAAAACATAAGAATATTTCTAAAGAAAATGTTAGTTAAATATTAAAAAAATCCAAACATAACAAATCTTAAATACTTAATGTTTATAGAGTTTGAAAAAGCCAAAAAACACTAAACAAAAGGTTACATAATTAAATATGAGATTATAGCATTAAAATTCGGCCCTAGTGGCATGGATGAGGGAAGATAAAGGAACATTCCTTCCTATATTAATTAGTTGATGTATTTTAAACCACTAAAATTTAGTTGTTGGCTTAATAAAATAAATGAATATTTCAAGACTTATAATTAATTATTATTAATGGTTACATATTGTTGAATTTAAATAGAAAGAATAAGAGACATGTAATCTTTTATAACCTAATAATTATTTTCTATTTATTTTCTATTTCTAATATTTTGTAATGTAAATATTTATTAATCTCAACCATTATATTAGATAATAGAGAATATAAAAAGATGAGAAATAATGATGACACAAATCTTAAATATTTAATATTTATAAAGTTTGAAGAAATCAAAAGGTACTAAACAAAAGGTTGTATAATTAAATACTAGATTATGGCATTAAAATTAGGCTCTAATGGCATTGTTGAGGGAAGATGAAGGGACCTTCCTTCCTATATTAATTAATTGATGTATTTTAAGCCACTAAAGTTTAATTGTTGACATAATAAAATAAATGAATATTTCAAGACTTATAATTAATTATTATTAATGGTTACATATTATTGAATTTAAATAGAAAGAATAAGAGACATGTAATCTTTTATAACCTAATAATTATTTTCTATTTTTTTTCTATTTCTAATATTTTGTAATGTAAATATTTATTAATCTCAACCATTATATTAGATAATAGAGAATATAAAAAGATGAGAAATAATGATGACACAAATCTTAAATATTTAATATTTATAAAGTTTGAAGAAATCAAAAGGTACTAAACAAAAGGTTGTATAATTAAATACTAGATTATGGCATTAAAATTAGGCTCTAATGGCATTGTTGAGGGAAGATGAAGGGACCTTCCTTCCTATATTAATTAATTGATGTATTTTAAGCCACTAAAGTTTAATTGTTGACATAATAAAATAAATGAATATTTCAAGACTTATAATTAATTATTATTAATGGTTACATATTATTGAATTTAAATAGAAAGAGGAAGAGATATGTAATCTTTTGTAATCTAATAATTATTTTCTATTTTTAATATTTTGTAATGTAATTATTTTTTAATCTCAACCAATTTATTAGATAATAGAAAATATTAGAATATGATAAATAGTGATGCCACATCATCTCTTATAGTTCCAATTTTATATAGATATATAGATAGATTGGACATGATAATTGACAAATTTCTTCCAAAACAGTGTTCATTGACTGTGGCAAATGTTTGTTAAATGCCTCTAAAATTATCATTTGTTGTTTTTCTGTTCAATTTGCTAGCATTCTATGTGAGATTCAGTCACAAGCAGGAGATAAGTGCCGACCGATGGTGTCATGGCCCAGACGATACGCCTCAATGTTTCAATTGAATAATATAAACTTGAGAAAGTGATTTTTTTTTTAAATTGAAAAATGAAAAGTGGTTACATCCATAAATTTCCAAAAATTGATACGTATTGAAACTAGTATTTGTTATTTTGATACTTTGGTAATTTACTATAAAGAAAAGGAAAACTAGTCAAGAGTCGTGCGGTTGCCGCGCGAACGTAACAGTAAAGTATCAAAATAAAATATGACAACGTATGAGGTCTGAAAATTTCATTGCGTTAATAAAATACTTCAAATTTTAAGGTCCGGTTACGGTGCAACGGTGATACAGTATTACCGTTATATCCAACCGTTGAATCCACGTGAATGAATGGATTCAGTTAGGGGTGGCATAAACCCACAACCCATGAGTTTAACCAAATTCAAACTAAATTAAATAGTTTGGGTTGGGTAAGTCATAAAAATGGGTTAGATGTGAGTTTTATATAGAAAACCATTTTATTATGGGTTGGGTATGGTTTACCCATGAGTCATTGACAAAACCACAACACTCAAATTTTTCAAATGAAATAAATGAAAACAAAATAAATGAACACAAATAAATGAAAGGTCACCATTAAATTTTTTACGACGTGATCAATTGTCAACAATTAGAAAATGAAAATAACATGTAAAAATAAATTTAAATTAAATAAATATTGTTGTAAATAACATAAATTTTTTTTCTTATTTACAAAAATAAATCCTCCCACATGGAAGGATCATCATAAAAAGAGTAGGAGACTCTACTAGTGATCAATAATAACTCGGCTTGGACTGGGTCCAATATGCTAGATAGCGGCTAATTTTTGGTTAATAATTGAATGTAATGCCCATATTAGGCCCTGTACAAAACTTTGCTTACCATATAATGAAATTAAAACATAAAGCATACACACTATATAATATCATAATGTAAATAAAATTAAGCATATAAGTAGACAACATAACGCAAAACTACCAAAACGATAAATAAAAATAAATATTACATAATTAAATAAATAACAAGTGGCAAAATTTATTATTAGATTGTTAATGTCATGTTTGTGAAAGTTTATTATTAAAGCGCGTTCTTATTTATTGAGAAATAATAATTTTTGTGATTAAATTTTATTTTGATTTTTTAGTATTCTTTAATTTAAGGATTAAGTTATTGTAAAATTTATAATTTTTATCCATTATATTTTTTTATATTTTAATATCAATTTAATAATTAATGACAATTAATAATTATTATAATTTTGATATAATTAAATTTTATTAAAATAAAAATTATTTTGATAATAAAATTCAAATCAAACCCAAATAATTTAATTTAGGTTGGATTAAAAATATTTGAATTGATTTAAGTTAGATCTAAATTTTTATAATTTAATTTAAATTTACTTAAAATCTAATCCAAATCAACTCATACCCACTCTTAAATTCAGTAAAATCTAACGATTGAATGCAACGTACCTTCCTCCCAAAGTTTAAAACTACGCAATGAACGGACGGTTACTCAGAAAGAGACACGTGGATGCCCAGCAGCACGGCAAATGCAGATGATAGTGTGTGAAGAGCTCAATTTTGATTTTTTATGAGTTTTTAATGAAGTTGCGGGACCCTCCACTTTTGGCCATTTCTTAATTTTACTAGCGTTGTGAGTTAATTTAATGCGAATACGTGTCAGGCTCTTATTCTAAGAGCTTTGCTTTGCGCCCGCAGTCCTCTAATGAGAGCTTAACACCTGATAAGATCCCTTATCATACTATAATATCTTTAAACGGGGTAAGCTTATGTTACATTTGGTGTAAGTAACATAAGTGAGGTGATCAATTAACTCACATAAGAGCAGCACGTGGCAGTAAGGGGCTCCATGAAAAACATGTTGAAACCGGTTGCAAACCAGTTGTAAATTGTGTCAACGGTAGAGTCAATCCTATCCATTCCTTATAATAGTCGGTTGAAGATTAGGTAAGCATATCACTGAAAATTTCGAAAAGAAAAATAAAATTTGGAATTAAAAAATTTTATATGGCTTTCAACAGTTCGGAATCCATAATCTCATTATCCGTTTATTGAAGGAAGTAACAACTCCCCTCTAAAACTTAATCTGTGAAATATCCAAATAATTTTATAATGGAAATTATTGAATAAAGGCTGAAAAAGGGGGGGGGGGGGAACAAATTATTTCAGAGTTCTGTCTATTATTACTACATAGAGAAATGACGGGGAGCTGCGGTTTCAGAGGTGAGGGAGTGTTTCGAAAATTTTATAATTTGTTTCGTTATTCGATTTTATTATTATTATTATTAATTTGTTTTTGGAGTAATGAAATATAATTTATGTGAGCGTAGTGTATACATATGTTATAAAACTTGATTACCCATGTTTGATTTCTTGACTGTACTGGATACCTCAGGTTGCAGTTAAATCGCCTTCCATGTGTATGATGACATGCCTCTTAGACATAGCAGCTACCCCTGTTTCTCTGCTTTTTATCACATGCTTATTATGCATGGTTTGGTTTTTGTTACAGAAATATGATCGCAATTGCAATTGCGCTTCCTTAATATAGAAATGGTATCGTGCTTTCCTTCAATGCCGAAGAAGTTGGCAATGACTGTGGGATACTTCATTGCCTGGGCTGCCCTTTTTGCTGTTGGCAGGCATTTGTCTTATGTCAAATGTTGCTCCTCAACAAGCAAGAATTAAGACTTGCAATGATTTTGTCAGAGAACGGTTAAGAAAAAAGTATGGCAAGCCCTAAAACTACAAGAAGCTCATCATGCCCTTGTTTCAGTAACAAATTCCTATGTTACTCTTCCCCCATTCCTACGTCTAAGAAATGAACTCAAATAAAATGGCATTTACACGTCCGCATTTTTTTCCCTTTTTGGTTTTGTTTTAACGCCGATGTATTAATTATGAAATACATGTTCTTGTTTCAGTAACCAATTACTGTTGCTTGTTATTTCAATAAGCTGCAACGACTTGCTTTTTGATCATCCCGATGAGCTTCCTCGATACATCCTTTGATTGTTCTTGTGATAGCAAATTCACGGATCGTGATTTTTGCTCATCTATTACCACAACATATGGTGCACACATGGGAAAAGGTCAAGAAACTAGATTCCATGTAGAGAGAATCATTTCACACAAACTTCAGACCAACAAAAATAATGTTATAGAAAAGATGTTAGAAAGCAATTTTTACATGAAACTAATTCCAAACAAAATACATTAACCCAGTTATTTGTATATTTAGGGATGGCCTTGCTCATAACTAGTGCCTAAAATGGTTGTGTTATTGTATTGCATAGTCGTAGATATATCAGGTTCAAATATTCGGTATGGAATTAATACATCAACCTTAAGCAATAACCATTAAGGCATTAACTACCAAATTCATTGATCACGCAGACAGAATCATGAAAAAGAATCATGAAAAATGTAGAGGAACGGAAGAAATTCTAAGACAGGCACTGGTAACATTCAAAAACGAAATGTAGCAATAACACAAGTGAGAAATCCAGGTTCAACTGCTCATATCATCTCAACTCTCTTAACTTAATTAAGACTAAAAATAAGAACACAAGGCAAAACTAGAAACTCCAGTATGGAGTTTCAATAAACAAAAATTTATGCAGCACCAGCACCCCCGCCGGCTTGCCCTTCTTCCCCTGTATCTTCTTCATGTAGAATTCCAGCTCTTTCTCCAAGATGTATCCGTCGGAAATGAAAAAGCCCATCAATGCAAGAAAAAAGAAAGCAAATATTACCATTATACTGTCTTGTTCTCCTGTATCTATCCAATAACTACCATGGAAATAAATAAAAACAAGGAACAACTTTGATGTTCTCCAAAGCAAATCTTAAGGTGTTTAATGTCATAAAAAAAGACTTCTAGCAATTGTCCAATACCCATTACGAGGCAAGCGAAAGGAACAGATATATATATCCAGCTTCAACAACATGAAAGTCCAGGCATGATGGTGTATGTTCAATACTTCCATTTTTGGGGCCTTCAACAAATCTTGAAAACTAAAAAGCAATAAAAGGGGTCACATACCCATCAGCACCTCCACGGTGGCCAGGCGGGGATGAGACACAAGCTATCAAACGACCACTACCAAACTGCCCCTCAATATGTGGGTCAAGCGTGCGATCTTTTTACGCTTCTCAAGCTTTCTCAAGACATGGTTGCTCTTCTTTGCCTCATCAGTGGTAGGAGCCTCACCTTCCTATCCTCCAGTGAAACGAGACAAGTTAAATATTTAAGTAGTAATCTTGCAATCAATTTGTGAATCTGCAAAATTGAACGAGGAAATTGATAACATCGTTTGGTGCTGCTCTTATTTTCCCCTCTTTGAAAACTTAATTACTGTACTTTTTGCCTCTTGAATTTTTTGCGTACCCAGAGTACCCGCTCATCACTCTTCTTTTCCCTTTATAATTTCGAGTAACCCCTTAACTACATTATTCAACAACCGTATTGGCAGGTTGCCCATCCTTTATTATAATAATCATTTTACCACCTATACTTGTAACTGATTTTGTGTTAAATTTCTTTACAGCCGTTGGATCTAAAAATTAACAAATCCAACTATCCATTTTGTCGGGCTGTTACTTATAGCAAATGTAACATAAGCGCTGCCCTTTAGGCGTATCCTAAACCCAAAACATGGGTCTTGCTAGCTTGCGGGAAAACGTTGTTAACAAAAAAATGATTTGACCACTAGAGTTTGTGGAGATCGCCACGTGTTCCGTAAATTTATGGTTAAAAACTGAAAATTGGAATTGCTGGTTTGCTCTACTAGAAAAGCAAAATCATACCAATTTTCAGGCCCCTTTGAAATTCTTATGAAACCACATTTAATTATTTTATAGAACTTAATTTTTTTTAAATTACGAAAAAGGACAAGACATTATTAAAGAGTTAATTAAATGTTTGTTCTGCATAATTTTTTACAATAAAATTAGGTAACCTGTTACTTGTTTGTCTCAAAATTATTTTAATTTTATGGAAAAATTAATTTTATCATACATTAGGATGTAAAGATGGGAGGGTTCAAAATTTGTTGCTGTGAAAATTGTTTAATTTAGTTAAATTCATAATTGTCCTTTATGTAATTTCCTCTAGTAATAGAATTATGATAAAAAAGGGGTTTTATAAGGGTTTTAAAGGATTGTGAAAACCATTATTCATTATAAAATGTGCTAGAGTGAGGTTAGAGTTAAGCTTTGGACACCCTTCAAAATTTCTCAACCTCTTATAAAAATTGAAAATTTTTATGTGGGGGCTATTTAAAAAAATAAAAAAGGGTGCGGTTATTTATATTTTAAAAATTACTTAAAAACACTCTCTTACTTTATATAGTTATAATTAATTTTAAAAAATTAAGTTCTATTTTTTACACTAGGTAAAATTCTAAAAAAATTATTACTTAAACTATCTACATTAACTAACTTAACATTTATTTTTTTATTTGAAATCTGAATGGGTCTAAATTTCACTAAAATTTTAAAAGGTCTGAATGCATATATCTAAATGACATGTTTGTTTTTCTTTTTTTAATATCTGAATGTAAGTATTAATTTGTTTATTTTTTAAAAATTTAGAATATAATATTTTGACATTTACCCTTATAAATGTTATGAATGCTCATGTTTATTTGTTAACACTTGAGCTTTTCATTAAAACCATCAAAAACATTTTTGATATACCATGCATGTAAACTCAAAAACTATTTTATCTGTAAATTTGAATTTGATTTGTCTAACCAACTTTCCCATTTTAATATCAAACTAAAAAATTCACACTAGTTTAAATGTATGGATGTTGAAATATGAAGTAATTTTGATACCAACATGTCTCTATAAGTAATTATGTTAAAGGATATTTTAGTAAAAAAATTGAATATAATATAAACTAGTTGGTTAATATGTAATTTAAATTTTGTTTTACAATTTCTTTTAAAAATATAGTTATTAAATAAAAATAAATTTATTTTTAAAATATTCCTATATTTTACTGTAAAAATTAATAAGAGGATTTTACCTAAGCAAATCAATTCAATTGAGAGGCATGATGGTCTGTTAATTCTAATAGTATAAAAGTACATAAAAAATAAATGGGTGCATATTGACGTTTGTTAGAATATTTGGGTGTCGATGGAAATGAACTCTTCTAAATGTTAAAAACCGGCCACCACAATTGATTTATCTTCTGGCCGTTAATCACAACCGTCCAATTTCAATCTTGAAATCCAATGAATCAAAATACATGTATGTTAGTTACGGTTCTCCGTAACATATCTAGGTCCCCAATTCATACAAAATTTGTACACCATGATGAACGGGACGGGATAATAAAAATTTCAATAAGAATGATGCTATTGACACCCCTCTATATCTCTTATGAAACCCCTCTTGTTCTTTATTTATAAATTTATCTTTTATATTTAAATTATATTAAAAATAAAACTTATCTAATTAAATCCACCTATGTTTTCTCATTTTTTTCTCCATTATAAAGTCATTAAATGTATAAAATTTGAAAAAACAATGAATTGTCATAGAATAAGAATTTGATATAAATATAAACAAAGTTTTTGTAGGAATGATAATTTTGTGAAGTTTGTTTACTTAGACCAATTTTTTTTTTTAAAGATTCGCACATATGTCTTTATGTACATATGTCTTTATGTATATACTAAGGTTATTACCTACTAGGAAAAACAAAGACAGATAGAGATATAAATCTTAAATTCATGAATGCTATAATAAAGAAGAGATTGAAAGTGGTTTGGAATGAGAGAAAGGCGAGAAAGAGCGTCTAACAATTTTTTTTTTAAAGTATCGATGCAGGGGTTTATTAAGAAAGTACAACAAATGATGGTTATTTTAGAAATTAAGAAGAGTATGTAAAGAAAAGAGGTTTAAGAAGAATGTTAGAGATGTGCCAATAGTCCAACTCTTTCAATAATATTAAACTTATAAAGATGAAACTGTCGACAAGTATTTACTTATTTATCATTTTGTTTTTATACTGGTACTTTATATGAAATGCAAGCCCACGTTATATTAGTTGATCCCAACTATTCAATGATATTAGTCCATAGTATCATTATTTTGCTATGTCACAAAAGCAATATTTTTGAACTGTTATAATTTATAGATATACTAACATCTACAGTCTATTGAGAATCTAAATACGTAACTACAAATACATACATATATATAACCTAGAGTTCTACTCAGCATAGTTGAAAAATCAAATCCCATTAATATCAGGAAGATATATTTAAGATCTATTACTATTCTACATTTTGGTGAAAAGAGGATAAAAACCCCTCATGGAGGCTTGAATATCGAGGGCCCGTCCACCTTTGAACTATAAAAATAATAATGATGATAAATTGAAATGGCAAAGATATAACAAATAAATCAATAATATGTAAAAAGAAAGAAGAAAAATTCACTAACCCGAAGCCTGTAAAATTACAGTGTCCTTAAAATGAATTTGCCACATTTACAATGGCACTTGAATAATATTGGCGTTTGTTTAGGATACAACGGATTCAAATGATGTTGGTAGCACAACCTCATTATTTCCACAAACTTCAAACAATGTTTGAATTTTATCACATTGAAGCCTAAAGTTAGATAATATTTGCTTAAGAGAGAATAGAAGAAAATTACTTGGATTTTGTTGTGTTTTGGAATTGCACATGAAAGCCAATACATAGGTTTCATGGGAGGGCATTAGTTGGTTAAAAATCCTATGTGGGATTTTTCTGTATTTTCCACACCAAATAGGTGCTCTTTGATATCCAATTTCTTATTCACCCAAGCACTAATTTGAGCATTCTATGATTCCTAATGAAGAGCTCCCAGAGGAGACTCCGAGTCATCTATAGATCTATATTTTTTCAATATTTATCTTTCTTAAAATTGGCCTAAAAATAGCCACTTTATGTTATTTTTCTTGCAATACCCCACAAAAATAAATTAGCAAAAGACACAAAAACAATTGTTTTGATATCAAAATCATTTTGAGTCTGGTAATAGAATTAAGTGGATCAAAACCTACATAGGCTAGATAGGTCTCAACCTTTGAACCTTCCTTTATGAAATATACTTTATTGACTAACTAATAGACTCGATGTCTTTAAAGTATTCTGTAATTTATATAAACGATGATATATTTCAAGCAGGAATTTTCCTAATCTTTTGAGTTCTCATGGTTATGTTCATTTTGGCCCTATCATTTGCCTAGTTCTGCAAGAGTTTTTAAGAATTGAGCCCTTAATAGTTCCCTTAAAAACTGCCCTACTTCTCTTTCACATAGGTGATTTCCTAATTAAAATAACCCGCCTTGCTTTGTTTGGATTCCAAACATATAAGAAATCATTAAAAGCATAGCTTACCCTTTTCTTCCTACCGGCAACACTATTTTCATCATAGGAATGGACAAGAGGGTAACACTCTACAATGATCTAACAAGGTATTTTACAATTAAGTTGTCCTTTTGACCCTAGTTCTTGAGATCTCCAATCAGTTAGGTTGAGTTTTCCTTTATAAAATAAATCTTTCATTCTATGGACTTTAATTCCATTCCCCTCGATGATTTTTCTACTAACTCTCTATTTAACTCTTTGGTTAGTGGATCCACAATATTATCTTTTGACTTCACATAGTCAATAGAAATAACTCTAGTAGAGAGTAGTTGTCTAATAGTATTATGTCTAAAACATATATGTCTAGACTTACCATTATATATATTGCTTTGTATCCTCCCAATTGCGGATTAACTATCATAATGTATGCAAATGGCTGGCATAGGCTTTGGCCATTTTAGAATACCTTTTAAGAAATTCTCCAGCCATTCTACATCTTCACCACATTTTTCCAATGCAACAAATTCAAATTTCATTGTTAACTTGGCTATCACCGTTTATTTAAGATGATTTTTAGGAAACAGAAGCACCTGCTAGTGTAAGCACGTAGTGATGGTTGTCGAAGCCAGCAAAAATAAATACATACTCTAAATAAATTGTGTATAGTGATTGAGCAGGGTTGTGTCCACAGAGATCAGTAATTATTTAAATCCTTTTAAAATGTAAAATGAAAAATGGGGGAATTATTGACAATAATAAAAATCAAATTAAAATAACAAGAATGCAAATTAAAATTGTAATTCAAATTGGAGAAAGCTCTGGTTGAAGGAATTAACTCAGTTTGATTCGACTACTGATCATTGATTCAAATATAAATAATTACTACTTATGAATAGACCGGTTATAGCTACTAAGACCTTCTAATAGCCAATCTCTCCTTAACTAGTCGATAACCAAGGTACGACCGTTGGTTATTTTCCTAATCAATAGACAACCCTAGATACGATCATAAAATTTAATCAATTGACAGTCTAAAAAACCAGAGACACCCAAATCCTAATCAACAAACGCATACGATGGTTTATTTAAATTAGATTGTTTATTCTCATAACACAACACACTGCTATGCTAGTTGTCACAAACATTAAAATCTTCATACGATGAATCTTTTAATTGACAATAGATTTAAGTTTATAATTAAATAGTGGCCAATTATCTAATTAAAAAAACATAATCATGACAATAATTCAGATAATAAACAAATACCTAAAAAGTAATAAAATAATTAAAGCATAAGAAAGATCTCACAGTAGTGATGAATCAAAGCTTCATTAACTTTCAATCACAATAATAGGTTTAGTTCTTCATAGAGAGAAGAGAAAAATTTAGATATAGGGTTTCTCTCTTTTCAAAAAAATCTCCCATTTTTCACAATAGATTCCTCTCTTATGTTCTCTTCTCTCTCCTAAATTCTAGAGTTCTTTTCAAAATAAAATACTAATATCTAAAATATTATCTAAATATTAAATTCCTAATTACAAAAAATAACTAAAAAGACAAAAAACGTTAAACTAAAAACTGCAGGTCCGTAGTTGATAGCACTTGCCCACGCCTTATCAACAAAGTTCTTATGATGCTCATAATTTCTCCAAGAAAACAATCATCTTCAACATCATCTTATAGCTCAATTTTAGCACTAATCAATAGAATTGCACATACAAAAATAAAATACAAGTAAATCACTATTATTAAGTGCAAAACATCGATATTAAAGGAAGTAAACAATGCAAAACTAGTGCATAAATTGCACTATAACAAATTCTCACACACCAAAATAATCCTTATCCTCAAGCATATAACTTAAGACTAATCCCAAATCTCCACTCAATTCTCATCTCAACTCATCCAAAAACAATCTCAAGCAAGCATACCTCAAGAATTTAAGTCGATCAACATTCGAGAGATAAGGATTTTAAAGTATAGGATCTCATAAGCTAATATAAAAGAAAAACATTCAACCACCAAGAAGATCCATTCAAAATTCAAGTGCAACAAGATTTAATAGCACTCTCATTGACTTCACTCCATGCACTCAAAGTGTTTAGGGTATCATTTATGCACTCAAATCAAATTAAAGAATGCTCTTACCATAAGCTTGCTTATATATCACATCTCAATCCACAAAACATGAATTAAATACAAAAATCTAAGGGTCTTAAAAAGGTTGTAACGAGGTTAAATAAAAAAAGAAAGGTCTGTGAAAGAAAAAGAGATCAAAATGAGAAAAATAAATTCATTGAATGAACCTTATGATATCAAAACGCTTATTTCCACTCAAGTCGCTAAGAATGTAAACATTTTTTTTTAATATTTTTTGTTTTTGTTTTTGTTTTTTGTTTTTGAATCAAACAAAAGAAATGAACCTTGCACAATTTAATTCAAGCATAATGCTTGTTGATCTAATTGAGAAACTTTAATTCAAGGTAGCAAGAGCAACAAAATATATGCAAAATATATCCAAACAATGAGTCCAAAAATCTCCTTAAATTGAGGCTCAAAAAGAAGGAAAATGGGTAAGTAGATGGAGAGAATTAGATGGGTAGTGGTTAAGGTTCAAACAAAGATAACAAATAAAGGTCTTTGGGTGGAGAAAAAGAAGAAAAGTGCGAAAATAGAAAAATAGAAAGTGATTTGCCCTTATCATTTTAATGCATAAAATCCTATAATGCGGCTTCAACATGCATAACAAAGCAAGTTTTAGAATAAACAAACTAAGATTGATCTTCACATAACAAAAATAATTAGAGCAAAATGGTTGCTCATAGGCTCAAATCCTCACAAAGTTGATAATTTGCCATCAAATCATGTACACTCTTTAAATAAATCAACCATCAATAGTGGTGTAGAATGAGAAGAAGGTATGAGTGATATATAAAAGGAAAGATAAAAATGATAAGAAGCGAGAAAGATATATGTAGAAATATAAAAAGTGAAAGATAAAATGTGAGTGATGAAAGAGTATGATAAAATAAAAATAGATGTAAATAATTTGAGATAGATGAGAAAAGAGTAGTGAGAAAGAAAAGAGAAAGAAAAGAAAATATATATATATGAAGCATACTAACTCCAAATCATTTAAGAATGAGCAGAGTGAAAATAATACTTCCATACATCAATATTGCAAAAATCTCTCCCCCACACCAAGAACTTACATTGTCCCCAGTGTAAGATAATCAAAGCTCACAAGAAAAAAAAAATAAAGCGTAAGGATAAAAGATTAAAGGCAAAACTTCCCTGAATTGTGAGCTTTGATCCACATAACGTCTATGGGCTTGGCGGAAATGGTGGGATAAATCCCACATTCTTGAAGTATGCGGCCAAATTATACTCCATCTTGTTCAGTTTGTGCTCTATTTTCTCTAACTGAATGCTCAAAGGTGGTGCAGATGTAGAAGGAATAGTTGGTGGGGTAGCAGTTTCGTCGTCAATTACAAAAAATAACCAAAAAGACAAAACATGTTAAACTAAAAACTGCAGGACCGTAGTTGATAGCACGCGTCCACGCCTTATCAACAAAGTTCTTCTGAAGCTCATAATTTTTCCAAGAAAACAATCATCCACAAACATCATCTTATAGCTCAATTTTAGCACAAATCATTAGAATTCCACTTAAAAAAATAAAACACAAGTAAATCACTATTATTACGTGCAAAACATCGATATTAAAGGAAGTAAACAATGCAAAACTAGTGCATAAATTGCACTATAACACGTAGCCACTAGTAGACTTGAGTTTTGTACATTGGATATCCAGTTTGCATCACTATACCCTTTTAGTACAACTAAATATCTAGTATAGTGCAGTCAATAATTATAAGTATAGCATAAGTGCATAAGTACGCTTATTATAGCTTTCCAGTGATCAGTTCCTTGGTTACTCATATATTTAACAAGTTTGCTTACTATTAAAGTTAAGTCTAACCTTGTATAGCTTGTTAGTTACATCAGACCGCCTATCACTCTAGAGTATTCTACTTGAGAAACAACTTCACCTTTAATATTAGATAAGTGCAACCTTATATCTCGAGGTGTTCTTGCCACAGTAGAATTGTCCTCAGTGAATTTCCCAAGAATTTTGTCCATATAATATGATTGACTTTGAATAAGTCTATTAAATATCCTTGAGATTTTAATTCTCAAGATGACATCTATTAGACCTATATCTTTTATGTCAAAGCAAGAATTCAATATAGTCTTTGTAAATATGGCCATCTTGTAATCACTCCCAATAATTAGCATGTCATAGACTTAAAATGATAAAGCCATTTTATGTCTCTTTGACATTTGTACTTTTGTCACATTCGTTGATCTTTAAACTATTTGCCGTCATCATATGGTCAAACTTTTCATGCTATTCTTTTAGTGCTTACTTCAAGCCTTATAATGACTTTACTAATTTACTGACTTTCTTTTGTTGTCGTAAAGCTATTAAGCCTTTAGGCTTTCTATGTAGATTTCTTCATCTAAATCTCCATCAGAAAAGCTGTTTCAATATAATTTTACAACAATGCAATTGATAGTATCATCTTAATGGAATTTATTCTTACCACAGGAGAATAAATATCAAAGTAATGAAGACATTCTCGTTACTTATAACCTTTAATTATAAGTCTAGCCTTGTATTTATCAATTAATCATCATATTTCATTTTCCTCTTGTAAATCCACTTGGATCTTAGAGGTTGTATCTCGGAAGAAAATCTATAACTTCTAGTTATAATTTTGTAAGATAGATTAAATTTCACTGCTAATAGCATCTTTACACAAAGTGCCTTCTGGTAAACTTATAGCGTCCATAAAACTTGGTGGTTTACTCTCTAGTTAAAAGGTCAGAAAATCTGGACAAAAGGACTTTTCTATTCTTTCGCTTTTCACTATCTTGAATTTTTCTTTTTGTTTTTGGTCCTCACTATCTTTAATGAAATTCTCATGGGTTCATTTGATCGAACTTGAATCCTTTTTCAATTTACATGGAAACACATGTTCAAAGAACGATGCATTTTTGGATTCCCTTATCGTACTCTTGTGAATATCTAGCATATTCGACTCATACACAAGAAATCAATAGGCACTATTGTTATGTGCATAACCAATGAAAAATGCTACCTATAGTTTTTTTTTTCCTATCTTTACCTTTTTTATGGAGAAATGACACTTTGGCAAGACACACCCCTACATTCGCAAGTATTCGTAAGAAGGTACTCTACCTTTCCATAATTCATAAAGGGTTTTCTCAGCTTCTTTTCAGGGTACCTTATTTAAAAAAATGATTAGCTGATAAAACAACTTCCCCCTAATATTCTGACGTAGCCTAGAACTTATTAACATTGAATTCATCATTTCTTTTGAAGTTTTCCATCTAGCAATCCCTTTGGATTGAGGTAAATAAGGAGTTGTAGTTTGATGTATAATTCTATATTGTCCATAAAGTGACTTAGATATAACAATATACTCACCCCCTTTATCAGTTCTAAACTCCTTAATTTTCTTATTTAGTTGATTTTTAACTTCATTTTTATGGAGTACAAATTTCTCTATAGCTTTATCCTTGCATAAATATCTCTATGGCTTCGTCCTTACTTTTTAGTAAATACATATAACAAAATATTGAGTAGTCATTTATAAAGGTAATAAAATATTTATTACCACCCTTGACTGTATGGATTTAAAAACATGTATATCACTATTTATTAAGTCAAGTGGTTTAGTGTTCCTTTTAATTCTTTGAAATGATAATCCTCTTAGTTTTGCTTGAACACAAGATTCACACTTATGTTTCGTATCAATTTGGACAACCATTACACTCAATTTGAACAATCTATTGGATACATATCATTTTCCCACGTACATTTCATTTTTAGATAAAATTACTTTATTTGACTCGAACACTATCGGGGATCTATGCTTGTTTAAAAGCAATTCAAAGATGAGATTGTTTCAAATTTCTAGCATGTATAAAACATTGTTTAGAGTTAGTTTTTCCCATAAGTCATCATTTTTTTTGAGTTTTTATCTCAGACATGGCTGAATTCCCCATATAGAGCTTTTCACTATTTCCAATATGTTCAAAAGAAATAAACATTTCTTTGTCTGAGCATGCATGTTGAATGGCACTAGTATCAATTCACTATTCTCTTGGATTGGAGTGTACCACAGAAACCATTGTAGAAAAATTAATGCATGACACATGTTTTGAGATGTTCTCTATCACATTATCTTTACGGTTTCCATTTTGCTTTGATAATCTGTGTTCTAAAGCCTTGTGACCCATTTTATAATAGTTGAAGCATTTCCTTTGAAAATTGGTTTGCTTCTTGGAGAGCCCTCCTTTTGGACCTAGCTTGCTCTTGTTGGCCTTTTTATTCTTGTTATTCTGACTATATTCCACAACATTGGTCTTAGCTACAGTAATGACACTTTTCTTTCATTATCTTTGTTGCCTTATTCAACTTAAAGTTTAATAATCAGATCTTCAAGACTCATTTACTTTCTCTTGTGTTTTAGATAACTCTTGAAATCTTTCTATGCTGGAGGCAGCTTCTCAATAATAATAGCCACTTGAAAAACTTCACTTAAATCCATCCTCTCGGGATGAATTTTTGACAAAATTATTTGCAGTTCTTGAACTTGGCTTGTAGTAGTTTTGGAGTCCACCATCTTATAGTCTAGAAAGTAGCCCAAGACAAATTTCTTAGTGCCAATATCCTCAGTTTTATGTTTCCATTCTAAGGACTCCCGTGGCTCCTTAGCTCTCTTATTTTATTTTTTTCCAACACACACAATGTATAGAGATTTGCTTAAGCCATTCAACACATAATTTCTGCAAAGGAAGTTGGAATGATTCCAAGCATTTATTGCACTGAAATAAAAAAAAAATTTCCATTGCCATCATTTGAAATTCTATCCAGATAATTTCTCAAGTTCTTCCACATGAGGAATAACTGCAGATGCAACAATACCAGTGCTAACACCAACACATGAGACAACAGTCGGAGGCTTAAAAGTTCTAGCTTGCTGGCTCATATTAAGTAATTTGTTTTAAGATTATAGTTATATTATTGTTAATTAGTAAGTGATATAAGGCCACTAATTTCATATGCAAAATTACACTAGTTAGGTTCCCAGGAAAGACCAGAAGGGTCACAACGGTCTTGCTTAAATCCCATACTCTTTAGGCAATATATATAGTTTTAGTGACAAAACCTTTCTAGTGCCCTTAAGTTTACTAATAAACCTCTTATATATTATCACTTATCACAAGTTTTTATTATTATCATTAAATAAATAAATTGAAATAGCAAAGATATAACAAATAAATCAATAATATGTAAATAAAAAAAATTCAATAACCCAAGGCATGTAAAATTACAGTGTCTTTAAAACAGATTCGCCACCTTCATAATGGTGCTTGAATATTTGTTGTAATGCTATTAGTGTCAATGTGTAAGTGTACACAACAAGTAATACAATGATAAGTATTTAAGATCGTCTCCACATGGATTGATATTATAGGAATTGCTACAACAATCTTGTCAGTGCGATTTAAATTAATTTTAAAAGAACAAATGAGAAAATTAATTTCCTAACATTAATGAGGCAATAAATAAAGGGAAATTATCATTTGTATACCCTTAGTTTACTCCATTATAAAAAATACTGCAATACTTTGAGGGTGTATCAATCGTCTACCCTAAGTTGACAAAATGTATCAGTTAACCACCAAACCGTTAGTTGCCGTTTAAGTATGATGACGTCATAAGGGTAATTTGGTCTTTTCATATGATACAAGTGATCATTTAAGGGTATACAAGTGATAAAAAGAGAATTTAAGGGTATACAAGAGATAATTTTCAAGGGTAAAATCGTCAATTCATTGTAATTCCGTTAGCTTTCAAACGGCAACTAACGGTTTGGTGGTCGGCTGATACGTTTTGTCAACTAAGGGTGGACGATTGATACACCCTCAAAGTGTTGTAGTATTTTTTATTACAGAGTAAATATAAGGTATACGAATGATAATTTCCCATAAATAAAATGTAATTAAGAAGAATTTAAACTTAAAGCACAAGAGACTAATTAATGAGAATTGAGTAGTTGAGTGATTAAACTCACTTAATAATTTTGATTAGATTCCTAATTTTTGGTTCAGTTGCTACAACATCTGCTACAGCACTAGGCTGAATCCTTCTGCGCCCTCAGCTGTCGCTTTTAGATATTTTATATGTTGATGCAACTTAACAATGACCAATTGTTATGCTAACATAAGATACAATATTACACATCTAGGTTCTAATTACCTTACAAGATGAATCCCTATGTCTAGTTTATCACAAGTTTTAGATTAAGCATGACCCTTTTGGAATCAAGTTAAACTCAACTCAGGAAACTCAATCTAAAACCAAGTATAGCTTTGATATGTTCAACTAAGTTATGCCTTTTTTAGGCTCTTTCTTAGTTAGTATCATGACACGACTCAAAAGTATATTACTCCCAAGTATAAGAGTGTCTAGTTATAATATAACCCGGTGAGTCCGGGGTCGAACCATAAGGAATTTAAAATCTAGTTGTCAATTTTTTTAAACAAAGAAATTTAATTGCGAGAAAAGAAATCATTAGAAATTAATTTAAAAATATGATAAGGTTACGGGATCCACTCTCAATATTCAAACTATAATTTTAATACTCTCTCATTTTTTATATTTTGCTTCACTTTTACCGGTTAATTATTATATAATTTAATTCTTGACTAATTATGTGTGTGAATAAGCATGGAATCAAGTGCCTAATATGCCACACTATATTAATATGTCGACATTATATCAAAATACCATACAGATCCAAAGAAATTTATAAAGTAACATGACATAAAATTAACCAGAAAAGACTAAAATAAACTTAAAACTCACTTGAGAAAGAAATTAATTTTATGATTTGAAACCTTGAGCTTCACCCTTCACCTCGGCTTCATAAAATTAGCCACTCATACTGAAAGAAAACAAAACACTCTTTTTATTTGACAAACTTTTGAAATATATTACAAGGAAGTTGATTAGACAATAAAAAAAGAAAAAAAACACAATTCCTCAGCTACACTCTATTCTCTCTCGGCTTAAGCTCTCTCTGCTCAGCTCTACTAGCTTATCACTACTGGCTTCCCCCTTCGTCGGCTTTTATAGGCAACAATTGCCTCCACTTCATTCTTTTTATTCTTATTTAATTTATTATTATATTTTTATAATATAAATGAATGTTGAGAAGTGTGATGGTCAGGAGGAGTAATGGCCTCCTGACCATCACACATGATTGCCCACTTATTATTATTTTTATTTTTTATTTTAAGTACACCTCCTCAATAATGCTTTCCAAATGGCTGCAGTAATTCTTCTTTGTTCCTATTTCCAGTTCTAATTCCATCTTTATTCTTGAAAAAATATTTACAAGAAAAAAATTAACATATTGCAAATTAATTTAACATAAAAATACATTTCGGGAGTATTAAGATAATTTAAAAATAATGAGCGCATTAATCGACACAATAAGTGAAAAACTAATAATTTTATCCTTATTAAATGTATACTTTTTAGTGTCAATCACACTCCCCAACCAGCTCATTGCTAGGCCCTAGCAATTTAAGCAATAAAAATTTAGCTAAATTTCAAAACCAAATTGAATTTTTTTTAAATTGTGTTTACTTCTTTTATCGGATTAATGACAACAATCAAATAAAAGTATAAGCATTATCTTCAGCCTAGAGAGAATCACACCCACATAAATCAGTTAAGTTAAATCATGTAAAATGATAAATTATCAGAGCTTCATTAATCAAGCCACTTTTAAGAATGGTACATCAAACCCTAAAACCTCACGATTAAGTGTGACTCTCTCAAAAGAAAATATATCCCAAATTAAATTGTCACTCTAAAAATTAGTAGATTTGAGAGAATAATAAAACAATATCACACGCTCTCACCAAGATGAAAGAATGATGCTCACAACTTAGAAATAAAATGATCTCAACTCAGGGGAATTATTAGCCAAACTAATTTATTTTATTTTTATGCATCACCATATCTTTTAGTCAATATTATTAGCTTTTAGTTCAGACTATAATTTCCTAAAATCGAGAAGGACTTTTATTAGGACGTAATACATGCTAGAGTCATGACTAACAAAAAAGGGGTAATAGGAAAACAAAAATATATATTTGAAAAATAGGAGACTTTTTGGAGATTACAAGGTACCTTTTTTTCGCTTGAAAATTTTTTTCTTTCCTTTTTTTCTTTTATTAATTAATTTATATATACATATCTTTTTTTTTCATAGCACCGTTATCAGGAATACATAATCATCCCTATTTTCAAATATCTGTCATCTTTTAGGGCTCTAAATAATCTTTTATATCTACTAGTTCAATGGACTTTTAGATGCGACTGCACAAACTTTTTTTTTCACTTTTTTTTTGTAGAAAATATAGAGATCTTGTACAATAAATTGTGAAGCTGTATAGGCAAACAAGGTTACTCTCCAAGGATAATAGGTTCAAAGTTCAAAAACTCTCTTGGACTTTTCATAACATGTACATTCCTTCAAATGGCTTAATCAATTTTACTTATCAAATTTCTCAATTTACGTTTCAACATGCAAAGGGGAAAATATAGTGTAAAATAACTCAAGGCCAAAGATAATACAAATACCAAAATTTAAAAATTATCACGTTTTCCAATGTTAAAATATCACATCGAAAAAAAAACTCTTTTTTTTTAGTTAAAGAAAACAGTAAAAATTGAGATTGATTGCAAAAACTTAAGGGAGACAATTAAGAGAAATTGATAAAAAGAAAAAAAAGAAGTTAGAAAATAATTTCTTTTTGCACTTTGTTTTAAAAACAAAATACTAAAATCAAGAAGATGCGTTTCTAGAGACACTACATTTTATATTTTTACATTTTCGACTCAAATTTTATCCAAAGTTAGTCTTTACAACAAAAATTAGTAAAAACATCACTAGGACTGAGACATTCCACAACTGTCAACTATTCCCTCCCCCAAACATGAAGGAGACATTGTCCTCAATATCTTAGAATAAAGGAGTAGAGTTTAGAAGACATCACTTGGTCATTGCTAGAAATATATTTACAAATGAAGAGTTAAATCTAATTTACACTTTTACGAGGAATACTGCCATCATCATCAGTTGCCCAATCCAACGCCAAAGTCATGGGATTTAGTTCTGGTTTGTAAGCTTGCAAAAGATCCAGTAACTCGTTAGCAGTAGGAGCACAAATAAAGAGTTTTTTCGCCGAGGGTGAAATGAAATAGTTTTTAATTACATGATTAAGAAATGCAATTAAGCCATCATAAAAGTTATTAACATTTAACAAACCCATGAGTTTTTTATGGATATTCAGATGGGCCTAAGAAGCAAATGTAATTAGCGCCTCTAAAGTTACAAGAGCTTCTGACAAGAAAATGAAAGCATCAGCATGATTTAACATTTAAGATATTCTTTCTTGCATACTTGAGAGAACTAATTTTTCTCCAGTTGGTGGGTCTGGTAGACATCCTAAAGGTTTTAAGGCTTTTGGGATAATGCATAGCACATGTCTTCCTTGAATGAAAGCAGCTTCAGAGACAAGCTTTGAAACCCTCGATCACCTCCTCCATATACAAGATGTAGTTTTCTCTCTACTATAGCACGACCAAGATCAATGGTTGCCTGAACGAACTCTATATACTTTCCATATCGAAATCCAGAAAGCACACAAATGTTCCTAAGTTGTTTGCTTGAAGTTGCCGCCATTAGAACACTTCTAAAAAGAAATAATTTGTGAGTGCTTGAAAATGAGCTTCTATTTAAGGATTTTGGTGACGGACACAATGATACACATATGTAAATGGGGTAGTGTGTTTGTCAAATGACGCGCGAAGCTTTTGGCTTAATAATTCAAAGGCAATCAGTGAAAAGAAAAAGCAAACAATGATTATATATAAAATCATGCAAAAGACAAAAATAATATTAATAATGCAAAAGATAAAATAAAAAGATATTTACTGGTAGTTACGATTGTGGCTCACATTTTCCTCTGGTTTTATGTACAGTAACGACTTGAACGCTCTATATGGGTTGAGAATAGGCTTCCCATCCGGTTTTCTTATAAATTGGCAAACAAGGTCTTTTAGAGTCAGATTTCCAAAACTAAACTATGCATTTTCCTTTTAGAACAGCTTCCATAAATTATGAATTCACGTTGAACATATCTGCTCAGATGCGTCTCAAGAGATCATAAGATATCATCCAATGATTCTTTACTCATGCCATCCTTAACGAATTTGATTTTGTCTTCATGATTTACAGAAACCATTCCTAAAGTTTTACAATGTGGATTGTTACAAGCATGTCTTACACAATGAGGACATTTAGAGCCAAGTCACTTAGCTCTTCTTTCCTTGGCAAATATACTTTTACCAAAACCAAACACGTAGGAAATAAATGGATAAAAAAACTCACCTGCCAATCGGACTTTTGCTTCAATTAACCAGCAAATGTCAACAAGAATCCCATTGATCATTAATAAATGCAGTCGTTCACAACGAGCTTTGTAAATCTTCTTAAGAGCATTTTGAGGGAGAGAATGAAAATGTTGAAGCAATTTTTCGTTGTATTTCTTCCGTGCTGGACTTTGAGGTTTCAGTTATTGTGGGAAACTGAGAATACCGACTTAAAAAGTCACAGAGTACCGTTATCCACCATTTATATGGGATAGTGAATCAAAACAAAATGAATAAAATCTACAAAATCAAATGAAAAGTGAAGAAGAACAACAAATTAAAAAAATACACAAGAAATATAATCACCTTTGTCATTTTATTGAATTTACCTCCAGTTCTAATTGTAGTTCATAAATACCATCCTCTACTTCTTTGAGCTGTCTTTCTAGATCTTTAACGTGGGATACTACTCTGGTGGTTGTAGATCCCAAATAGGATGTGATTTACAAAATCAGAACAATTTTCTCAGGTCAAATTTTACATGTAAAAGTTCTCTAAGATGTTTGAAAATGATACTTCTTATGGAGGTACTCATGATAAGTATAAAATTTGGTGAGTTAAAACACAATTGTCAAACAACACATAATTAAAAACAATGTAATGCACTCCATTCAAGACATAGGGAAAAGAAAAAAAAATCAAACAATTCAAACGATGAAGTAACAGTAAAACAAATTCACAAAAGGTTAAAATAAAAAGGTTTGATCAAAATTTGGTGGGTCACTCAAATTGATTTTGGTGTCTGCTTCACGTTGTTGGTATTCTAGATATAGTTTCAATATTTGACCATTAACTTTAAATGTGACACCATCATTTGAATTCTCAATTTCTATGGCTCCATTTGGATACACATTTTTTTTTACAACAAATAGACCATTCCATTTTGACTTGAACTTCCCTAGAAACAAATAAAGACGAGAATTATAAAGCAACACTTTTTGACCAATTTCAAATATTTTCCAAAAAATTCTTTTATCATGAAAAACTTTAGTCATTTCCTTAATAATTCTGGAATTTTCATATACATCATTCTTTAATTCCTCAAGTTCATTCAATTGCAATTTACACATATTACCAGCATCATTAAAATTTGAGCTAAAAGCTTTAATGGCCGAAAATGATTTATGTTCAAGTTGAATTAGTAGTGACAAATTTTTCGTAAATAAGCCGATAGGGTGACATTCCTACAGATGTTTTAGAAGTAGTACGATATGCTCAAAGTGCATCAGTTAGTTGAAGAGGCCAATCTTTACAATTTGGAGTGATTATCTTTTCTAAAATTTGTTTTATCTCCTTATTTGCTAATTCAACTTGACCACTTGTTTGAAGGTGATAAGAGGTAGCAACTTTATGTGTAATTCCATATTTCTTCATTAAGGACTCAAATGACTTGTTACAAAAATACTTACCTCCATCACTTATAATGGCTCGAGGTATTCTAAATCTGCTAAAAAGATTTTCTTTAAAAAATGAATCATAGTCTTGTGATCATTATCCCGATAAGGAATCGCCTCAATCCATTTTGAAACATAATAAAAAACAACCAAAATATATATAAATCCAAATGATGATGGAAAATGGCTCATAAAATCAATTCCTCAACAATCAAATATTGGGGTTTAAAGACATCATGTTTCGCTTTGAAATAGACCCTACTATTTGACAATTCTTACATAATTTGTAGAATGTATGTGAATCTTTAAATAATGTAGGCCAATAAAATCCATACTACAATATTTTTGCAACTATCTTTTTTGAAGAAAAATGGTCATCGCATGCTTCAGAATGACAAAATTGAATGACCCTACTTACCTCGTTATTTGGTATGCATCTTCGAAAAATTTGATTAGAGTAGTACTTGAAAAGGTATAGATTATCCCAGTAAAAGCTTTTGACTTCTGCTAAAAATTTCTTCTTGTCTTGGGAACTCTAGTCACATGGCATTTCACCTTCTTGATCATGTGTGAGTTAGGAAGAAATTACTATCGGATATGTCTCTTGCTTTCCAAG
Source organism: Citrus medica (assembly GCA_002013955.2). Lineage (NCBI taxonomy): Eukaryota > Viridiplantae > Streptophyta > Magnoliopsida > Sapindales > Rutaceae > Citrus > Citrus medica. The sequence continues at coordinate 801,201 of MKYO02000225.1, forward strand.
ATAGGCATACTTTAATTCTTCCGGTAAGGGTTTTAATCTGAGGTCTGGTGCTTCTTCTTTATTTGGTTCTTCAGGTTGTATTGTATCTTCAAAGTTTGATTGGTCATCGTCACTTGTAGGTATCTGTATAGAATCAAGTGTAGGGCATATGTTAATAATATCATAATCTAATTCCTTTCCTGATTCAAAAGAACCAGCAAAATAAATTTCCATAGAGTTTGTAAAATTCTCATTCTGAATGTGTTCCTCAATGATTGGCTCGATAAGATCAATCTCCTCATTCTCATTATCATCATTTTCTTGGTGGTGAGGTTGTTTACACATGTTGAACACATTGAGTTCCAATGTCATGTTGCCGAAAGATAAACTCAATATAATAGGAATTTGTTTGCATTTATTAGCAATTGGTTCCGCTTCCAAAACAATAAAATCCACAAGGTATATGAATTTATGGACTCGAACTAATACATATTATATTATTCCTTTTGGAACCTTAATTGATCTATCAACAAGTAAAATAGTAGTAGAAGTTGGTTTTAACTCTTTATGTTTCCTTTTCATCGTACACAGGTCTTTCAGAAATTTAGCATAAGAAGACACTTGCTTAATGACATCCAGCAGAGGAATGTTGACCTTTACTTGTTTAAAAACTTCATAAATTTATGGACTGTGGTTGATTTCTTTAGCTTGATTAGTGCTTGAGGAAATGGAGGTACAAGAGGAGAGTTGGTTATTTGTTCATGGGTTAAAGGTTTGACAGACTCTTCCCTATTTTCTGAAATTGAATCTTTACTAGTTTCATGAGGGTCCATAATGTGTTTTTTAACCACTTTACTACCACGAAGGGTTACAACCGATTTGACTTGACTTATATTTTGATTTCCTGAATTTCCCATTTGAGGATGTTGTCTAAGCAGGAAACTTTTCTTTTTCATGTATAGTCTGAGCAGGAAAATTTTCTTTTTCATGTATAGTCAGAGCAGATATAAGTTTTGAGATAGTTTCTGTCAAATTGATTAAGGTTTGCATCGTTTAGTTATTGATCGACTCTTATTTTTCAATAAACAAATGCAATGTGTCTACCAGAGTTTTTTTTGGGTGGTGGGGCATATGGTGGGTAACTTTGGGGGTTTTGGAAATTTTGATGTGGAGGAATTGGTTGTGAAGGTTGTGTATAATTGTCATTTCTCTAACTGAAATTTGGGTGGTTTCTCCAACTAGAGTTGTAAGTTTGGGATTATGGATTTGGATTTGGCCTTTTGAAATTGTCAATAACATTTACTTGTTCATACAAACTTTTTCTCAGAGCTGGTAAAGTTGGACAGTCCTGCGTAGAATGGTCAATAGAATCACAAACATAATATGAAATATTTTAAACAGACTTGACATGATCATTTTTTTTTCGACTCTAATACTTCGACACTTTTCTAGCTAAGGATGCAAATTTAGCTTGAAGGTCATAGTCTTCTCTAAGGTTATGCATGCCTCCACTAGATGGAGATGATTGGGGTTTACTTGGTGACTCATAAGACCCAACTGTATCCCAGTGTTGTGCATTCTCTGCTATATAGTCAAGATTATCTAATGTATCTTCAGGACTTTTATCCCTAAACTCACCATTACACATCATTTTAATGACTTGTTCACCTTCTGATGTTAATCCCTCGTAGAAATAAGACACTAATCTCCATGTTTCAAAAACGTGGTGTGGGCAAATTTTAAGTAGTTCTTTAAACCTATCTCAACATTGGTAGATTGTTTCTCCTAATTTTTGAGTGAAGGTGGTGATTTTTCTTTTGAAAGAATTTGTTCTATAGGGTGGGAAGATTTTTTTCAAAAATTATGCTTGCATTTCATCACAAGTTCTAATAGATCTTGACCTAAGATTTTATAGCCAAGTTTTAACTTTATCCTTTAGTGAGAAAGGAAAAAACTTAAGTCTGATTATATTTATGCTACAAGTTTGATAAGTACATGTGTTACAAACTTCTTCAAATTCTCTCAAATGCATATATGGATTTTCATACTCGAAACCATGAAAGGTAGGGAGAAGTTAGATGATACCAGGTTTGAAATTAAAAAGCGATGCATCAAGAGGAAAAACTATGCACGATGGTGACATTATTCTAGTAGGATTCATACAGTCTTTAAGGGTCCTAGGTTGTTCATGAAGATTTTGCAAGGCTCGGTTATTTTTACTCAATTGCTATTGATGCCAATGTGCAAGTGTACACAACAAGTAATAAAGTGATGAATATTCGAGATCGTCTTCACAGGGATTGATGTTACTAGAAAGGCTATAGCAATCACGATAATGCAAACTTCCTTTGTCCCAAAAAGATTCTAATTAAAAGTAAATTACTACCGAAATAGACAATAAAAGAAAAGTAAAACAAATCAATGCAATAATAAAACAAATTAAATGAATTGCATAAAAAGATTTCAATGGGAACGAGGTAGCTAAGTGATCAAACTCTCTTCATGGACTGACTGTTTTGTTTAAATTAACACTAGTTGCTACATCAATTCCTACAGCATCGGGCAGAATTATTTTGCATCCTCAACTGTCGCTTATCAGATTTCTCATACCCTTAAGCACCCTAACAATAACCAGTTGTTAACCCACTTACGGTATGACATTATGAGCATACACTCTCTTTACTCTACAAGGTGAATTCCTATGTCTAGTTCTTCACAAATCTTAACTCAAATATAGCCCTTTTGGGACTCAAGTAATCTTAGTTCAGGAAACTTAAATTAAGATCAAGTATTACTCTTATAATTTCCACTAAGACAGGCCCTTTTGTGGCTCTATCTTAACTTGAACCATTAAATGGGTGGGCAACCGAAACAATGATTATAATAATAGCTATTATAGTAAAATGCTATAGCAATCTTGTAGCAACTCATAAGAACAGTCAAAAACATATTTAGATTGTTTGTTACTTAACTACAATCAAATTTAGTTCATACTTTGAAAAAAAAAATAAACAGCAAAATATTGATCATGAAATACATCGGTTCAATCAAAGAGTAAGGAAAAACTATGCATGATGGTGACATTGTTCTAGTAGGATGCATAAAGTCTCTAAGGGTCCTAGGTTGTTCATGAAGATTTTGCAAGGCTCGGTTATTGTTGGTTATTTTTACTCAATTGCTATTGATGCCAATGTGCAAGTGTACACAACAAGTAATAAAGTGATGAATATTCGAGATCGTCTCCACAGGGATTGATGTTACTAGAAAGGCTATAGCAATCATGATAATGCAAACTTCTTTTGTCCAAAAAGATTCTAATTAAAAGTAAATTACTACCGAAATAGACAATAAAAGAAAAATAAAACAAATCAATGCAATAATAAAACAAATGAATTGCATAAAAAGATTTTAATGGGAATGAGGTAGCTAAGTGATCAAACTCTCTTCATGGACTGACTGTTTTGTCTAAATTAACACTAGTTGCTACATCAATTCCTACAGCATTGGGAAGAATTATTTTGCATCCTCAGCTGTCGCTTATCAAATTTCTCATACCCTTAAGCACCCTAATAATAACCAGTTGTTAACCCACCTATGGTATGACATTATGAGCATACACTCTCTCTACCCTACAAGGTGAATTCCTATGTCTAGTTTTTCACAAATCTTAACTCAAATATAGCCCTTTTGGGACTCAAGTAATCTTAGTTCAGAAAACTTAAATTAAGATCAAGTATTACTCTTATAATTTTCACTAAGACAGGCCCTTTTGTGACTCTATCTTAACTTGAACCATTAAATGAGTGGTCAACTGAAATAATGATTATAATAATAGCTATTATGGTAAAATGCTATAGCAATCTTGTAGCAACTCATAAGAACAGTCAAAAAATATTTAGATTATTTGTTACTTAACTACAATCAAATTTAGTTCATACTTTGAAAAAGAAAAACAAACAGCAAAATATTGATCATGAAATACATCGGTTCAATCAAAGAGTAAGGAAGGGAACAAGTAAAGAACGATGACAAATTAGATCCAAGTAATTCTGCTGAATTCTTCACTAGTGCAGACTTGTTTCCCTTGAATTCTGATTCTCCCAGTCTTTTCCTCTCGATTTCTTCAATGTTAATTCACCGCCACCTTTTCATATCATGCGCGCTCTTTTTATAACTGAAAACTAGGGTAAACAGAAGCCTAGGGTACACATGAGTCAAATTAGGAAACTGCAGATCGTAATTCTGCAGATATCCCACGCTAAGTTTTTCTATAGTTGTTCCAGGATTGCTACAGCAATGGTTGCTCCAGTAATGGCTATAGCACTGCACTGCTCCAGATTTTGTTTCAATTCTTTTGTGGCCATATTCTTCCTCCTTTTTGCCAGCCTATTGCATCAGCATTCCTTCCATGAATTATAAGCTTCTGGAAACCTACAATTATGCACACAATTTGAGCACGAATTACTTTAAATCAAACAAAACTTATTAAGACTAAACTAAAATGAATGTTTATGGAAAATGTGACAAAAATGTAATGACAACACCTCATTTACTCTCTAAGTGATCTTGATTTAAGTTTAGAATTGCCAGAATAACTCTCATTTCATAGAGTTATCACACCCCCAAACTTAAACAATTACTTGTCCTCAAATAATGACAACAACACTGACTCTTCAATCACACAATCATGCAACAAATAACTTAGCTCTGTCATCAAATTTGCAAGGATGCTTCCACCCTTAGATCACACTCATAATCATACAAAATTGCCATAGTAGTTCAAGTTTTAGACTTAGGCCTCATTCGGTCCAGAGTGTGTGTGCCACTTTGATCAAGTTCTAGAGGTGCTACAATATTACAAAGATATTGTATATAATTCAAAGGTAGAACAAAAATATATTCACATATGGGGAGCAGAAATCACACATACTCAAACTGTACTATAACAAAAACAAAAAATGTTTTTTTGAAATAAGAACACTTAACACTCTTCACTATAACATTTTTTTTATGTGAATGTCGATCACTTGTAATGATGACACTCAATTACCCAATCAATGCACAGATCAGAGTTGCTGTAGCAATATTCATAGCATAGTCTTATTTAAAGATATCTTTTAACTCAAGGCTGAACATGAGGCTCATGAACAGACCTGACTACTCAATATCCTAGACAGAGGACCTTTCTTTTCTGTTTTTTTTTTCATAAGAGTCATAGATGCTACATCAATGCTCATAACTCTTGTTGCCTTTGGACTCAAGTCTGCATATAAGGTACATACTCAGCCTTGGTTACTCAGCAACTTGAGCCATTGGAGCCAAATTTATTTAATAATGAGCACAATTTAACCAAAATTTTCCCCTAACTTGAGATATTCTACTCATTTTTGTTTTCTTGGCTTTGGTACAACATCCTTATAAAACTCAACCAAAGTCTAAGTGTCGGGACAAAATTTCAATCTTCATCTGTAACTATCTCTACTTCGCATTCTCATAAATACTGAATAACAGTCAATTTATCTTCATTAAGTTTTCAAATCCGTATACAAATATTAGCTAACAGAGCTTCACACAATATACAACACAAGCATAAACAGATGCACTAAAAAACACAACCCCCCCCCCCCCCCAAACTTGTGTGGTGTTGTGTCCTCAAAAGCACACAAAACAAAATCACATAAACTAGACATGCATACACTAAATAAAAGGACATGTAGAATGAATTGGAAAATTAAAATTGAATGAAAGAAAAGTTTTTCAGAAATAAATAAAATAACTAGCTAGAAGGGGGTATGTTGTGCAAATTTTATTTAACTCGCAAGTGCACGAATCTATTGTAGAATAGATTAATAGTGACAAGTGTCGATCCCACGAGGAGATGAATTTTAATTATATAATTTTCTATGAGGGTGATTGGATTTGTAGTGAAAATAATTTAGAATATTCTAAAATTTAAATTAAAATAGCGAGAATAAATTGAAGAGAAATATATTGAAATGTAGCGCTTAGGTATCTGGATCCACATCAACATGCACCATGGGCTAAATATTCCTTATTAGTGCCAATTAAATCATAAGGGCGGAATCCACACCTCATGAACCACACTCTAATCAATATGGTGCAAAGGGCTTATCGTGCCAAATAAAAATAACCTTGTACTAGGGAGCCGGTGAAATTAGGACGGTATCTAGACAAGATTATTATTATTTGTCGACGAAAAGTCAAATCATCCACAAAAATTAGAGGGGAAAAGAAAATAAATTTACCAAATAAAGCCCATGATACATGTTGAGACTTCACCTTCAACCCAAGTTTGAAAGAAAATTAACTACTCATAATTGAATTAGGGGTAAAATGAGAATTTATTAAAATACGTAGAAAATACAAGATGGAGAAGGAATTACAAAAAATGGAGTCCAAAAATGGATTCAGAGGTGCCAAATTAGGGAGGAGGCCCCCTTTTTATAGATACATTGAGTAAATAATGGTCATCGGATTAAAAATAGTTTGAACGCTCAGGATTACGCCACGTCATCAGTCAACAGTACGCGATTTGACCACATGGTTTGAACAGTGACACGGTTTGACCCGGCTTGAACAGTAACGCGGTTTGGTTGAAAATAATCCTATGTATATGCATGTACTATACGCACAATTTTTGGTCCATTAACATACTGCCACGTCACCAATTAACAGTGCATAAGAATTTTAATCCAACAGGATTGTGACACCTCGTCAGTCAATGCCACATCATCGGTCAATGCCACGTCATCGATCTGTCTATGTGAACAGTGTCGTGAACAGTAACATAGACAGTACCGTACATGTGAACAATGTTATTTTTCTTTTTATGCTCCTCCTAAGGTTTTCGACCATCCTGAGTTCAAAAGTGATGTCCGTTTTGCCGTCTGATCTCTCATTCATTGTGAAATGACTATGATGCCCCTAAAATACATAAAATACTAAATTATAATACAACACACATAATTAAATGATAAGAAGCTTAAATACATAAAAGTAAGGGTGTTAGTAAAACTTGAAGTGTAAAATGACGATTTTCTCCTTTATAAATATACATTTTCTAACACTCAACAGGGTACTCCTGTATTGCTTGGGCACTGTTGCAATATGGTGTAGTGACTTCAGCGCTTTTTGGATGCACTTCACAACCTATTTTTAGGGGATTCTTTTGCTGGGCCCCTTAGGACTAGCGAGAGTAAGTTTGCTGGGGGTTTGCTGTGAAGGGGCCAGAGTTGGGGCTTCGGCTGCCTGTCCCTCAGCCGTGATTTTGACAATTATATCAAGCAGCTGCTTTGTCTCTGTGGGTGTACAAGTAACTGTGGCTGTTACAGCTTCCAGCTCTGCATCAATTGCTTGGCTTCATCATTATAGGCAGAATGGGTGATTACTTTCTCATTACCCTTTCTAGAAATGACTAGACTAGGAGGCTCGTCTGCTGGTTTATTATCATCTTCTTGTATGATATGCTTTTTTCTGGATTTGGAGAAGGTCTTGGCTGGGGGTTCTTCGAGTTCTCTCTCAGGCCCTTCCTGTTCCTCTGTCGGGGAACTGTTAGTTATAGACTTGACACCCTCTTCTTCAGGTTGGTCAGATTAGGGCTTACCAAGTTGGCATAAAATTCTTTCACTAGTGGCATCACAGTGTCTCGAGGGTGGTTACAAAACTCCAGCCATCCACGTTTTGTTGCAGCATTGTAGAGTGATTGTACAATTCCTGAGCGTTGAGGTGGGAACTGAAACCCTTTTTCTTCTAGAATCTTGGGCGGTTAAATAAATTCTTCATACTTTTCTTCCACATGGTAACTTTGGAATTGTGAGGGATCTTTTAGTCGACTGGCTATCCTTTTGTACCTTGGCATTGCTATAACAGTAAGAATTCGGTGGTAATATGCCCAAGAGTAAAATGAGAAGAAAAGGTTATGGAGTACTAGAGTCGTAACTGCAAATGGGAAAGAAAATAGTGTTAGAGGTCAATATGCACAGTGACGCCCTTATATAGGTGGGATTAAATGAAAACAAATATGGTAAAAGAGATAAACTAGGGAAGAATTTTTTTAAAATTTGTTTAGCATATCCCATAAAAATAGGCAGAAGAAATTAATAGATTAAATTAAGAGATATTTTTCCTTAATTTTTATCCAAATCCATCGAACCATCTGTCACATATTATCTCATACAGTAAAGTGGGAGGCTCCGTACTTAAGTTACTGTAACGGTAATATTGGTTGCTGCAGCATCCAATTGTGTGCTCTAGCAATGACTACAACACTCTCCTCAAATAGCTGCTGACACGTAGCTTGCCTCTGCAATTTGTTAACATTACAGCTCCAATTGTTAGTATTGAATCCATCTGTCACATTTTTTTTAAGAACAAAACAAGAAAAGATAAAAGTTAAACAATCCTCAATAAGGGAAATAAAAATAAATAATAAATAATAAAATAAAAAATATTTAACAAAACCAAAGAGGATCCATCTCATCTGAAATGACTGCCCCTGCAATGGGTTGTCTCCCATTGACCGCTTGATTTAAGGTATTTCAGCCTAACCTTACTTAAGTGCTCATAAAGCCGATTCTGTAAGGAGTAAGACCTTCTTTAAATAATCTGTAGTTGAATGCATGTAATGCTTAACTCTTTGCCCATTGACTTTGAATTCTTGGCTTGTCTTTTTATTTAAGAGATCAACAGCCCCATGAGGGTAAATTCTGAGCAGCTTGAAGGGTCCAGACCATCGAGATTTCAGTTTTCCCGGAAATAGTCTTAACCTCGTATTACGGAGCAGAACTTGTTGACTAGGGATTAATTTCCTGTGTTGAATGAGTTTGTCGTGCCAGTGTTTTGTTCTTTCTTTATAGATTCTTGCATTTTCATATGAGAATAGCCGCAATTCATCAAGCTCACATAGTTGAAGTTTCCTTTGCTCTGCTGCAGCATGTATATCCCAATTTAATTGCTTCAGTGCCCAGTATGTTTTATGCTCTAGCTCAAGTGGCAAGTGGCAAGCTTTTCCATACACAATTTGGTAGGGAGACATGCCAAGTGGTGTCTTGTATGTTGTTCTGTAAGCTCATAGAGAGTTATGTAAGTGCAAAGACCAATCCTTTGTTGATGGGTTCACCGCTTTTTCTAAGATCTTCTTAATCTCCCTATTAGACACTTCTACCTGGCCATTGGATTATGGGTGATATGTTGTTGCTATTTTATGCCTGACTCCATATTTTACCATAGCTGCAACAAATACTTTGTTGCAGCAATGAGTACCCTCATTGCTAATAATTGCTCATGGAGTGCCAAACCTGGAAAAGATGCTTTTCTAAAGGAAGTTCACTACTGCTTTAGCATCATTGATAGGTAATGTTGCAACTTCTGCTATTTAGAGACATAATCCACAACAACCAGGATATATAAGTTCCCAAAGGATGGCGGAAAAAGACCCATGAAGTCTATTCCCCATACATCGAAAATCTCCACTTCCAGAATGTTCGTCAATGACATTTCATGTCTTTGAGTTATGTTTCCTATCCTTTGACACATGTCATAATATTTAGCAAACTCATAAGCATCTTAAAAATAGAAGGCCAGTAATAACCTGATTGCAGAACCTTGGCAGTTGTTCTGTGACCACCAAAATGTCCTCCATATGCTACAGTATGTCAAGATTCCAATATATGAGGAATTTCTTCCTCTGAAGCACATCTTCGTATTACTTGATATGAGCATAACTTATGCAAATGTGGGTCATCCCACTGGTAGCCTCTAATATCATGCAGAAATTTCTTTTTCTGCTGAAACTTCAACTCAGGTGGTAGCAATCCACTTACTAAGTAGTTAGCAAAATCTGCATACCATTGAGATCCTGATTGCTGTAACATCTGTGCCTACTGTATTACTAACAGTTGTTCATCAGGAAAAGTTTTAGTGATGTCTTTTTTTGTCAATGTGCTTGCGTCTGCTTCTAGCCTAGACAAATGGTCTGCTACTTGATTTTCAGTCCCCTTTCTATCTTTAATTTCCAAATCAAACTCTTGAAGCAATAAGATCCATCTTATTAATCTCGATTTAGCATCATTCTTTGAGATTAGGTACTTGATGGCTGCATGATCAGTATACACTGTCACTTTAGTACCCACCAAGTAAGCTCTAAACTTATCGAAAGCAAATACTACTGCTAGCAATTATTTCTTTATAGTGGTGTAATTAATCCGATCTTGAGTAAGAGTTTTGCTGGCATAGTATATAGAGTGGAAATTTTTATTCTTCCTCTGCCCCAACAGAATAGTCACTGGCATTACACATCATCTCAAATGGTAAAGTCCAATTTGGTGCTATAACTACTAGTGCAGTGATTAAAGCTTTCTTTAATTCTCCAAAGGCTTGATGACAATCTTTATCAAAATGAAAAGTCTTGTCATGTTCTAGCAATGAGCATAATGATTTATCTATTTTGGAAAGTCTTTTATGAATCTTCTGTAAAATCCAACATGACCCAAAAAACTTCTAATCCCCTTGTTTGAAGTAGGAGGTGGCAGTTTATCTATCACTTCTATCTTTGCTTTATCTACCTCTATGCCATTCTTGGAAACCTTATGACCCAACACTATGCCTTCTTGCAGCATGAAGTGACATTTTTCCCAATTGAGTACTAAGTTAGTCATCTCACATCTTTTAATAACTTCTTCCAAGTTGTGTAAACAATCAGTATATGTCTCTCCAAAGACTGAGAAATCATTCATGAAGACTTCCAATATTTGCTCCACCATATAAAAAAAAATAGACATCATACATATCTGAAAAGTTGCTGGAGCATTGCACAAACCAAAGGGCATCTGTCTGAAGGCAAAAGTTCCATAAGGATAGGTAAATATAGTATTTTCCTAATTCTCTGGGGCTATAGCAATTTGGTTATAGCCTGAATACCCATCTAAGAAGTAATAGTATTGTTTTTCAGCAAATCTGTCCAATATTCGATCTATAAATGGAAGTGGGAAGTGATCCTTCCGTGTGGTTTTGTTGAGCTTCCTATAATCCCTACATACCCTCAATCCAGTCACTGTTCTTGTAGGAATAAGTTCATTCTTTTCATTTGCTATCACTGTTATTCCCCCCTTCTTTGGAACACATTGAACTGGGCTCACCCATGAACTGTCTGATATCGGGTATATGATTCCAGCATCCAACTATTTGATGATTTCTTTCTTCACAACTTCCTTCATAATAGGGTTTAACCTTCTCTGTTGCTCTACTGAATTGCTATGGCAGTTTTCTAACAGAATTTTATGCATGCATATGGATGGGCTGATCCCTCTAATGTCTGACATGGTCCATCCAATTGCTTTTCTGTATTTCCCAAGCACGTCTACCAGGCTCATTTCTTGTCCTGCATCCAAAGTAGATGAAATGATTACAGGGAGTGTGTTGTTCTGACCAAGACAAGCATATTTCAAATGTGAGGGTAGCAACTTTAATTCAAGAGTAAGAGGTGATTCAATAGATGGATTTTAATTGTGTGTAGAATTAATTTTCTAAATGGGTGGTTGGATTTGTGGTGGAAGTGATTCAAATTATCCTAAAATTTGGAATTGAAATGGCGAGAAGAAATTAAAGTGTAAATCTATTAAATTGACGTACTTGGGTATCTGGATCCGTATCAACATGCATCATGGGTTAAATATTCTTTATTAATACAAATTAAATCATGAGGGGGGAATCCACACCTCAAGAACCACGCTCTAATCAATATGGAGCTAAGGGCTTATCGTGCCAAATAATAATAACCTTATACTAGAGAGCCGGTGAAACCAATGCGGTATTTAGACAAGATTATTATTATTTGTCGACGAGAAGTCAAAACATCCACAAAAACTAGAGGGGAAGAGAAAATAAATTTAACCAAATAAAGCCCATGACACATGTTGAGACTTCACAAGTACATAAGAATTTTAGTCCAACAGGATCATGACACCTCATCAGTCAATGCCACATCATCGGTCAATGCCACATCATCAATCCGTCTATATGAACAGTGTCGTGAACAGTAACGTAGACAGTACTCATACATGTGAATAGTACCGTGCATGTGAACAGTGCCATTTTTCCTTTTATACTCTTAAGGTTTTCGACCGTCCTGAGTTCAAAAGTGATGTCTGTTTTGCCGTTTGATCTCTCGTTTATTATGAAATGACTATGATGCCCCTAAAATACATAAAATACTTAATTAAAATAAAACACACATAATTAAATTACAAGAAGCTTAAACACATAAAAGTAAGGGTTGTTAGTATGACTTGAAATGTAAAATGACGGTTTTCTCCTTTATAAATATGCATTTTCTAACACTCAACAAGCATGTGAACAGTGCCATTTTTCCTTTTATACTCTTAAGGTTTTCGACCGTCCTGAGTTCAAAAGTGATGTCTGTTTTGCCGTTTGATCTCTCGTTTATTATGAAATGACTATGATGCCCCTAAAATACATAAAATACTTAATTAAAATAAAACACACATAATTAAATTACAAGAAGCTTAAACACATAAAAGTAAGGGTTGTTAGTATGACTTGAAATGTAAAATGACAGTTTTCTCCTTTTTAAATATGCATTTTCTAATCCTCAACACACCTCTCAAACTAGCTTATTGCTAGTCCCTAGCAAATAAAGCGAAAACAAAATTCAAAATCCAAAATGATTTTTTTTTCTTTTAACAATTATGTTTATTCAATCAGACTAATGATAGTAATCAAATAAAAGTATAAACATTATCTCTAATCTAAAGAAACATCACACCCACATCAACCATCCATATGAATCAGACCAGTAGACTTTGTCACAGCTACTTTCAAGAATGACATGTTAAACCCCAAAATCTCACTGGATATAATGACACTCTCACAAAGAAATTAAACCCAATAAAAATAGTCACTGCAATGAATGGTAATTGAGAGAAAATAATAAAGAAATGATATCACATGCTCGCAACAAGATGAAAGAATTATGCCCTCAGCTTAGAAATAATACGATCTCAAATCAAACAAAAATGCTAGTCAACCCACTTTATTTATCTTTTTTTTTATGCACAACTACATCTTTTTTTAGCCCATATAACTAGTTTCTACTTCAGACTATAGTTTCCTAAAATCAAGAAGGACTTTTATTAGGATGTAACGTAGGTTAGGGACATGGCTAACAAAGAAGAGAAATAAGGAAAACAAAGTGTATGTTTGAGAAAAATGCAGAGGATGTTTTTTTTAGATGTTGCAATGTGGATTTCACCTATTATTGTTATTTTTATTTTTGAACAACAATTTTTTTTCTTCTTTTTTTTAAGAAACAACAATTTTTTTTGAACTAGGCATAACTTCACTATACAAAATATTTATTTATATTTTTCTTAAACATAAAAACGTGATGGAACTTGTAAGATATTGGCTAATACTCTAAATCGGAGTGGGTCAAGATGATAAGTTTGACAAAGAAAAGTTTTTTTTTAAAGGCTCAAAAGGGTTAACTATGGATATTTGATAAAATAGATGGCTAGAAAGGCTCAATCGGATCAAAGATGGCCTTTCCATCGTCTTTTAGGGCTCTAAATAATCTTCCATATTTACTAGTTAGATGGGCCTCCAAATGAAGCAACACACATTTTTTTTTAATTTTACAAATTTTTTTAAGAGTTAACTCAAAAGAAATCTAGAGATCATGTATACAATAATAAACTACTAAGCTATATAAAGAATGGGCAAAAAGGTTACTCTCCAAGAAAAATAATAGGCTCAAAAACTCACTTGATACTTATGATGACATGTTCATTCTTTCAAGCAACTATATTTGTCTCCGACATCAACATGCAGAGTAGCAAACATAGAAGTAACATCACTTCAGACTAAAGATAATACAATAGTAAAATTTGAAATTCATCATGTCATCCAATGTTAAAACAAATAAAAAAAAATTTAAAACAACATCCTACCCCCCAACCTATTCTAAACATGAAAGGAAAATATACATGCAGAAATGTGAAAATGATGCAGAAAAACTAATTAGAAAATGACAGAAAGCGAAAATGATTTTTTTTTTAACTTAAGGCACTACACTCCATATTCAGCCATCTTCGACTCAAAAAAAATTGAAAATGTATATTTATAAAGGAGAAATTAAAAAGAAGAAGAAAAATGAACATCAAAACATAATAAAGAAAAAGAAAATGTCTGAATTTTTTTTTAAAAAAAAAAAATTTCAAACGATGAAGATGCGTTTCTAGAGTCATTACACTCCATATTCAGCCATCTTCAACACAAAAAGTTAGCAACAGTTAGTTTCTACAACAAAAAATTAGTAAAAACTTAACCAAGATTCCACAATTGTCGACTATTCCCTCCCCCCAACCAGAACGAAACATTGTCCTCAATGTTTTAAAGGAAAGAAGTAGAGTTTAGAAGACATCACCTGGGTGGTGTAACACAGAAGAAAATATTTACAGGCGGAGAGTTAAATCTAATTTGTACTTCTTACTGCGGCTACTGTTACCGTCATCATTTGGACGCTCGAACACAAAGGCCCAGGGATCTGGCTCCGGTTTATAAGCTTGTAACATATCAAGTAGCTCATTAGCAGTGTGAGCACAAATAAAAAGCTTTTTGGCATTGGAATGAATAAAATAGTTTTTTATTGCATGGTTAAGAAATGCGATGAAGCCATCATAAAAGTTATTGACATTTAACAAACCGATGGGTTTCTGGTGGATGTGCAGATGGGCCCATGATGCTAGTGTGATAAGTGCCTCTAGTGTTGCAAGATCTCCTGGAAGGAAAATAAAAGCGTCAGCATGATTAAGCATTTCAGTTATTCGTTCTTGCATACCTGAGACGACTAACTCTTCTCCAGTCGATGAGTCAGACAAACTGCCCAAAGGTTTTAGGACTCTTGGGATGATGCCTAACACTTGGCTTCCTCTGACAAAAGCAGTTTCTGAGACCAATTTTGATAACCCTCAGTTACCTCCTCCATACACTAAGTGCAATTTTCTCTCTGCTATGCTTCGACCAAGATCTACGGCTGTCTCAACGAACTCTTTATGTTTGTCATAGTTAAATCCAGAAAGCACACAAATGTTCTTGAATTGTCTATTGGGAGTGGCTGCCATTGGAATATTCCTCAAAAATAATTTGTGAGTGCTTAACAAAAAGTCTTATTTAAGAATCTTGGTGACGGTGGATCACAACTGTGTATGAGGTGGCATGTCAGTGTCAAATAACGCGTAAAGTACATTGCTCGTGAGTCAAAAAGGAAACAGTAAAAAAAATTAATGACAATAATGCAAAAGATAAAATAACAGTGAAATAAAATAACAGTGAATTAAAAGGATATTTATAGGTAGTTGCGACTGTGGCTCACATCTTCCTCTGATTTTACGACTAGAAACAACTTGAACGCCCTCTATGGGTCGCGAATAGGCTTCCCATCCAATTTTCTTATAAACTGGCAAACAGGGTCATTTATAGTCAGATTCCCGAGACTATATCGTGCATGCTCTTTCTGGAATAATGACCATAACTGGAGAATCGCTCCTTTCACATATCCACTGGGATGCGTTTCAAGAGACAGAAGGATATCATCCAATGACTCCTTATTCAAGCCATCCCTAATGAATTGAATCTTATCTTCTCTGTTATCAGACACCATTCCTAAAGAACATGGGTTTTTATCGCAACTCATTCTGGCACACTTATGACAAGCAACATAAATTCTTCAAGTTCGTCGTTTTCTTGCATAATTTTCTTTACCACAACCAGGAATGTATGCAATAAATTTTGGAGGTAACTCACCTGCCAATCGTACTTTAGCCTCGATTAACCAATGGATGTCTGCAGGTATGTTATTCCTCATGAGTAATCGCATGCGTTCAGACCGAGCTTTATAGATCGTAAAGAGGGCATTCTGAGGAAGTGAAGGGAATCGATTGTGAAGCTTTACTAGAATCTCGTTTCTGTCCATACCTTCGCCTCAGAATATCAGTTATTATGGAAAACTGAAGTAACTGACTTGATTGTCACGGAGTACCGTTATCCGCCACTTCACCGGGGTAATAAACTAAAGCACATAAAAAGAAAAATAAATTAAAACACACAAGAAAATTAAAATCGTCCTCTTATTGAATTTACCTCAAGCTCCAACTGGATGTCGTAAACACTTCTCTCAATGTCTCTGAGTTGGCTTTCTAAATTCTCAACATATGCTACTAACTCTGGTGGTTGTAGAGCCCAAATGCGATGTGTTTTACAAAATCGAATCTACCTTTTTTAGATGAGTTTTGACACGTTGAAGTAGTTTAAGAATGTTTAGGAGGAATAGTCTAAGTATGGTACTCATGATTAACAATAATAAGAGAAAACTTAATAGTTAAACAAACACACTTATGCAAAATAATTTCAATTAGCAAAAATAATAAAAAGAAAGAAAGAAAGAAAGAAAAATCAAATCACGGAAAAGAAAGAAAGAAACATTTAATTCAAATCTGGTGGGTCACTCAAATTTATTTCGATGTCCTCTCCATATGGTTAGTACTCTAGATATGGCTTTAATCTTTGGCCATTAACTTTAAACGTGACACCGTTCTTCGGGTCCTTAATTTCAATTGCCCCCCATGTGGAAAAACAGTATGAACAATAAAGGGGCCAGACCAACGAGAGCGTAACTTACCTGGAAATAGGTGCAAGCGAGAATTAAATAAAAGAACTTTCTGACCTGGAGTGAACAATTTTCTCATAATTTGCTTGTCATGGAAGACTTTCATTCATTGCTTGTAAATCTTGGCATTTTCGTATGCATCATTGCGAATTTCTTCAAGTTCTGCCAGCTGTAATATTCTTTCTGAGCTAGCTTGCTGCATGTCAAAGTTGAATTTCTTGATGGCCCAATATGCACGATGCTCGAGTTCTACAGGTAGGTGGCAAGCTTTTTCATACACTAGCCTGTAGGGTGACATCCCAATCAGGGTCTTGAAAGCCGTTCTATATGCCCATAATGCATCATCAAGTCTTAATGACCAATCTTTTCTGTCTGGCTTCACCGTCTTTTCTAATATGTGCTTTATTTCTCGATTGGAGATCTCAACTTGGCCACTGGTTTGCGGATGATACGGGGTCGCCACTTTGTGTGTGATTGAATACTTTGTCAAAAGAGCTTTGAATGCTTTGTTACAAAAGTGGGCACCACCATCACTAATTATTGCTCGAGGGAATCCAAAGCGTGAAACAATGTTGCTTTTCAAAAATGCTATCACCACCTTGTGATCATTGGTCCTACATGGAATTGCTTCTACCCATTTTGATACGTAGTCAACAGCAACCAATATGTATTGATGGCCAAAAGAAAGGGGAAAGGGTCCTATGAAGTCGATACCCCATACATCAAAAATATCAACCACTAAAATTGGATTTAGTGGCATCATGTTCCTTCGTGTAATGCTCCTCATTCGTTGACACCTATCACATGAAGAACATAAAGTGTAAGTGTCTCGAAATACAGTTGGCCAATAGAAACTACATTGTAAAACTTTAGTATCTGTTTTCTTAGCACTGAAATGACATCCACAAGCTTGTTCATGGCAGAATGAAAGGATATTCTGAATTTCTCTTTCTGTGACACATCGTCTAACAATTTGATCTGTACAATACTTGAACAAATATGGGTCATCCCAAAAGAAATTCTTTATTTCTGCAAAAACTTTGGCCTTGTCTTGCTTGGTCCAGTGCTCTGAAAGTTTACCTATAATAAGATAATTAACTATATCAGTATACCACGACAATACTTCCATGCTCATCAATTGTTCATCTAGAAATGACTCATTCAATGTTAATGGCTCTGTAATTATGTCAAAATGGAGACAAGAGAGATGGTCTGCCACAACATTTTATGTGCCTTTCTTATCTTTAAATTCCAAGTCAAATTCCTGCAAAAGTAACACCCAACGAATTAGTCTAGCTTTCGCATCTTTCTTCGTGAGAAGATATTTAAGAGCAACATGATCTGTGAACACAATTATTTTACAACCAATGAGATAAGATCGAAATTTCTCTAATGCAAACACTACAGCTAGCATTTCTTTTTCAGTAGTTGAATAGTTCAACTGTGCATCATTCAATGTCATACTAGCATAGTAAATAACATGGGGAATTCGATCAACTCTTTGTCCTAAAAGTGCTCTTACTGCATAATCAGATGCATCACATATGAGCTCGAATGGTAAGCTCCAATTTGAGGGCTGAATAATGGGTGATGATGTCAACAATTGCTTTAATTTTTCAAATGCCACAAGATATGAATCATTAAAGACAAAAGTTACATCCTTAGCAAGTAGATTGCATAAGGGTCTAGAAACTTTACTAAAATCTTTAATGAAACGTCTATAAAAACCAGCATGCCCAAGGAATGATCTTACTTTTCTAACTGTTTTGGGTGGAGAAAGATTAGAAATGAGATCCACCTTGGCTTTGTCAACCTCAATAGCTTTGCTCGAAATGATGTGACCGAGAGCAATACCTTGCTTTACCATAAAATGACACTTCTTCCAATTTAAGACTAAGTTCTTCTCGATAGATCTCTGCAGAACTAGTGTTAGATGATGTAAACATTGATCAATTTAGTCACCAAAAATAGAAAAATCATCTATAAAGACTTCAAGAAATTGTTCAACCATATCAGAAAAAATACTCAACATGCATCGTTGAAATGTAGCAGGTGCATTACATAATCTAAATGACATCCTCCTATATGTAAAAGTGCCAAAAGGGCAAGCGAAAGTGGTTTTCTCTTGATCTTTTGATGCTATGGGAATATGATTATATCCTGAGTAGCCATTTAGAAAGTAATAAAATTCATGGCTTGCTAATCTATCAAGCATTTGATCGATAAATGGTAAAGGAAAATGGTCTTTACGTGTGACTGAATTCAACTTTCTATAATCAATGCATACAGGTCATCCTGTAGTTACTCTAGTTGGTATCAATTCATTATCAGCATTCGTAACTACTGTGACTCCTGACTTTTTGGAGACAACTTGTACAAGACTGACCCATGAACTATTAGAAATGGGGTAAATGATACCTGCGTCTAATAGCTTAAAGACTTCTGTTCTAACAACTTCTTTCATATTAGGATTTAACTGACGTTGCATTTCCTTAGTAGATTTTGCATTTTCATCAAGGTGAATGTAATGCATGCAGTCTACTGGATTTATACCTTTTATGTCTGATATGGTCTATCCTAATACTCCTTTGTGCTCTTTTAAAACATCTAACAACTTACCTTTTTGTTCGTCATTTAAGGATGATGAGATGATTACCGGCAGAGTACTTTCTTCTCCCAAAAATACATATTCCAAAGTGTTGGGCAATGGTTTGAGCTCGAGTTTCGGTGGTAATTCTGATGATGGGATTAGTTTCTTCTCTGATGGTGCTAGTTGTTCAACTCTTGACTTCCATTTATTAATGTCCATGGATAGTGCTGAGTCAAGTAGGGCGTTGACCTCATCGACCGATCTGTCAATATCAAAATCCAAATCAAAGTGAGTTAAACATGTTTGTAAAGGATCATCAATAAGGTTTGAAAGAAAAGTATTATCAACTATTGTTTCTATTAAATCCACATCAACAATTCCATCATCTGCATTGTGAGGTTGTTTGGCAATGTTGAAGATGTTCAGTTCCATAGTCATATTGCCGAAGGACAACTGCATATTTCCGGTCCTGTATTGAATATGAGCATCCACAGTTGCCAAGAAAGGTCGGCCTAGAATAATAGGGATGTGCATCCTTGAATTCTGTATTGGTTGAGTATCAATTACAATAAAATCAACAGAAAAATAAAATTTGTCTACCTGGATAAGCACGTCCTCCACAATACCACGAGGTATTTTCGTGGACCGATCTGCAAGTTGTAATACCACTGGAGTTGGGTGTAATTCTCCCAGTCCAAGTTTCACGAAAACAGAGTAAGGCAACAAATTTACACTAGCCCCTAAATCCAACAAAGCATTCTCAATTGTGCGGTTCCCTATGCTACATGAGATAGTGGGGGAGTCTGGGTCTTTGCATTTCAAAGGAATTTTGTGTTAGAGTATAGAACTAATATTTTCTGTTAAAAATGCCTTCTTTTGAACATGAATATTTCTCTTTTTAGTACAAATGCCTTTAAGAAACTTGGCATAAGATGGAACTTATTTTATAGCATCAAGTAAAGGGATGTTAACACTTACCTATTTGAAGATTTCAAGAATCTCACTTGTGGATTTTCCCTTCTTTCCTTTAGCTAATCTCTGAGGAAATAGAGCTTTAGAAACATATTCTCGTGGGTTGGTTTCTTCTTTCTCTTTGGATGGTGAGTCCTCAACATTCACAGGTACAATTAGATTTTCTTTTGTCACCGGTATCTCTATTTTGTTGTCGACTTCTTTTCCCTTTCACAAGGTCATGACTGCTTTGACCTCTCCATGCTGTTGTGGTGGACCGGTACTTGCTTCATGTACTCCTTTAGGATTAGGCACTAGTTGACTTGGAAATTTACCTTTCTCAACAGTCATTACCAAGGTCTGGACTGAAGAAGCAAGCTGTCCTACCATCTTCTCGAGGCTTGAAACTGATTGGGCTTGTGAGTTGAAGCCTGCTCTTAACTCATTTCGTAGTCAATCAATGGTGCGGTTCTGTTGCTCAATCGTGGAGTGAGTAAGATTCTTGAGATTCTGGAATGAATCCTCCCATGGTCTGGGTTGAGAGTAGTTCTGGTTTTGATTGTAGGGTCTAAATGGTGGCTGAGAGGCTTGAGAATTTTGAGGAATTGGTTGCATTGGTGGAGCTAGAGCTGCTGGTCCATTCTGTTGGAATTCTTGAGACCATGAAAAATTGGGGTGGTCTCTCCATCCAGGGTTATATGTGTTGGAGTATGGGTTGTAATTTGATGGCTTTCTCATTACACCTATGGCATTGGCTTGATCTGAGTATGAGTCATGGCCATGTGGTTCTGTTGATTTAGCAGTCGATAACGATGCTATTTGTCGAGAGAGACTTTCAATAATCTCCTTGACTTCTTTGATTTTTTAACTTGACTCGCCAATGTGAACCTCATTTACTCCCTTCATTCTTCTAGTATTCCTGAGTGATCGACTCCGTTGTTGGGAATTATCCGCTTGTCGCTGGAAAAATTCTTAAATTTCTGATGCACTTTTTGACATTAGCTCTCCTCTACTTGTTGCCATTAGCCATTTTTGTACATTCGACAATAATCCCTCCAAAAAGTATTGGCATTGGTGCCATTTCTCGTACCCATAATGTGGACACTTCAAGAGTAGCCCATTGAATCGCTCCCATGTTTCGAAAAACTGCTCGTCTTCTCTCTGGGTAAACTCCGAGATTTCCCTGCGAATATTATTGGTTTTATGCACTGAGAAATATTTATTCAAAAATTTTGCTACCATTTGTTCCTATGATGCAATGCTATTAGCAGGCAATGTATTAAGCCATGAACGAGCTCTATCCTTTAAAGAAAATGGGAATAGTCTAAGTTTTACATCATCATCTGAAAAATTCTCATATTTAAATGTTTGACAAATAGCATGAAAATCATTCAAATGATTATATGGGCCCTCATTTTCTAGGCCATAGAATGTTGGGAGACAATTTAGCACACTAGGTTTTAGTTCAAAACTCTTAGCAGCTACATTTGGGTATCTTATGAATGATGTGCTCAAATTAGCTAAAAGACTGAAGTAGTCCTTAAATGGTCTCTCCTATGGTTGCAAATCCATTTTATTTTAAACTTGTTTGTGTGTGCAAAGTGTTTTCTCAAGTTCAAAGTCTATAGGTTAAAGATTAAGTAATAATGACCTACGACCATGCATGCAAAGAACAAAAGATAAATGGGAACAAACCGAATAAAAATAAAGAAAAATGAGAAATTACAATACTAACCTTATCGCGCTATTACAACCTTACTATAAAAATACACAAAAAAATTATGTGAAATAAATTAACTAAAATAAATTAATAAGATAAACAAAGAAATTTACAAAGAAAAATAAATTGAAAATTAAATTACAGAATTTTAAAGAAGAGAAAAAGAAAAGAAATACTAACATTTAAATGTAGATTCACTTTTTTTTCTTTTTTCTTTTTTCTTTTTTTTAAAGAAAAAAATACAAGAAAACAATTAAATGAATTTATTCACAAAAATAAATTCTATGAATTAAAATTACTTACCTCCCCAGCAATGGCGCCAAAAACTTGTTGTGCAAATTTTATTGAACTCGCAAGTGCACGAATCTATTGTAGTATAGATCAATGGTGACGAGTGTCGATTCCACGAGGAGGTGGATTTTAATTGTGTGTAGAATTAATTTTCTAAATGGGTGGTCGGATTTATGGTGGAAGTGATTCAAATTATCCTAAAAATTAGAATTGAAATGGCGAGAAGAAATTAAAGTGTAAATCTATTAAATTGACGTACTTGGGTATCTAGATTCGTATCAACATGCATCATGGGCTAAATATTCCTTATTAATACCAATTAAATCATGAGGGGGGAATCCACACCTCATGAACCACGCTCTAATCAATATGGTCCTAAGGGCTTATCGTGCCAAATAATAATAACCTTATACTAGAGAGCCGGTGAAACCTAGGCGGTATCTAGACAAGATTATTATTATTTGTCGACGAGAAGTCAAAACATCCACAAAAACTAGAGGGGAAGAGAAAATAAATTTACCAAATAAAGCCCATGACACATGTTGAGACTTCACCTTCAACCCAAGCTTGAAAGAAAATTAGCTACTCATAATTGAACTAAGGGCAAAAAGGAAATTTATTAAAATACGTAGAAAATACAAGATGGAAAGGGAATTACAGAAAATGGAGTCCAAAAATGGATTCAGAGCTATCAAATTAGGGGGGGAGGCCCCCTTTTTATAGATACATTGAGTAAATCATGGCCATCGAATTAAAAACAGTTTGAACGCTCAGGATTGCGCCACATCATCAGTCAACAGTACGCAGTTTGACCACTCGGGTGAACAGTAACACGGTTTGACCCGGATTGAACAGTGACGCGGTTTGGTTGAAAATAATCATGTGTAATACATGTACCATACGCGAGATTTTTGGTCCACTGATATACTGCCACATCACCATCAACAGTACATAAGAATTTTAGTCCAACAGGATCATGACACCTCATCAGTCAATGCCACATCATCGGTCAATGCCACGTCATCAATCCGTCTATGTGAACAGTGTCGTGAACAGTAACGTAGACAGTACTCATATATGTGAATAGTACTTTACATGTGAACAGTGCCATTTTTCCTTTTATGCTCCTCCTAAGGTTTTCGACCGTCCTGAGTTCAAAAGTGATGTCTGTTTTACCGTTTGATCTCTCGTTTATTGTGAAATAACTATGATGCCCCTAAAATACATAAAATATTTAATTAAAATAAAACACACATAATTAAATTACAAGAAGCTTAAACACATAAAAGTAAGGGTTGTTAGTATGACTTGAAATGTAAAATGACGGTTTTCTCCTTTATAAATATGTATTTTCTAACACTCAACAGTAAAGTTGTCTTTACTTCCATGTCTGAAAGATTTAGAGGTTCCACAAATCTGTTATGTGTGTTAGATTACCTTTCTCCTATCTGGTTTGCTGCAACATCTTCTTTTTCAAAGCTCTTAAAGGTGGCAACTTTGATGACCTCATTACTGCAGCATCTATTTACTCTGTCTGCTACAACAAAATCCACAACACTCAGGAAATTGTAATCTTCTGCCTCATCAGGATTCTCCATAGCCTCTAATACATTGAATGTGACTTGTTGGTCATTCACCCTCATTGTTAGCTCTCTTTTTTGCACATCTATCAGAGTCTTTCCGATTGCTAGGAAAGGTCTTCCAAGTATAATGGATACCTCTTTATCAGCCTCAAAGTCTAGTACAATGAAGTCCACTGGAAAAATAAATTTGTCAACCTTCACCAGTACATCCTCAATATTTCCTTTTGGGTATGCATGAGATATCTCAGCTAATTGCGAAGTGACTATTATTGGTCTGTATTCTCCTACTCCCAACTGCTTAAATACACATAATGGCATCAGATTAATGTTGGCTCCCAAATCACAGAGTGCTCTGCCATCGTACATAGTTCTAATGGAACATGGTATTGTGAAGCTTCCTAGATCCTTCAATTTTTTAGGGATCTTACTTTGGAGTATGTGACTGATTTCCTGTGTTAAAGCAATAGTTTCAAATTCTCCCAACCTTCTTTTTCTTGCCAAGATGTCTTTTAGAAATTTAACATAATTAGGCATTTGCTTCAATGCTTCCACAAAAGGTATGTTGATGTGTAATTGCTTCAGCACTTCCAAGAATTTACTAAACAGCTTGTCTTGTTTTTTTTTTTGGAATCTCTGTGGGAAATGAGGTGGATGCCTAAATTGCTGGGCAGCTTTAGGAGGTACTAATATTTGCTCATTTGATTTATTGTAAGTTGTTACCACTGGTGTTGCAATTTCTTCTTCAGCATTTATTGGTTGATCCCCTTCCATAGTTGTTGTAGCTTGACCACTAGCACCAGTATCTTGATGGCTGGGTTGCTGTAACATGCTCTCATCATGAGGTGGTTATTGTGAGGAGTTAAGTTCTAACCTTTTTTTAGTCACATCAACAGGGATATCAACATTCTTTCCAGATCTTAAGTTGATTACTTTACAGTGTTCTTTTCCCTATCTTATTAGATCTTTTGTGTTGCTGTGTAAACTTCCCCGAGATCTGCTACTCATTGTTGTGGCAAGCTGTCCAATTTGATTTTCCAGGTTTCTTAGAAATATAGCTTGACTTTGCACAATTGCTTCATTCTTCGCAATGTATTTCTTAATCAATGTTTCCAATAAAGTAAGTGGATCATGGCTAGTATGTTTTTACCCTTGATTTTACTGATGAAAATCAGGTGGTTGAGTATTTATGTTCTGTCCACTTAGTGCTGGAGCATTTTAATTCTAATTGCTCCATGAGAAATTTAGGTGTTGCTTCCATCCAAGGTTGTAAGTATTTGAGTACGGGTTATTTTGAGGTTGTCGGTTGAAATTGCCCACATAGTTTACTAATGTTGGATTTCTAGGATAGTTGTCAAATACATGTTCCTCACCACAATACACGCAAGATAGTTCAGCAACTTGCTTTACTGTTGCTGGAGGGAAACATGGTGATAAAAGACTACCCTTCTTATTACAAATTCAAGGAAAAAATACATTAGAAATTCTACTCATGAATTAAGAGAAACCATAAGCATGCTTTATTCATATATTAAACAAGTAATATATTTATGAATAAATTGTGCCACTCTAATACATAAATATCAAGATTGATTTCATACAAAATTCTTATATATTAATATGAGATGGCTCTGATACCAATTGTTGGGAAAAATCAATTTTTTTAAAAAAAATTTAGGATCGATCTCATACAATATATAAGAATTCGTAATCTAGAAATCATACCTTGAAAATCTGAGAAGATGAACGATCTTTGCTTTTTCCACTGAAGTGATTTAGGCTCCTAGATCACGATCTGTCACCACTACTCTTGTTAGATCACGATCCGCCACCAAATAATCTTCCAGGCTATTACTCAGGTTTGATCTGCACTTGACGTGTGAGTGCCTTTATCACCACTAAAGCAACTAGCACGAGAAATTTTTTTTCTCAAAATTAGAAAGAAAAATCTTTTTCTCAGAATTGTATAATGTGGCCTCTCTTTTCTTTATAGGAGAAAATAAACCCTTTTATATTTCTATCTAGTGGAAACCCTAGGCTCCATATTGTCTATTTTTTAATTCTATTAAATCAAATTTGATTTAAATTAAAAAATAAAATCAAAGGCAACGTTTCTTCTTTTTGTGTTATAGGGGCCCACCTTGTAAAATAACACAAGACCCCTTACACACAAGTATATTACATAGAGTCTCCCACTAAATAATATATTTAGGCTTTTAACCCAAATATCTAGTTATCTTTCTTATTAATCCAGTAACGGCGCAATCAATTAAATGAGCTAACCCAGGGATCATTTTGGAACATATAATAGTGGCTACAATAATTAGGCATGTAATTAAACTAGCGTAATTATTTAATTCCAAATCTACTCCACTAAAAGATTGGAACTGACCTCCATAATTATATGCTCAAATAATAATTCGTCCCAAACCACATTGATTTCTTTACTGCACAATCCTTTGTACCACATCATTAATTAAATCGATATCTCAACTGTGCAATCAATTTAATTACATCTTGTTCCTTAATTCTTACTAGTTTTCTCTAATGATCATTTTCAACATACTAAATATGTTGACACACTCTGACTAGAGAATTCTATGATCAAGTACCGAAAACCCATTAAGAGATGTGTTGTACAAATTTTATATTGTCAATTTATAACTCCAATACTCATAATTGCTCCTACCAAGATACCGGGCAATTTTGACTACAAGTATGTGTCGTGCCCATTGGTAACTCAAATGGAATAACAATTACAATCATGAAATTATAATTAACTCAAGATTAAGATTACAGTAAAATCAATGCCTATGAGATTTAAGAAGTCTGACAGTTATTACAAAGTTAATTAAATATCATATGTGACCATGTTCAATGTAGTCGTACTATATTAATAAATTCATACATGATTAAGACAAATCATTCACTAAATTCATTACAATCTATACTTAAATAAAGTGCCCAACTTTATTTATTAATTGTGAACTAAATTTATTTAATCATAAAATAACTTGTATTTATGCCTTCTGTGAATCCACATGGTGATCACATAAATACGTATAATATGATTAAATGGACTTTAATAAAAATATTAATGCAATTAAGATATTTAAATAAAATACCTCATTTATTTTATTAATCAGAAAAATTATTTATTACAATTAAATAAATATATATATTTTTAAAGAGCATATTTTCACAACAGTTTGAAGTTATCAAAAGAACTTCATAAAAAGATGATGAAGGGGTGTTGAAATTTGTGAGTTTCAATTGTTCATGGAATGACAAGTCAAGATGTAAATAAAGCATGCATTTAAACTGCGTCCCACAACCAAAATGAATTGTAAGGGTAAAGTTAGTGCTGTTGTGCATCTTGATGGAAAGTATAAAATGAGCTCTATTGTTTATGAGCATAATCATGTGCTAGTATACCAAACAAAGCTTGATTTCTTAAAACAAATAGAAGTATGAAGGCATATGTGAAGAGAAAAGCGGAATTAAATGATAGAGCTGGAATTAGGCAAAATAGAAAATTTTCATTACTTAGTTATTGAAGCATAGGGACATGATAATTTATCTTTTTTAGAGAAAGATACTAGAATTAACCTAAATAAAAAAAAATATATGCTTACGGCTTGGAAATGGAGATGCTGCTGCAATATAAGAATATTTTTAAAAAATGCAGGCTGATAATTCAAACTTCTTCTATTATATGGATATAAGTGAGATTGTCGTTTAAGAAATATATTTTAGGCAGATGCAAGGAGTAGGGCTGCAAATGAAGCGTTTGATGATGTTATCACATTTGACTCGACATATTTAACAAACAAGTATGATATGTGATTTTGTACCTTCGTCGGGTTAAATCATCATGGTCAGTCAACCTTTATTAGGATGTGGTTTAATTTCTAGGGAGGATATTAAGACATATGTATGGCTTTTTTAAATCTTGGATTACATGTATAGATGGTAAGACTCCAAATGCCATCATCACGATCAAGATAAGGCTATGCAAAAGGCAATTAAAATTATTTTTCTTAATGCACGACATAAGTGGTGCTTGCAGCATATAATGAAAAAGATGCCTGAAAAGTTAAAAGGTTATTGTTAATATGAGTCAATTAAGGTTAATTTGCAAAATTTTGTGTATGATTCATTATTCTCTTATGAATTTAAAGAACGTTAGGCTCTGTTTATTGAAAAGCATAAACTTTAGAACAATGAATGGCAAGCATGCATTTTTTGATGAATATGTAAATTCACAAAACTACCTTGTAACAATTTGTTGAACAATATGAGAATGCATTGTATGATAAGGTTGAAAAAGAAAATCAGGCAAACTTTAGTTCTTTTAATTTTCAGATCCCTTGTATTACTCAATATACCTTTAAGAAACAATCTCAAGATGCCTATACAACTGCAAAGTTTAAAGAATTTCAGCGAGAGCTAGCAGCTAAAATGTACTATGAGTTATCTTATGATAAAGGTAATGTTTCAATTTCAGATTTTATAGTGAATGAAGATGCTATAGTTGAAGGGGACCATCATCGTGTCTCTTTTATAGTTTGCATTAGCGAGGCTATTAGTGAAGCTAAATGCAGTTGTTGATTATTTGTGTTTAAAGGAATGTTATGTTGGCATATACTTGTTCTTATTCATAGAAGAATTTTCTATGTTCCTACACAATACATTTTAAGGTGATGGAAGAAAGATGCTAAATGATGTTACACTAAGATGAAGGTAAGTTACAATAATTGGAGCACTAAATCTGAAGGTGAGTAGTTCATTTTAGGAATATATAGATTTGGCTGCTGATAGTGAGGATAAATGCAATATGATGTTGGAGGTAATGAATGATATGAAAAAGAAACAAGATATTGGTGGAAGAAGTTTTTGCAACAACAACTTGATTGATAACAGTATGAAAAGAAAAGAGCTTCATAATATTTCAAATGAGAATTCTAAGATTCTTACTCCACTAGATGTCAAATCTAAACGTAGGCCCATGTTTAAACAGAAGCAATAAAAAGTTGAGCAAGTGATTAGGAGGAAAAAGCAAAAGAAGAAGGCGAAGATAAGAACCGAACTAATAAAAAAAGCTTATAGAATATTTTTATGTGTATAAATCTTTGCTAATTTTTTTTTTTTTTGGGGCCAAGCAAGTTGAAAGTAGTAAAAGCAATTATGTTGCTAGCATTGACATGCAATCTGCTTCTAAGCATGACGTTCAAATTCTTGGGACAGAAGAAAGCACTAGTACAAGTATTATTATTGCTTGGTAGTTTTGAATAACAAAAGTTAAACATGTTGTGTTAATTAATGTGTTAATTATGAATTCCATTATTTTTTTATTGTCATTTTCATCTGTAAGCAATATGGTTATTGTGTAATAAAGAAAAAATTTGTGTTAATATGGGTTTTCTTTCTTTTTGGTATCTATTTATTAACTTATTTTGAAATTTATTTTCAAATAATCTAACTAAATGGAACAATTTTTCTTAAAAAGTATTTGCCATCCTATATGGTTGATTTTTTATAACTTCGATCAACTGCTTAAAAACATCTCTCCACTTACAGATTTGTTTTGAAGTTACAACTTTCATTAATAGCATATGCATTTTAGATGCTATTTTAATAAAAGTTTAAGCACACGGCAACTTACATATTGTGCATAAAAATCGCAATTAATTTGGATTTTAAGATTTTAAGCTTAAATTTCTAGATTGTCTGTATATAATCTAGCAATAATTACACAACAATATGTAGTTCATATATAATAAAGATTCATTACATCTCTTGCCTATAAATAATGAATAAAACATAATTTGCAAAATATATAGCCAACATATATTAAATAATTAAAAAATCATAAATCCCAAGAGTGTGTGGGAAATTTAGGACTTGGTATTGAAAGTTGATGACTTAACACCTTCAACACAGCTTCAAGGAAGAAATTAATGTGCTAGATCTAATGAAACAATATGAAAAGTAGCACAAGCCAAAAGCTTAGAATATTATTTTTCAACGTAAGGACAATTGACCAAAAGCATCACATTCAAATAATGTTGGCATTTTTCAATTATAAGGAAAACTTATCCTTCTCCAGTGTCTGCAAAAATTATCAAGCTGAATACTGCAAGACAGTGATGAATGATTAAATAAAATAAAATAAAAAGTGAAACAAGATAGTGCACAATCATGAGATACAATTATAGCATTAAAGTGTTTATAACCTCTTGATTGTGCACAACTCTAGAATCTTATTCAACAAGTAGAATCAACGGGCTATGTAAAAGGCAATTGAAATTATTTTTCCTAATGCACAATGAAGAGGTACAATTCTAGATTATGAGAGAAAACAAATGAAAGAATTTAATTCAATTGCAATAGAAGAAACTAAAAGTTGTGGAACCATAACCACCATTCATGCTGAAAGATGAAATGAGAAACTATCTTTTTCATCCTATAAATTATCATATCAGCTTAGTTTGTCTACAACCAATGGACCATGTTATCAAATGATAAAACTTATTTTATTAGCAATATAATTAATCTGAATTAGGATACATTTTTCACTTTCAAAATTTTAGAGAAATAAAAAGCCTAAAACAAATAATATGAAAACTTTCGGCTCACTTTACACTTTCCATCATGATGCATAGTAGCACTAACTTTAGCCTTGCAATTCACTTTTGTTGTGGGACGCAATTTAAATGCATGTCTTGATTTACATCTTGACTTGCCATTCTCTGAACAACTGAAACTCACAAATTTCAACACCCATTCGTCATCTTTTCTTGAAGTTCTTTTGATAACTTCAACCCCCATCGAGTTTCCATATAACTTGTAGAATTGAAACACCTATCGACCACATCGAAGATCATTCATTAGCAAGCACATAAATTAAAAAATCTTAGAATTCTAATTGTTGAATAAGTCAGGATTGCGTATAGGATTTGTGGGAATATTAGACATATCGTAAGTTGAGATTTATTGGAGGTGAAAATAAAATTCATATAATAAAGGGTGAAAATTATAATTAATCTCAAACTAATAAATATTAACAACACAGCTGATAGACATTAAATTTTGACCCAAATAGTGGGATCCTTATCATTATTTTTATCTGAATTATCGATGTTTAATGGACATGTGGTGTAGTGTAAGTGGTTATATTTTTTGGTATTATTTTAAAATTGAGTGTTAATTATATATAATTATAATTCCAAAAAACTAGCCAATTAATGTATTATTATGCAAGTGGAAGAAAATAAAATCTGGCATATATAGTCTGCAGGTTAATGCAAATGTAATAATTAAGATGCTATTTGCTGTTCTACAACAGTCATGAGGGCAGGCAGGCAATGAAATATTGACTTCGAAGATATGGAATGGAATAATGGAAAAGTTTGCTATTTGAAATTTTCAAAAAACAAGTTGGAGGCCTTAGGCTGTATCGATCAGTATGTCGATCCATCTTTGCTGACTTTCAATATTTTTTCCCCCCCAAATTCCAAGTCAGATTTTATTTAGTTTTAAAAAATATTTAATTAATTGCGGAAATAATATTAATTACTTACAATATTATTACATTTCTGAAGTAAAGTAATATTTTAAAATTTTTGGTGAGTTCTACAATTTTGGCACTAAATTGACCTTTTTAGTTGTGTTTGCTGTCGTTCAAGTCCTTCAGTGGTCATAATTCTTAAGCTAAGTATCAGTAATTTTACCTTGATAACTTCCCATTTTGCCATAATTTTTTCTCTTAAATTTGTTAAATAAATAATTAAACATCACTCACTTAAAAATTTTAATGGACATCCCGTCGATATAGAGCAGCGGCGGTTGGCTTCCCAACAAGCAACAAGACACGAATTTAGATGCAATATAAAACAATGCATATTAAATTTGGGTTTTAAGTTATTATAACTTACAATCAGATTTTTAATATAAAAATAAATAATAAAATAGTAAGGTCAAGTAGGTGACAGTATTTAATTTGACCCGATCTAGTCCTAAAAATTCAGGTTCGGATCAAATATGGATGAAGATTAGATTAAATATGATTGAATCCGAAATCTAATAAGTTGGACAGTGACACAATGAAAAGAAATTAAATTGAAAAAGCTAAAACATAAAATCCTAAACCGATTAGCTAGCTCACAACCACACACGTACAGCTCATAGCCTCACACCCTCACAACCTCACACCACAAACACATATCTCAGAGCTCAAATCACACAGGACACAGCGGCACACACACAGCTGACAGCACCGAGCCACCGAGTCATCGATGCATCCAATTAACAACGCGAACACAGGCACACACAGACTGCGACATACCAATCCCACGAATTCGCTTCACCTCTTCAGCTGCTGCAGCTTGCTCCGTGGGCTGCTGCAACCACTGCTACAACCCACTTCACCTCGACAACCACCGTCTCAGATCCAAATCCAATGACTTTCTTCATAGTAAATTTATATTGTATTAAATAATTAATTTTGAATTTTCATTATATTATTTGTATTGTATAAATCGCGTAATGTGTGATAGTGATGTGATAAATATAATTGTTATTTGCAAATGTGTGATTTTTATTTTCATTTTGAACAGCATTATAATTCCAATAATTTGCTTTACTTATTATGTGCATTCATTTTACCCATCATAATTCGTACATACGCATACACAGCAGCCTATCAAAATTTTTATTCGATCTGAATATAATAGGATTGCATTACAAATTCGGATTGAGTTCAAATGAATTTTTTTCTTTACCTAATTAATTTGAAATTCCATCAGGTTGATCCAAACCCAAATTTACCCATTCTTAATTAAATAAGCTAATAAGTAACTTTTATCTAACTATAAATTATATTAAATGTAACTTAGGAAGAACTATTAAATTAATTGAGTGTAATGAGCATTATGCTAAATCTCAACTGCTATCTATAATTTAAACTAACTTTATTGATGCATTAAATAAAATAGACTTTTCCATAAACAATTAGCTCGTCTCTATTCTTTCACATGACCTTGTTGATCGGGGGCTCACAAAATTTGATGTTTGACATGGAATTCCAAAGTCGATATTTATTGGGCAATTGTTGCAACACTACTGTCATAAATAGGGAAAAAGATAATATCCTGATCTGAGCTCTCATGAGTTTTTAAAAATTTTATATCATGTGTCTTTAAGTAATAGTATATAGATATGATTTAATTTCTTTATTTTTTATTTTATTAACAACCAATTACTATATGTATATTTACTCAGAGGAGACCAGATCAGGAGAGAATCCTGATCCCATAAATAGATGTCACAATAGCATTTTGTTTTGACTTGTAAATCCAAATTAGCACATACAAATCCTACTTTAAATTTTAATATCTACCATTGAATAAAATTAATTATTCAAAATTTATATCAAAATTTTATGTCAAAAATTAAAGATCTATAGTTATAATATCCCCTCCCTTATTTATATTATATTTCTAAAATTATTCATTTATTCTCTTAAACATACACAAACATAATCCACCATATCAAAATATATGTAGTTGTTATCTTATTTTTGGAGTAAATGTTACTTTAATCTCTATATTTATTTTATGAAGCTATTAACAGTCCACAAATTATTCTAAATACTCTAATTTTAATATAAATTTTATTACAAAAATATCCATAATGTGAATTACTATCAAAAACAATTTATTATAAGTCAATATTACATAATTATCCTGAACACCCTTTTAAATTTCACTCATTATTTAATTTATAATTTTCATGCCCTCAACCCTAAAATTTTTGTTTCCAACATCTTAATCAATATTTAAACGAACAATGATTAATATTTTTAAAAAATTGTAACTACAAAGTATATGTAATACTTTTTATTTTTTAAAAATAAAATAAACAAAAGCATTCTAAAATGACCTTTTATTGCCTTTGATCCTTCTTTTTTTTTTTCTCGCTTTTGACCCTTCTTCTTTATCTCCCTCTCCTTTTATTTTTTGGGTAGTATTTAAAGAATTTTTTTATTATTATTTACTCATTACAAGTTGTTTTGGATGTAAAATTTAATATTGAATATAAATACGTAAAAAATTAATAATTAAAATTGTGTTAAATAATTTATTTACAACGTGTTTGATTATAAGTTATTATGTGTTAAATCTCTTAACATATGTTAATTAATTTTAATAGTTAAAGGAAAGATTTTTTTGTTGTTGCAATTTTAGATCGTTTACAAAGTAAAGTTTAATTTTTTTTTAAATTAGTATATGAATGTACAGAATAATAGTGTTCCAAATAATATTTAAACTACAAACAGCCCCACCTCCATTTTATTGATCAATTTTCACTAAATCTTTTTATTTATCATATATTTTGACTTGTTGCAGGTTAGATTCGTTTGAATTTAAGTTATAATGTACAAAACTACTTTTTTTACTGTTTTATACTTAAAAAGTCAGATTCAATAGTTAAAAAAACTCAAGTAACCCCTGTGATATTAGGTAATTTTAAAAAATAAAGAAACTAATTAAGTAATTAACTAAAGGATGAGGCTATTTCAACCTATATCAATACACTTCACGCCTATTTTTCAAGTTATAGCAAATTAAAGGAAAGAGAAAAACATTTACCCTTTTCTATTAGGTAATACAAAGAAGATTTGTATATTGTGAACTCATCATGAAGCATTTGGAGCTAATGATAAGGAAAGAAATCAATTGTACAAACTCCATAAATTAATATTCGATAAATTGATAACTTTTGTTACATAATAATCTTTTAAGGTCCCGACTTGGGCTAATAGACTAAAGGGTCCAGCTATGGTACCACAGTGGTACCATACCACAACTGGATCCAGTAATGGTGACAACTGTAGCCTAAATTCAATGGCTAGATCTAATTGTAGTATGGTACCACTGTGGTACCATAATTTTGCCCTAGACTAAATTAGTAATTATGATA
Source organism: Citrus medica (assembly GCA_002013955.2). Taxonomy (NCBI): domain Eukaryota; kingdom Viridiplantae; phylum Streptophyta; class Magnoliopsida; order Sapindales; family Rutaceae; genus Citrus; species Citrus medica. Next base: position 835,997 of record MKYO02000225.1, read on the forward strand.
AATTGATAAGATAATTTTTTTTAAAAAAGAATTCTTATGTAATGATGTGTCCCATTCATATACTAAATTAATAATTTACTATAATTACAAATATAATTGGCTACGATATTTTACTAAATAAAATTACTGTATTATTTTCTTCTTGAAATTTAAATCCATGTTAGATCTCATTTCTAATTTTTCTTATTGCATTTAGAAGTTTTGGGATTGAATTCTATTATTGCATTAAACAATTATGATGTGTTGTTGACACTTTAAGTACTTCCTTGTGTGTAACATCATATACAATAAATTTTTAAATTAAATTTATATTGATCGAATTGTAAATACACTTCATAATTCATATATTATCAATTTGTTGATTTTTTTTAATTATTAGATTTTATATGATCGGACAAAATTAATTTATAGAAGTTATATTGCATTTTTTTAATTAGTGTACTGAAATGAGATAGATTAGTCTTCCAGAAAGAGTTACGATAAGGATAAAGACAAATTACAAAACCGAATAAGGTTGCCTTGTAAAATCCAAATCCTTGACAAGTCACCCAAATTCTAGACATGCTTGCGGTCAATTTGGTTAAATAATGTACAAAAAATAAAATCAAAATGTGTCACTTTCTCAACGCAATTTCAGGGATTGTTTAGCTTGACGATCAATTCAAGGGTCGAAAATGAAATATTAGCGCACAAATTAATTGAGCAGAAAGAAAGTGCTGCTATTAACTAGAGAGCACATCATCATCATCATCATCATCATCATCATCATCATCATCATCATCATCATCATCATCATCGTAATAATAATAATAATGAAGTGAAGTCAATTGCATTCATGTTGGCAGTTGGTCAACTTGAAAAGTTTATCATCTGCTTAATTAAGAATCAGTGGAAGTCTTTCAACCATTTTTTCCAACAAATCTTGCCGTGATATTAGGAAAGACAGGGAGAAGGAATTTCTTTTAACTTGCTTTACTATCATCGTTATTTTTTCTGATGGCTTGTAGTATTGAGTTTGATTTAGATCGGAGCTTTTAACATTCTTTTAAAATCCTTATAAAATTCCCTTGAATTTTATTCTTAAAAATAATCTTAATTTAATTTATAAATTACAAACTCATATATTAAAGTTAGCTATAATCCCATAATATGGTCCTGACAAATAATGATTCAGATGGGATTCGACAATACTGACCATGAAACACTTAATTTTCATTTTGCCTGTAGGTGTAACCAACCTGCTATTAAAGATATGGCAAAAAAAAGTAATTAAAGATAGTGCAAGATATAAGAGAAGTTTGTAAAGATAGTTAGGAATTCTAGAATTTAGTAATATATTTATGAAGGATAATCTCAACCATTAATCAAGAGTTATGCTGGCAAAATCTTAACCATCCATTAGTCTTAAGAAATCCTATAAATAGCCCCAAGCCCTTTCATTTTCAATGTAACCTAGAAATTCCACCCCTTTCTATATTAAGTCATAACATTAAGTGTAGAGAAATCCTCAAGTTAGAAAGGTCTAAAGAAGTCAAGGTTAAGAGGTAATTAACACTTCAACTGCAATGTAGGGACAAAATTATTTTCAAACTGAACTTCAACTTTAACTAATCCTTTATTTTTTGATGGCTACTACGATGTGATTGGTTATAATCTAAATTTTTATATAGTCAACTATACCGCCTATATTATAATATTTTCTTATTTATTCCTTGTGTGGTCGGCTATACCACCTAATCTGTAATATTTTTACTTAATTATGCTATGGATGGCTCTACCACCTATATTATAATCTCATTTTGTTTAATCTCTATATAGACGGCATTGCTGCCTTTATTAAAAATGTTTTTTCCTTAAATAGCATTGTGTGTTGATTCTGTTGTTATGATATAAGTTGCAATGAACGCATGCATTTCATGGATCACTTTGGTAAATTTTTATATAGTCAGCTATACTGCCTATATTAGAAGACGTTTTAGAAAATGACTTTCTCAAAAATGGGTTGTTGTACTACAAGGTGGTAAAGTTTCAAACAGGGCAAACCCTCCAAGCTTAGTAAAAGGTAATCTTTTGGGTACAACGATACCTAATGCCTAAAAAATCCACTAATTAGACCTAAAGGCATATTGTTTAAAGAATAAAAGTGTTAACCTTGTAGTGTAACATACCTATGGCCCTAAAAAAATTGTTTTGTATTTTCTAAGTTCTTTTAAAAACTTAATATGGTCATCTATATGCATAATAGTTTATGTTAGCCTATATGGCTATAAATATTGATTTTGATGATAACAAACCACATGTATTTTAAAAGCTTTGATAATGTTTTTAAAGTTTTCGGATTTGGACTTATTTGAAATTATTTAAATGTTTTTGGGGTCATTATATAATTTCACAAAGTTTGGGCAAAGTCATAATTTCA
>MKYO02000225.1:843139-893247 GCA_002013955.2 Citrus medica
TTGGGTTAGGCTTTGAGTGGAAGGATGACACTTGGGTCAAATACAGCGATAACAAGTTTACCTTTCTAGCCCCAAGTGATGATCGGCCACTTAATGCCGTGATTCCCGCTGATCAGCTTCCAGTATTCTCACTATCATTTCAAGGGCAGCGTAGACGCCGAGTTTCTTTTACGGTTTCTTCGGCTCCTAGTGCATCTGCATCCGCTTCATCACCTCCACGGCCTCCTACCTCTGGAGATGTCACTATTCAGCAGCTTATGGATGAGGTTCGGACACTTTCGGTGAGGCAGACTGAGCTTCAGCAGGAGCAGCAGCAGCAGCGGCAGCTGCAGCAGCAGCTCATTCATGGACAGCGCCTCCTCTTCGAGCACTTCGGCATTCCATATCCGTTTCCACCTCCATCACCTCCATCCTCACCACCTGAGTAGTATTTTGTGCTTGTACTTGGCCACACCTACATTTTATTTACTGCATTGTGTGTTCTTTTATTTTCGATTCTATGGATGGTTGTTATGCTCTTCGGTTTATGTATTTGTTTTGGATTGTATGGATTTGTTATGACTATCTATGTTGATGTTATGGATTTTGTGTTGCTTGATCATTATGGATTATATGGATTTTATATGGATTTTCTTATGTTGTGATTTTGATGATTGATAGGGGGAGTCTCTATTCTTTTTGATGATGAAGGGGGAGAATGATTTAATATGTGTTATGAAAATATGCATGTATCTAGGGGGAGCATGTATGCAGGGGGAGTTTTTCTTTTATTATTAAACTATTTTCAAATCATTTTTTAACTTGCATTGATCAAGGGGGAGCTCTTTCATAACAAAATTAAAGTTTTGAATGTGCTTTGTCATCATCAAAAAGGGGGAGATTGTTAGCCTATATGACTATAAATATTGATTTTGATGATAACAAACCACATGTATTTTAAAAGATTTGATAATGTTTTTAAAGTTTTCGGATTTGGACTTATTTGAAATTATTTAAATGTTTTTGGGGTCATTTTATAATTTCACAAAGTTTGGGCAAAGTCATAATTTCATAAAGTTTTGGGATTAATGAAGCATTACTTAAAAATTCTGAAATTGGACCTATTTGCAAAGTTTCATAACGTTTTAGGCTATACTACAGTTTTTATAAAGTTTTGGGGTCAAAATGAAAATCCGATTTAGCTTTTTCCGCTGAAGTGATTGAGGCTCCTAGATCACGATCTGTCACCACCACGCCTGTTAGATCCCGATCCATCACCACCACGCTTGTTAGATCACGAACTGTCACCAATGATCTTCCAAGTTATGACTTAAGTTTGATCTGAACTTGACATATGGACGCCTTTATCACTATCAAAATAACTAGCACGAGAAAATTTTTCTCTCAACAATCGAGAGAAAAATCTTTTTCTCTGATTTATATAAAGTGGCTGCTCTCTTTCTTTAGAGAAAATAAGCATTTTATATCTCCTTTTAGTAAAAACCCTAGGCTCCAAATAATCAAAATCAAAACTCACGTTACTTGCTTTTTCTATAGGGGACCCACCTTGTAAAATAACATAAGGCCCTTACACACAAGCTAATTAAATGGAGCCCCCACTAAATGATATATTTAGGCTTTTGACCTAAATAATTAGTTATCTTGCTTGTTAATCCAGTAGTAGTGCAGTCAATTAAATGAACTAACCCGGGGATCATTTGGGAACATACAATAGTGGCTATAACAATTAGGCCTGTAATTAAAATAGACTAATTATTTAATTCCAAATCTACTCCACTAAAAGATTGGAATTGACCTCCATAATTGTATGCTCGAATAATAATTCGTCCCAAGCCACATTGATTTCTTTACTGCACAATCCTTTGTACCATATCATTAATTAAATCGATATCTCAACTGTCCAATCAATTTAATTACATCTTACTCCTTGATACTTACTGATTTCCTCTAATGATCATTTTCAACATACTAAATATGTTAACACACTCTGGCCAGAGAATTCTATGATCAAGTGCCGAAAACCCATCAAGAGATGTGTTGTACAAATTCTATATTGTTAATCCATAACTCCAATACTCATAATTGCTCCCACCAAGATACCGGGTAATCTTGACCACAAGAATGTGTCGTGCCCATTGGTAACTCAAATGGAATAACAATTACAATCATGAAATCATAATTAACTCAAGATTAAGATTACAGTAAAATCAATGCCTATGAGATTTAATAAGTCTGACAGTTATTACAAAGTTAATTAAATCTCATATGTGATCCTGTTCAATGTAGTCGTACTACATCAATAAATTCATACATGATTAAGACAAATCATTCAATGAATTTATTCCATTGGTAACTCAAATAAAGTGCCCAACTTTATTTATCAACTGCGAACTAAATTTATTTAATCATAAGATAACTTGTATTTATGTCTTCTGTGAATCCACATGGTGATCACATAAATACATATAATATGATTAAATGGACTTTAATACAAACATTAATGCAATGAAGATATTTGAATAAAATACCTCATTTATTTTATTAATCAGAAAAAATGTTTATTACAATTAAATAAACACATATGCTTTTAAAGAGCATATTTTCCCAACAATCTCCCACTAGCTCTCAAAGCATATTTGGCATCTCACGCATGCCCATGGATTCTAAGTGCAAGTTCAAAGGCTTCCCAGGTATGGCCTTAGTAAAAGGATCTGCCAAGTTTTGCTGTGATGCAATCTGAGTAACCTCCACATCACCTCTCTGCCCTATATCCCTTATAAGATGATACTTCCTCTCAATATGTTTTTGTTTCTTGTGGTTCCTTGGTTCCTTAGATTGAGCTACCGCACCACTATTATCGCAAAAATGGTTTAAGGGGTGCAGTTACAGCAGGTACCACCTCAAGATCTTGTAGGAACTTGCGGAGCCATACAACTTCTTTTGCAGTTTCGGATACAGCCACATATTCAGCTTCAATTGTGGAGTTCGCAATACAAGATTGTTTCACACTCCTCCAACTAATAGCTCCACTTCCCAATGTAAACACATAGCCGGAAGTTGATTTTCTGGAATCCTTATCTGACATAAAGTCAGAATCAGTATAACCCACTGGAATGAGTTCATCACCAGAATACACAAGCATATAATTTTTAGTTCTTTTCAGATACTTCATTATATGCTTGACCGCAGTCCAGTGTTCAGGTCCAGGATTAGATTGATATCTACTAACCATCCCTACCGCAAAACAGATGTCTGGCCTAGTGCAAAGCATGGCATACATGAGACTTCCCACAGCTTCTGCATAGGGAACTCGTCTCATTCTCTCTATCTCTTCAGATGTTTTAGGTGATTGATCCTTAGAGAATGTAATTCCATGTCTGAATGGTAATAAACCAGTCTTGAAATTTTCCATGCTAAATCTAGCCAATATCTTATCGATATAGACCGCTTGAGACAAGGCTAAAGTTTTATTCTCCCGGTCTCGTAGTAACTTGATATCAAGAATATAACTTGCCTCTCCTAGGTCTTTCATGTCAAATTGTTTTGCTAACCAACTCTTTATTGTAGTCAATACTTCTATATCGTTTCCAATTAGGAGAATATCGTCTACACAAAGAATTAGGAAGACTACATATTTTTCTTAAATTTTCTTGTACACACATGGTTCATCAATGTTCTGAATGAATCCAAACAATTTAATCACTTGATCAAATCTGATGTTCCATGACCGGGATGCTTGCTTCAATTTATAAATGGATCTCTACAACTTACATACCATGTGTTTTTTGCATTTTTGTATAAATCCATCTGGTTGTTGCATGTAGATATTTTCTTCAAGATGCCCGTTAAGAAAGATAGTCTTGATATCCATTTGCCAAATTTCATAATCTAGCACTGCAACAATGGAGAGCAGAATCCTGATGGATTTAAGCATGGCAACCGGAGAAAATGCTTTCTCATAATCGATTCCCTCTTTCGGAGTAAACCCTTTGGCTACTAATCTTGCTTTAAATATTTCCACCCTTCTATTTACTCATCTTTTTCTCTTGTAGATCTACTTGCACCCTATAGGTTTTACCCCATTTGGTGCCTCTATAAGTTCCCAGACTTTATTATAATAAATAGATTCCATTTCTTGATTCATGGCCTTTTTCCAAAATTCAACATCTCTATCTATTAGAGCTTCGTTGTAACTAGTGGGATCTTGTACATGTTCATATGAGATAGCCGTATAGGTTTTTCTCAAAAGCATGTATCTCGCAGGTAACCTAGTTACCTTCCCACTACGACGATGTTCTAAAAGTGATATTTGTTCAGGGATAATCATGTGTTGATCATTTGGTTGTTGTTGTTCTTCCTGTTCTGTAATATGCGTTGAAAGCTGAGCATCAACCTGATCACCTAACAGTTCTTCAAGTATTACCTTACTCTTAGGTTTGAAATTATTCATATAGTCTTTCTCGAGGGAAGTGAAATGTGTGCTCACGATCACTTTCCTATCTTGAGGACTATAAAATAAACATCCCCTTGTTCATTTGGGATACCCTACAAACATACAAACCTCAGAACGTGAATCTATTTTGTCTGCCTTTGATTTCAGCACATGTGCTGGTGATCCCCAAATACGGACATGTCGTAAACTTGGTTTGCGACCTGACCATAATTCTATTGGGGTTTTAGGCACTGACTTAGATGGAACTAAGTTCAAGAGGTAAACTGCAGTTTCCAGTGCTAGTCCCCAAAAAAAGATTGGTAATGACGAATAACTAAGCATAGATCTCACCATATCCGAAAGAGTTCTATTTCTTCTTTCAGCTACCCCATTTTGTTGTGGTGTTCCTGGAGCAGTCAACTGAGATATAATCCCATTTTCAACCAGATACTCTTTGAAATCTCCTTAGAGAAATTCACCACCTCGATCAGATTGAAATCTCTTTATGTTCTTATCTAATTGCTTTTCTGTCTCAGCCTTACACTCTTTGAATTTCTCAAGAGCTTCAGACTTGTGACGCATCAGAAAAACATAATTTTATCTCGAGTAATCATCAGTGAAAGTGATGAAATACTCATAACCTCCTCGAGTTTGTATATTGATTGGTCCACATACATCTGTATGTACCAATTCAAGTGGTACTGTTGTACATACTCCTTTGGTCAAGAATGGCCTTTTGGTCATTTTCCCTTCTAAACAGGATTCACAAAGTGGCAATGATTCATTTTCTAATGGACCCAAGAGCTCATCTTTAATCATTCTCTGTATCCTATTTTGGTTTATATGACCCAAGCGTAAATGCCAGAGGTAACATTGGTTGGAAGAAATATTTCATTTTTTTGATAAATGTGTATGCTCATCATTATTGATCACTGTGTCATGCATAGAATGGATCATTGGACTTAATGATATAAATTATCTTCCAATGTACCAGAACAAATAAGTTTCTTATTATGAAAAATAGAAACAAATGATCCAAAATTTACTGTGTACCCTTGCTTTGACAAACAAGCTACTGAAATTAAATTCCTCTTAATGTCTGGAACATAAAGACAATTATTCAAAACTAAAGTCTCATTATTAAAAGATAATAAAACAGATCCAATCTTCACTGCTGACACAAACTGTCATGTCCCTAACTGCAGCTTGACGCTTCCTTCACTTATTTTCCTGGTTTCCTGAAACCAATAAAGTGAATTACAAATATGATTAGTTGCTCCTGAATCCAACACCCAAGTGTCAATAGGATTCTAAACTAAACAGGCCTCAATTACAAAAAAAAATTCCATACCTGATTTCACAATCATAGGGCAATCCATTTTTCAGTGACCTTTCTGTCCACACTTAAAGTATTTGTCTTTTAGCTTGCCATCTTGCTTGGTAGACGGTTTCTTTTTCCCAACTTTCTTCTTACCTTTGCCTTTCGGCTTAGGCCCAGAAGATGAACCTTTTTTCAGTAATATTTATGCTTCCCAGAGATTTTTCAAAATCAAAGATATCTTCAGCAGAATGGTGTTCGTTCATCATGTTAACACTACCAGTTGCCCTCAAGAATAAAATGATCAACATAACCAGCCATGAATACTAAAATGAGCAGAATCCTTTTCTTGTAAAAATAATTACTTCCTCTTTTATGGTGTTTTGTAATTTTCTTGGTTATTTGGTTGCAAAGGAATAGAAGAACGTTTTTGGAAGCCAGGGAGGAGGATGCTGAATTTTTTTGAAACAAGGCTCATTTTCTTCCCTTTGGATATTACCAAACCAGTCTCAATTCAATTCAAGGATATTCCATTGGATGTTTGTTTTAGAAGAAACACTGGCAAGGTGTTATTAAGTGCCAATTATTCTTTTTAGTTTTTCTAGCTGTATTGATTTTCTTATTGCAGACTTCTGGTCCACTGTCTTCTAACTTCCTTTCTCCCAAAAAAAATTTATTGTTTCTTATAAAAAAACAATAAATAGTAATATTAATTTATCAGACCTTTTCCAACCATGATTCAGATCCTTCAATTAAGTCAAGAATGTCTTCTGGATCATACAAGTCTGAAGACTGTAAAAATATCTGCAATCTTTCGCATATAGGACTTTGAAAGATTGAGTTTCTCCCACAATCAGAACTTCTTGTTCTTCCATTTGAGTACAAAAGGCTTTTGGGCCACTTTCTTCTTCAAATGCTTCAATTGTCGAGTTTGCAAGAGAGAGAGCATATAATGTATCGGAATTGAGGTATTGAGAAATCATTACACATGACTGCCTATAAAGATGAAATTTTATCAATGCTGAGAAGACCTTCTCTCTATCCCATAGTAGCATCTCAGTCAAATCATCCATATAACATAATTATATATATTCTACGTGCAGAACGGACACATGTAGTATAAATTTTGACTTCCGGAAAGTTTCTAGAAATTTAGTAAGGTAGGATAATTTAGTGCGACAGGCACCTGTCCCACTTCTTGTCACATGATATCAGCGTATCTCACTTAATTTGGATTTCGTTTTTACTTCAAATTTCTATTGTTTTCAATAAATTTCTTTAATTTCTTAACTCAAATTGTTTGCTTTAAGAAATTACATTGTTTAAAAATAAAAAAAATAACAACATTTGCAACAAAACTATATCAATTTCGAACCTAAATGCTAAATTTAATACATTAACGGTTCATATTTTCTAAGAACATAGACTAACCTTAAAAAGCTTTCTAATTAATGATTATATCTATGTTACATGATACTTGTTTGAGAGAATTTGTTGATTTTTTTATAGTGATAGAGCTTGGTAATTTGTTGAGAGTGTTGAGAGAGTGAACTTTTTTTTTGGATTTTCAAGAGTGGCTTTTCTTTTTAAATTTGTTGAAAGTGATGAGTATAGTTTGATCCAAAAAATTTAATAAGCTAGTTATGATAGGAAAAAGTTTGGGAAGTTAAATTTAAAAAATTAAAAAATTTTATGGTTAGTTTTGTAAATTTTCCAAACAAGTAACATTGAAGGATGAATAAGGAAATAAATACCTATTGCTCGAAGCATCTTCAAATCAAACTTATTAGCAAGTTCTTCATGGCCAATTACATCGGCACGTTGTAAAACGAGCAGCTTTAAGCTTATAAGCATGTCCTGCTCAAAAGGGAAAAAAAGAGTTGACTTCATAAGTCAAATTTCTTTTACAAGAACAAGAAGAATATAACAAGTGGAAGAACAAGATCTTTGTATTGAATTTTTGCTTTGATGCAACTGTTCCTTGAAAGAACGAATTCTTGCATCTACTCTAGCAGAAAAGTTAATCTGAGTCATCTTCTGTGAGTTGTGTTTTTCCTATGGCCCCATTTGATTTTCTGTCACATATTTCTTGTAATATTTCATTTCTTGAATGATAGGATCATCCATTGGATAGAAAATTCATTGAATGGCAAAGTGCAAGAAGTAAGGCAAAAGAGAAACAACTGCTACAATCAATGTGATGAACCAGAAAACTGGTGCAGCTTCAATGGCCTGCGAAAAGGCTTGAAATGTCGTGTTCAAGTAGGCAAGAGGGAGTGCGGCATAAGCGAGTAAGAAATTGTACCATAAGAAAATGCTACCCCAGATGATAAGATGTCAAATTCAAGTGAATTGGCTATAATGACAAGGGCTATTTGGCAATTGACTGTCCATATTATGCAGGTGTAAGTGACAGCGCCAAGATGTGCAATGTCTAGGACTTCTCCCTCTTTGTGGAATGCAGCTGGGCAAAGTACGAATATGTTAGCTAGGAAGATGACTAGAGACGCGACAATGTCGTTTAATATCCAACCAATTATACGGTTCCAACTGAAGCATACATTCTTCTTCCCTTGTTGATGAAGGGCAGGAAAATGTTTTGCTACAGAAGAGATAAAAATTTGTTTAGAAATCAGTGTTTATTAGTTCAATGCTTGCACAGCTCTACACTGCAATTTTGTACTTCTGCAATGTATTAAGGAAGCCGGTGTGTGATTGTGTGGCAAACTGCATGAGTGGTTCAATTTTCTTTACCTGGAGCTTTGTTTTTACTTCGAATTTCTATTATTTTCGATGATTTTTTTTATTTCTCAACTCAAATTTATTGCTTCAAGAAATTACATTGTCTTATAAATGAAAAATAACAACATTCGCAACAAAACCATATCAATTTCAAACATAAATGATAAATTTAGCACATTAAGGGTTTGGCACACCACATTGTAATATATTGTATTGTATTATTTTAATAATCGTATATTATATTATGTTGTATTGCATTAACACTCACTGTATTATAATAATATTGTATAATATTTGATTCTACACTGTACTGTATTAATTTTATGTTATACTATGTATGGTGTTGTACTGTACTATATTAATTTTTTTGGTGATTGATTTAGATTATATATTTAGAAAATAATATTTAGTAGTACCTAGTATTGAATATAGAAATATTTAAAAAAATTACATCATTTTTTTTTGTTTAAATGAAAAGAACTATAATTCTTCATAAAACATATATAAAAGTAATAAATTTCAATAGCAAACATTTATTTTTTCTGTAATCCCAAACATATAACCTAAAAAATAAAAATTGAAGTAAATGACTCAATCAAATAACCTCTAAAAACTATCACAACATAAATAAATAGTTAAAACATACAAGATTCATTCAAAATTTATACATACGATAACAAAGTTATAAAATTATAAAGTAGTACAATAGTTGTAATCTCACCAACAAAGTGGGTTGTGTTAAATAATTCAAGTACACACATCCACAAGCCAAGATACTAATTCAAAATATCAGTGAGAATATATACTCTCTAATCAAACTCAACCTCACCTCTCATGCTCAAGCAAAAGCATCCTAACATATGTCAACTTACGCTCACGATCATTTCATAATACTTTGAAAGCCCTTACATGTGAAGGTTTATCAATCATTAGATTTAAGGCAATAAGCTTATCATCCATAGAAAGTCCCATCAAAGCAAGCTCTTTACCAATGTAATCATGATCTTTACTACTTCCAAACATATTCTGAGACATGCCAGCATTGGCTTGGTGAAATGCTGAAACCAGTTCGTCAATAGCTAGATGCTCAACTGATTTAGACTTCTTCTTGTGCGATGATTGGGAACACGATCGAGTAGTGTATTGAGAACTTAAAGGTAAGGTAGTAGACATTAGTGAACCTTCATCATCAATCTTATTGTCATCATCATGAATTTCTTCTTGAAGTGCTACATTAGTTATATCAATTGGAGTTTTTGCTGGCCTTTCAGTTGTGTGATTTTTTCCTAATATATTTGCTAGCCTCTGGTACTACGAAAATGGTTTATCCCTCCAATTGCTTACATCTCTATGGGGCCACAATAATAAAATTAGAAAGTTAAATAAGTTCTTATCATATTCATAATAAACAAATTAAGTACTATGTTTATAAATCATGGCATAAAAAAAAACCATTTTCTTGTAGATAAATAAATTATGTGTTTATAAATCATTTTCTTTATTTTAAATTCAAAATACTACCCTCCACATATGATATCCATACTTCTTCACTATCAATCACCACACATTTTCTCACATCGTTCCATCCAAAACCACTAGTGTTCAACATATCAAATATCACCTCATAAATCTTCTTCTGCATCCTTATTTTAAAGTCAATAAGTGGGAACACCTTCAAACCACTCCCTGGTAATAGTTTTTCTAGTTCATTCTCAATATATTTATAACTTCCAAATTCGATGGTACCATTTTCAGCCCGACCATCCTTTGCAACTACTGCATCTAAAATGTTCAACATTGCTTCTTCTTCATCTTTGGTCTATGCTCGTCCTGAGCCTTTCTTACTTCCAACAATATGGCTTGAACTTCCACTCTTCATTCCTACAAAATAGAGATTATAAACTTTTGAAATAAGTAACTGAAATATAACACCACGTGAAATTCACCTCAGTAACCCTCAATAAATTTCTAATAACATGAAATATAAACGAAAGGTTGCAGTTTCAAATACTTTCCTAATGACATCTGCATATTAACAAAAGTACAATCTCATATGCTTTTCTAATGACATATTCATTTTAACAAAAATCCAATCTCAAATGCATTCCTAATGACATCTACATATTAACAAAAGTACAATCTCATATGCTTTCCTAATGATATCTACATATTAACAAAAGAGTAGCCTCGAATGTTATCCTAATGACATCTATATGTAAACAAAAGTACAACCTTTGGTATTATCCTAATAACATTTATATATTAAGAAAAGTACAGCCTTGAGTCCTAATTTCCAAGCCAATTATTATACATAGCAGTAGCTAAATCATTTCTCCAGCTAATCCACTGGTTTGAAGCTTCCAGACTACTTATATTATCATTATCTTCTACTTCATTATTAGATATGTCAACTAATTTGTGCTCTATTAGATCCACTGACATTTTTCTCCTAATCAGATTATGCAATAAAAATGCAGTATTAATGCAACATTGGATTTTAATTGTATAAAATGAAGAACTTCAAAGAATGACCCATTGCATTTTGAGCAACCTAAAACATCACTCAATTACATTTCTAACTGATGAATGTTTCATGTTAAAAAAATTTCTTAATTGCGAGGAGCACACCCATCTCTCCATCCTGATAAGTGATATCTCATTCTCCTATATGATACAAGGACTCTTTTAGTATTTGTATATCCGGCATCCACAAGATTGTACTAACATATTTATTTCACATAAGCATTAATATAATTTTTTTAATATGTAATTTGATTAAATTATTTTTTTAGAATTTGAATAATGTCTGTAGGAACTTTTAAACTAGTTGATTTATTTAATGCATCACAAAGAATTCTTAAGTTAGAGGCAGAACCTACCCATCTAGACATCACAAAGATGAATTTCATATCTTGTGAATATACTATCATTAATAGCAATCTCACCCTTTCTTGTTCGATATCTTGGCTTATTATTTTCTAGCACACAGATTGTAATATAAGTTCCATCCAATCCAAACAATTCTACATACATAAAGCAAATGAATATTTAATTAGCATTAAATTATCCGTAGTAATAATAAAAATTAAGTAATTAACAATATGCCTTGAACCACTTCCATCTCTCATCAGTGGAATTCTCTAGTACATGTTTTGGTGCTCTTAGTAAGACATTGTGTAACCATAACACCCTATTTAATATTGAGTTGAAATATCTACTAATAGTCTCACCAAATATAAAACACATACTGCCAATTGTGTGATTCTTAACATATTGAGACAAATTGTGTAGGAACATGCAAACTCATTCTTTATTCATCACTGAACCATTAGCCTTTAGGCCTCCCATTCGATTGAAGCAGCTCACATATTAGGCCAAATGTCTTGTCCATTCTTAGTTGATTTACACATTGTATATCATTATTGCCTATAATGCTATCTAAGTACTGTAATCGCGTATCATTGATTGAAGTGCACAACTACAAATTATTTTCCTTTCAATATACCTTTGGATCAACATCATTAACAAAAAAATACATGAACATAAATATGAATCTCAATTTCATTTGCCACATGAAGAAAGAAAATTTATTTTACATGTCCATATCTAAAACAAGATGTAAATTGAAAAAAAAAAATAGAACTAGTAGGCCATTTGATAAATTTGTACAAAGTTAAATTTTCACAATATTAAGGACAATGTTTCAATACATTGTAATGTTAACGATGTACACACACACACACACACTGGAATGCACACAGAAACACACACTGCTCACACAACGCACACACACTGCACACACACACACACACACGCCGTACACATAGCGCGCGCGCACACACACACACACACACTAAGCGCACACAAAACTGCAGACACACATTCCAAACAGCAAACACAGCTAATACACTACAAATAGATTGCTTAAACACAACAAACACAATCAACACCAAAATATTTAGGAATTAACAAAAGCTAATCAGCAACAAAACCAAAAAATTCAAAAATAAAAAAACTAGTAGAAAATTCAAAAATTCATTCAAGGTTGAAGCAATTCAATAAAACCCCCAAATTTTAAGTTAACCCTAATTTAGAATAAAAAATAAATACATAATCAAACATGCAGCTTAAAGATCCAATTAGTGAAGAAGAAGAAGAAGAAGAAGAAAGACGGTGGTGGACCAGTGTTCTTGCACAGTAGTTGATGGGCTGTAGTGTCGGATGGCGCAGGTGGTGGAGCTATGGTTCATGTGACATGATGGTGGTGGAGTTGGGTGTCTCGAGGCAAAGCAAGCTACCGTAGTGGTGATGAAGCAAAGCTGGCCGATCATTTTTGTTGGTGAACAGAGATCGATAGTAATGAAGAGATCGGGTGTTTGTAGTGAATCATTGTTTTTTTAGTTTTCTTTCAATTTTGTTTAGATGAATAGTAAGAAACCCGCAATAGCCAAACTCCTCCTCCCACAAGTTTAGTTTATAGGTGTAGCCACATTATAATGTGGTGAAATACAATACATGATGAACCTCAAACATGATATAGTATTATATTAATATAAGGGCAATTATTCAATGACCACCTATTTTTTCACACTTTTTCAAAAATATACAATTTTTAATTTTACTTGCTGAACTCCACTCGAAATTAAATTATTTTGCAGATGTCCACTTCCGTCTTATATCTGTTAAGAAAACTAACGGAATATTGTGTAAATGATTTTTACCACCAAATATAAAAGGGCAATTATCCATCGACCACCTATTTTTCTCATTTTTTTTCTGAACTCCACTTAAAGTTATACTGTTTTACACCTATCAACTTTGTCTTCAAACAATGTCGTTGTGAAATGACAATTTTACCCTTATAACGGGAGTGGACCAATGAAAAAAATGTTAACTTTAGGTGGAGTGCTGCAAAAAAAAAATTGTGTATTTTTGAAAAAAATAGAAAAAGCAGGTGGTCCATGGATAATTACTCTTAATACAATACAAGCTCTTAATACATTCTAATGAGGGGTGCCAAACACTTTGTTACAAAAAATTTAAATAAAATAACTATTTTACCTTTACATTAATTAAAAAATCATTTTATGCTAATTTTTTTTTTAAATAAAAAAATTGTTATAACTGTTTAAGTAATTGATAAAAATTATTGAAACATTGGATGTTTGAACACCATTTAATTAATTGAAAATATTATTGATTTTTATAATCATTTTGACCTAAAAAATGTATAATACTCATCTCAAGTATTTTTCTTTTTTTTTAGAGGTATCGCAAAATAATAAAAAATTGTCAATCATACAATCATAATTATCAAACGATTTTCATTGTTTAAATTAATCACCAAAATAATAATAGTCTAAACCAATTTTGAATATTAAAAAAATTATAATTACAAAAATTAACATATTGGATTTTGATATTTATTTGTTTTATTAAATTCAGAGGTTTCTTGTAATTACAATGTTTTTATTTTTAAAGATTTTATAAGATAAAATAATCTTTTAATTCATTTAGGAGTAAAATAATCATTTTATTTAAAATTTTAATGTCAAAGTAGTTGATTAATATAAGTTAAAAAATAAAGGTGGTGTAGAGAATATGTCAAAATTTTATTGTGATTAAATGTACATATGACAAAACAAAAGTGATGTAGAGATAATTTCTTTATTTTTAAGTACTTATTCTATCACGAAGTAAATAACATTTAACAAAAAAAAAAAGGTAGGGATGGACAAATCTCAAATTATTCCTTAAAGCTCCTACCTTCTTCAAGATTCATACTTAGGTGACTAGTTTAAAAAAAATCTACTTGAATACCAAAATGTCTTTGAATTTATAACCTTAAAAATGTGACTTCTAAACATACAATATCTTTCCTACAATTTGACAAACACAACATATTATATTGGCTACAAAAGTATTATAGTAAAATAATTCAAAAAGGGTGTTTTTCTATTATTATTTTATCATCGGGGATGTAATGGGTAATTAAAAACAAAAACCCAAGTGACCAAAATTAATAAGAAGCATTAGAGACCTAAGTTACTATCATTATGTATACTTGGAACTAATCAATAACAAATCTTGAGTGCTTATGATTAGGGATCGCAAAATCCGGATCTGGGTCCGGGTTTAACGTTTCCGGTTCTGGACTCGGATGACAATTTACGTTTCTGGATCTGGATCTGGATATAAATTCGGATTATTTCATTCCGGATCCGGCCCGGGTTCAACCGAAAAAATCCAAATTTTTGGATTGTGGGTTTCAAACCCGGTATTGGATGAAGATAGATTTAATACTTGCCACTTTTTGGTTCTTTGGAATTACAGAAGCAAAAAACAATAGGACGAATTCATGGGATCACAACCAAATTTGCTTACTTCAATAATAAAATTTACAATTATATGGATATTATGTGCTAAGATGCTGCTTTTGGCTATTAACAACAAGAAAAAAAATTAATAATTACCGAAATTAAGCAAAAGCAAAAAATTAAAAGAGAAATATAGAGAAACAAAAAGAAAATTTAAGGTTGCAGCTAAGTGCCTGTTTGACATTGCTTATTTAAGAGCCATAAGTACTTATTTAATCGTATAAGCACTTTTTTAAAATTTTTATGGTGTTTGCTTATTTTTTTTAGTAGAGTTTTTTTAGCTTAAATAAGTTAATTTACCTCTACTAGCAAAAATCTAAAATTTGAGCTTTTGAAAGTAGAAGTTATAGATCTTTTCTAAAAATATATAATATAAAAAATATCACACAGTTTAATAGTTCAAAAGTACTTTTTTTATTGACAATCAAATACCCAATGACTTTTTTGTCTAAAAGCTCTATTGGTATAAACTCTAGTGCTATAAGCTCTATTGTTATAAGTTCTATTTAATAAGCTGTACCAAACGGAGCCTAAAGCGGTGATAGGCCAGTGAAAAATATGATTGCCGGCGAGAAGGGGTTAGCAACTAGCAGCAAAGCTTGCTCTTTCGAGAGAGATGAGACCGAATCTAACAATGGTGGAGTTGGCTATTTGTTCGTTGTTCTTGATAATAATGGATGATGAATTGAGATGATTTAATTGATGATGTATTGATGAACTTGGCCGTTGGGGATGAAGAAGACGAAGATTGAGGTGGCAGTCGCTAGGGATGAGGGAGATGAGGATTGAGATGACCGCTGGGGATGAGGGAGATGAGGATTGAGGTGGCCGCTGGGGATGAGTGAGATGAAGATTGAGACCGCTGGGGATGAGTGAGATGAAGATTGAGATGAAGATGGAGATGAAGATTGAGATGAAGATTGAGAGATGAACTGATGAAGATTGAGATCGAGATGAAGATTGAGGGATTGTTTTGCTTTGCTTATGTTCCCCCCTCCCCTCAACAAGGTAGCGGCTGGTGCAATTGTTTTGTTTTGCTTTAGAAGTTTTGCGGGTTTGTCTTGTTTGCTTTTAATTTTTTTTTCCTGCCCAACTTATTGTTTAATGCTTATATATTTTTAGTTTGTAATAAAAATTAATAAATAAATAAATAGTAGTTCGGGTCCGGGTTATATATCCGGGTTTGAAAAATTACAATCCGGATCCGCATTGTTAATGCATCCGGTGCGGGTTGAACCCGTACCGGATGATCCAGGTTTGTCCGGGTCCAGGCCGGGTCCGGAAAAATTTACCATCCTACTTATGATGTATACACCGTCATTCGTTAGATTGTTACCATTAATTTGAGTTGCACGTCATATTGTAAAATACATTTCAGCAAACAATGTAAGGGATTAAGGGATCTGCAAAGCATGAATATGTTACCATTAATTTGAGTTGCCATATTGTGGTTAGAATTGCAAACAGTTGTACAAATATTTTGTGTATGAACTAAATCGTCAGTCGTCAATTTACATGGTATAAAGGGATTGGTTAAAAATAAAAACAGATAATGAAAATATTATTTAGACTTTGTTTGCACGAGGGTTTGGAGTTATATCATTATTTTTATTAAATTTATTTATATTAAAAGCATATTCAATTCAAGGGTTTGGTTATGTTAGAATTGCTCTAAAGTATAACACCCCTTCATAACCACACGATCAAAATTATAATAAATTTTTTACTATTTATCACTTTACGTGTGTGACTGAAATTCTTACTCTACCATAGATATGCTACAACATAGCCATAGCTTCAATTCAATGGTACTGTGACAAACTTTCTTTCTAACAGGATTGATGACCTTTTCCAGTGATGAAATCTAGCTTCGAGCGTACAAGCGTTGGCTGAAAGTACAATCAGAATTCAGAAAATGACTCCATGTTGGCTCAAAATTGTATGAGGATCAAGCACTGGAATTGATAACTATAAAATTGAAAAAACAAAAAGAAAGGCCTGAAAATTACTGGCTACCTAGAAAACCAATTGTAAATTCATATTTGGAGCAGATTTTTGTGATTGGTTTGTCTCTAGCATCATACTCACTTAGGTCTCCACTGCAAATCTATATTTGAACTCTCTATAGAATTTAACTTAGAATGGAAAATACCATTTTGGAACCACTAATTGATGTCTCCTCTTGGGGATTGGTTGCTAGAGACCTCTGAAACCCAACACTATTAATGACTGATTAGAAGAATTGAATCTTTGTAATCTGATGATCTACCTACAGTTTGTCTGGAGTTTACAGGGTTCAATAACAATATAAAAATTGTTATCTTGTGTAGGGTTCAAAGTACTGTACAACTACAATTCTTAGATTTAAAGCCTCAAAAATATAATGTGAGCAATTTAGTTCCTCCGGGTATTCAAATAAGCCTCAAAAGTGGTCCCTATCTTCATAATTCAGATCCCTTCTAAAATTGTCGAGAGTAACTTTTTGGGCCTGGTACAATAGGTTGTATGCTGGTAAATCTTGTATTCGGTCAATATCTTCCAAAGAAAGTTCTCTCTCCAATTGTCGCCGGGTTACTTTTAGAACCTCCTGAAAGAATAGAAAATTGTTGAGACCAGTAATTGGATTTTTCACACAAAAAAAAAAAAAACCTGCCAGCTAATGCAACATACGCCGGCATATCTCATTTTTCAGTATCATCCTGTCAAATAATGCCATTAGGTGATCTCATTAACACGTTAAAGTAGATAAAAAAAGACAGAATTAATATTAAAAGGATAATAATTTTTTAACAGAAGGAAGAAGCATGACCTCAAACTTTGAAAACTTGATAAAACTTTATATACTTGATGAAAGAGAGAAAGGGAGAGAGGGAGAGATTACATTAAATTCCATATAAGAAGCATGCATCGCAAGCCACTGAGCGTCCATCATTTCAAAAGCTACACAGTATAGTACATCAAAGGCGGCTTCATCTTCTACAATTAGGAATAATCAGATCATGAGAAACAACTAAGAAGAATGAAAATTGAAACAGGAAATTGAGAAATACTAGAGCATAAAGTATTTAGAGCTGTAATCCTATTACCTCCTAAAATTCTAACAAAATTCATTCCCGGTAGACATCGTGGTTTTTCTGCAAAGAAAGATGAAGAAACAAAATATTAGAGGACACTTGATAATTTTCAAACTAAAAGTATTTATCAGCAGCCAGGGAAAGCAAAAAACTCGAAGCATCTTTATTGTTGCAGGCTGTAAAGAAATATTTTTACGTGGCAATAAGATTGATAAAACATTTAGATAGACAGCTAATTTCTCAGTTAAGTGTTTCCAAAGCTTTTATACAATGTGAAAGGGAGACATTAAATAAGCTTGGATGGCAGAAAAAAGAAAGTAACAAAAAAAAATTCATCTATAAAATTGCAACATGATTTCCTCAAAAAAGTATTTGGAGGGAGAGAGGGGAAAAATGGGAATCACTTAATGTTATGGATGCACAATACAATCTATCAAACATTGGCAAATAATATGGAATGATCAGAATTTCACTTATTACCCCAAACACCTTACTGGTGAGTTTTCCCTCTTATAATTCTGAGGTGCTAAACAGCTGAACATGGTATCAAACACTAATGAACATGTCTACAAACCTGAGAATAAATCCAACATCTTAATCAACATAAATGACACATTAATGCCAGCAACAGCAAATGGATACTCCCAAGTCGCTCGATTTCCCCCTTGCTTGAATAACAACCTCTGAAAAGATGCCTTCATTTAAATGTTTATACAGTTAGAAAAATGTACAACCATTTTTTTTTCTTTTTAACACAGATTTGGATATACAGAAAACTTAAAAGAGATTGAAATGATGCTCAAAAGGCTGGGGAAATTAAAAGAAAAAGAAAAAGAGAGGAAGAAAATGAAGAAAGCTGATGTAATTGATAACACAACCCGAACAACAGAAAGGACATACCGGATAATTCTTGGCAAGGAAAAGCAAGTTTTCAAGAGAAATAAATCCGCAACCCCTAAGGAAAGAAGTTCAGATCAGTTTTCAAGTGATTGAGATTTTTGGCTTCTTAAGAAACCAATGATGTTTTTATACCGTGTACTTGTATGGCATAAAAAGTAACTATAATTAAAGTCCGCAGAAACAAAGTCTATCGATTTTCATGTTCAGTAGCATATGCAAAACACATGGTACTATATTACTTTCTCAGAGTACTAAAATAGAGCATTACAATGAACTTACTGTTTCCCATATGAAGTTTCAAACTAGCCCCACAAGTGTATATTCTATTCTTATTTTTACATTAAGAAGGATGATTAGAGAAAATCCATGACTAAAACCTCAATGGTAGAACACTTGCTCCTCTCATGATTCTCAACCCATTGTCTATAAAATCTCTTTATATTAAGAAGAATGGTACCTGAAGTCAGTTGATGGATTAGGACCTTGCCACCCCATGTCTTTCCATTGTTCAGAGATCATGCCATTTAGAACAACATTTGGAAAGGCAATGCGCCACAAATCTCTAAGAGCTGCCTGTCAATGAAAAAGGCCAAAAACATTGACTTTTAATAGGCATAAAAGCAATTCGTAACAAGATAAATGCTGGAACTTACAACAAAGAATATCCTCTCAAGAAATTGCACAAGAAAACAAAATATATATAGACTGGAGATTAGGCAAATGTGCAGTCTATCTCTCATGACTGGGAACCACAAACCAGATCATGCATTTGGAAGCAGAGATTTAAAACCATATACCCTATTTTACTCATAATAAAGTACTTCACAAAGAGTGAGACCAGAAAAGGTCGAGTGTCTTGTTGATGGATTGATAAAAAGAACATATTGTCAATATATAATTAAGTCTAATTAATGCATTTGTACTTTCTTTCACTTAAAAAACAATAAATCTCACAGGAAAAAAGAAAGTACTTGATGATCAGGGCGACTCTCATCAAAAGGAGTTTGTAATCTTTCTTGAAGTCTTTGAAGTCTCTCTTCCTGGTAAGAAGTTTAACTAAAAATTGTAATAACAGCGTGGAAAATGAAACCACTAAAACACATCATAGCAACAATCTTCCTAGAAAAAATTTTGACCTAAACAAAAAATCCATTAATTCTACAGAGTGATGCCATGAGAAAGAGACTGCCACCTCAAAAGACAGACGAAGGATTCAACTTTTAATCAACTAAGCCTGACTTCCACACAAACTTGTCTGACTACATTGACTCCTTGATCAAAATTCTATCTTACCTGAGGAGGAGTCAAATGATAATCATGAAACCTCTCATTACGTCTATTTGCTGAGCGGTTAAACAGCCCTCCTATCCATGCTCGTGGTCCAACCATAGCACTAGCTACAAACAAAAAAACTGATAAGTGAGATGATATATGACATAAAGGAAATAATTCAGTTCAGTCATCTTTGATTGAAACTTTAAAAGGTTGAAAAAGAAATTGGCTGGTGCAGCTTTGAACTCAGTACATTCACGTTTAAAATAGTTATCACTATGATCTCAAAAGTTTGTTCCCGACCCTACACACTGCAAGACAGGAGCCTTAGAGCGACTGTCAAAACAATTGAAAGTAAGACACGATAAAAATAAAAGACAATGTAAGAACCTTCAGTAGAAAGGAAATATTAGGTTTTATATAATATCATCAAGAACATTAATGATACAATTAGAAAGTTGAAATAATGTTGAAAAGTTACACTAAGTCTTTCATTAACTTGAAACTCAATATCAAGAAATGATCACAACATGCTGATCTAATGGATATTTTGGTAAGCTGAATTGGTGCACAATTGACATATGGCTTGTTAAGTCACTTCTAAATAGTAACATCTGTTGAAATGTTTCAGCTTAATATTAAAGAAGCAGTTAGTCTAATGGCATCTCAGTGGCTTCCCAAGAAATAATAACGTATAAGAAAACAGTACTCCATGTTACATTGGAATAATGCACCATATTCCCAGGGGTTAAGCTATGTACTGATGTTCATATCACAGGGATACAAGGGCAGAAATATATTGATGCCTCTGATCTTGATATACTTGAATCAACAAAAATAGATTTGGCAATAAAAAGTTGGATGTAATTAAGCTACCTTAGAAGGCGCTATAGAAGGAAAATTAAGAAAAAAAAAATCCTAAATTTTGAAGGAAAAAAACATCACAACAGGAAATGCGGAGATGGGTGTTAGGAACCTGTACTTACTGAAACATTGAGCCAACTGAGAAATTACATGACTGGAATTCTGTGACCATTCCAACTCCTCATCATCCTTCTTCTGTCTCCAATAGATTTCATCCTCATCAACCTACATTTTAATTTTGAAAGCACCTTTTAGTATCAAGTATTTGCATAACAGAGGTGAATAAACACAGAGTACCGAACTGCCAAAACTGTATGCAGATCTTTTCCAGCAAATTGACAATTACCCTATCCAGCTAGCTTCCCCAAAAAAAAAAAACAAATTGGAAACAAAGAAAGAAAACAAATACAATAGTTTAAAGCAAAAGTGTAGGAATGTTGTCCTTGCAATGACCTGAGAACTTCAGAAAGAGTATAAACAATTTAGAATCTAACAAATAACAAGTATAATTCTTGTTAACATGACACACGACAATAATAAACTCTCACAAGAGCCGCATTCTATACAATGAAACCCCAGTTTGCATAGAAGCAGATAACATCAAGTAATGACAACATAGAAATCGATCACCAAATCAATTTCAATAGAAGGATGCGACAAGTGACGGCATAAACATAAAAAGAAAGGCAATGGACACCAACAGCCCCTTAATAGTACCAATCAAGCAACTTTAGAACTACCATCCTGCAGAAAGAAAAGAAACTTTTTTTTTCCTCTAATGCAGGCAGCCACCCACAGCAATATCAATTAGAAGATACTGAAGACTAAAATATAATAGAAATTGGCATATTTTAAGCCAATGGGCATTTCTAAGATGTACAAAAACAATCAAAATTAGACTGCATTAGTTCTTATAAGAATAGAAGTTTCTAAAGAAGGTTGGGGTTTACTCTGTGAAGAGAAGAGCAAGAAGGAAAGCATTGTCTACGCTTCCTTAATCTCATGAGGGGGACCAAAAACTAAACATGTAGTTTTTTCACCCTTTTCTAACCGAAAGTAAAAGCCAAAAAAGAGAAGAATAATAATGATGATGAAGAAAATTGAAGAAATAGGAAACAAATTATTGCACCTGCTCAGGCTCTCCTCACATAATTCAACCTCTCATCATTCCCATTTCCCACTCTCTCAAGAAATGCAATGATGGGATAAATACAGAGATACCCAGAAGCTAAAGAGGAAATAACTTTTGAAGATTAACAGCGTAATCAAAGGGCTCTTTTGCAAAACTTTAAATATTTATTTTTCCCCCTCGCCATGAAACCAACATTCTGGAAATTTTCCATTGTCAAAAAGAATAAAAATTTTGAAAAAAGTATGCAAGGTGTCTTTGCTCTGGAAGACATTGACAAACAAGACAAAAATGGCGTCCCCACAAACACAAACACATAAAGACACACGATTGTTTAAAAAGGAAAGGAAAACAAAAAAAGAGTACCTTTTGTGGCTACAGAGAAAAAACATATATTGGTTTTAATGGTGATGGTGTAAGGATATAGGCAGGGTCCAGTGGGGCACTGTGGTGGTGGCGGTGGTGGCGGTGGTGGTGGGACCAGAACTGGCACACAAAGAAGACGAAGTGAAAAAGGTTGAAGAAGAAGAAAAATGGCATTTTTGTTTTAGATAGATTTGTGAACAGAAAACAATATTGATATTTTCTTGGAGGATGTTTAGAAGCAGTCATTTGTGGGTCGGTTTTGTCTCTTTTTTCCAAGCTGTGGAAACCAGAGATTTTCCTACAAATTTGCCAACATCGTTGTTCACGGGTCTCATCATCATGGAAAGGGATCCAATTATGGTGCAACGGTAGTGCAATTGTATTACTGTATTGTAGTTGTTTTCAGTTATTAATTTTAATTATAGTGATAATTGTAGTGGAAATTAATGATTGAGTGTAATTATGATATAATATATAGTTGCACCATAATTTTATCTTATAAAAAAAATTATAAATCAGATTACTTACATTTACATCCATAATTTATTACAATTTTTCAAAAAGGATATAATGTCCCTATAAATAAATTATTTTTCGAAAGTTTAATTTTTTATTATAAAAGATTTGGTAATTTTACCCTCAAAATATTAATTATAGTTATTTATTGTTATCAAACTCAAGTTGATGGTTGGTCTAAAACACTTTCACAACCATCCGAATTATATCATAAGGCTTCTATAGAATAATTTTAATCACTGGAATAGAGATAGAAGTAAATTTGATTCGTTTAAGTTTATTTATTCAAATTTTGATAATGATGCAATTAATGTAAAAGATAATTCTGAAGGTTATTTTAGTTAATTCATTTATTGAACCGGTTGGGTAAAGAATCAATCAGGGACCTTTTTTTTATAGGAATGGAGAAGCTATATCCTCAATTAGGACAATGTAGAATCTTAGGAATCCAAATGTTATTAGTACACAACATTGTCCTTTGTTGTCGTTATCGTATATGGGCTTCACCCAAAAACTTCTTCGTGCGCACTAGACTACTAGAGTAACCCAAGCTTGGCCCAATATCAAAGACAATAGGAGTGTTCAAAATTCAATATAATCCACTCAATTTGTTTGATTTATAAAAATTTGATTTGCAAAATTTGATTTGTAAATTAATGGATTGTATTGAATTAAAAATTTAAAAATTCACCATCGGTGGATTGAATATGGATTTTCTTATGTAAATCCACAAAAATCTATGAATATGCTAAAGAAAATTACTTAATTAAAAAAATTATAAATGTGGTATTACTATTTATTAACAAATAAATAAGTTAAAATATAATTACATTAACACTATATCATATCTTATCTGATAATAATATAAAATAAAAATAATTAAATAATTGAATAATTAATTAAATTACGTACAAAATATAAGTTGGCAAGCTCTCAAATTTCAACTTTTGTATAGTTTTAAATTCATAATTTTAGTTAATTTTCATGTATTGATCTAAACAAATGAGATTTTTTTCTTTTCAGTCTGTTATCTTTTAAAACTTTAAATGTATTACTCTAGCTTTATTTAAGCAATTAGTCTATTTTAATCTTATTCAATCTCTCGAATTTGATTGGTAGTTAAATTGTTTTTAAATTAGATTTTTTTATTTAATTAATTCACAGATTTGATAGAAATTAAAAATTTTTAATCCGTAAAATAGTGAGTTGGATATGGATTAAGTTAAATCCACTGACGTATGAATTGAATTTGGATATAATTTCACTAATCTATGGATTGGTTTGGATTGAAAATTTATAATTCGTTAAATCGTGGATCGGATATGGATTGATATTCAATTCAAAAAATCCAATCCGCGAACACCCCTAAAAATACAGAGAGTACAGATGATGTGAAAGCAACGCAAATAAAAAATTTATTTTTAACTTGGAAAATGACAAATATAAGGTTTGGGAAAGTAATCATGTAAACCTTCAAGTTTTCAATAAGGGATACCGAGATCCCATTTAGACTATAATACCTTTCGCTCTTATTAATTCAAAAAAATTGAACTCCAATATTTTATAATAAATATAAATATAATATTAAAATAAATCTAAAAGTATATACATTTTAAAATAATTTTGATATTTTAAAAATATTTTAATACTTAACAATCTTATATTATATTAAACTAAATTTTATAATAGATAGAAACATAATGCTAAAATAAATATATAAAAATTTAAATTATTTTTCATAGTATATAAAAACAATTTTAATATTATTAATACATGAGATATATTTTATTAATTGTAGAATCTATTTAACCCAAAGATTTAATGTATTGATCTAAACAAATGAGATTTTTTTCTTTTCAGTCTGTTATCTTTTAAAACTTTAAATGTATTACTCTAGCTTTATTTAAGCAATTAGTCTATTTTAATCTTATTCAATCTCTCGAATTTGATTGGTAGTTAAATTGTTTTTAAATTAGATTTTTTTATTTAATTAATTCACAGATTTGATAGAAATTAAAAATTTTTAATCCGTAAAATAGTGAGTTGGATATGGATTAAGTTAAATCCACTGACGTATGAATTGAATTTGGATATAATTTCACTAATCTATGGATTGGTTTGGATTGAAAATTTATAATTCGTTAAATCGTGGATCGGATATGGATTGATATTCAATTCAAAAAATCCAATCCGCGAACACCCCTAAAAATACAGAGAGTACAGATGATGTGAAAGCAACGCAAATAAAAAATTTATTTTTAACTTGGAAAATGACAAATATAAGGTTTGGGAAAGTAATCATGTAAACCTTCAAGTTTTCAATAAGGGATACCGAGATCCCATTTAGACTATAATACCTTTCGCTCTTATTAATTCAAAAAAATTGAACTCCAATATTTTATAATAAATATAAATATAATATTAAAATAAATCTAAAAGTATATACATTTTAAAATAATTTTGATATTTTAAAAATATTTTAATACTTAACAATCTTATATTATATTAAACTAAATTTTATAATAGATAGAAACATAATGCTAAAATAAATATATAAAAATTTAAATTATTTTTCATAGTATATAAAAACAATTTTAATATTATTAATACATGAGATATATTTTATTAATTGTAGAATCTATTTAACCCAAAGATTTATTTAAAATTTTATAATAAATACAAATATATTATTAAGATAATTATAATAATTTACATTTTAAAAACTAATATTAAAATATATTTAATATTATCAATCTGTTAGACAAATTAACTATTTAAATTATATTTGCATTTATTAAAAATTTTAAAGTCAATTTCGTTAGTCACTATTTATAAAGGTTATTACAATCAAAAGAAGGTATTGGTTTCTGTTATTGAAAACTTGATGATTTACATGACCATTTTCTCCCACTTTTGCGGTGTATATGTCATTTTCTCTTTTAACTTTAATAATTAAATTTAATACAAATGTGATTATTAACAATTAAATTTAAAATAAATTTTATGTTAGTTAATACAAGTGATTATTAATGTGATGGTGTATAATTTTATTTTAAGTTGTTTAATTGTTGGTATTTAGCTCAATATTGTGGATGTGGATGTGTGTTGATAATTTGGTGTGGAGTTCTAATATTATTAGAAGATATTGGAAAATTTGAGTAACATATCACGACAAACAGCAATCAGCAAACATAATAAGCAATAATGACTGCAAATTGACAAATCAACAAAGCAAAAATAGATTCATAGCGAACCAGAAATAATGTCAAGGATAATATCCTTGAGACCAAATCATGCGCCTGAAAAAAAGATTTCCCTGAACAAAAAGAACAAACAATATGGATTTAATCTCTAGAATTCAATGACGACTATAGTGAAGATGCACTCCAAATACTATAATATTGAACAATAAAAGAAATTAAACAATGAAGAAATATAAGATTGAAGCGGCTAAAAAAGAGAGCTCTCCATTTAGTTTTTTTGAATTTTAATTGTGTTTTCTGCAACTCCTTATACAGATACATGCCCTAGTCCTATTTCTCTTGTACTCCTAATTATAAATATATAAAGTTTTGATTTAAACAAATCTTAATTCGAATAGGATTCAAATTCTCAATATAATTCAAATTTAAATAAACAAAATAAACAAAGGGTAAAACCATAAAAATAGGTCAAGCCAAGTGACTCCCTATAAGGGTGGGTTCCCCTTGTGGGTGAGTTTATTAGACGAGAGTGTCCAATTAAGAGTTTTTCGAAATGGGCTCCTCTTTTGATCTTAGACTTGTTTACATAGGCCTTATCTTAATGGGCTTGTTATCACATCATATTTAGTTTACAAACTACATTACACTCTCTTTCTTTAGCAATGTGGGATATTAGTATCTTATAGTACCATAAACTGTCATAGCTAACAAAAAATATATTGATGAATCAAGAAGTGGTGAATGTGGATGACAAATTGTCCATGTATTTTTTTGTTTCTTTCTTGTTTTAATTATTATTGGATTTTTAAGTTGTAGTGGATTTTAGACTATATAAGTTTGTTTGGTGTTGGGCTTTATTATATTGATTTATTTGACTTTATTATATTGTTTATTATTTGTAAATTTATGGACTTAAAATTATTATTGTAGTATAATAGTAAATTACTGTTATGTTATTTTTTTATTGAATATAAAGTATAAATTAACTCGAACCAAACTAAATCATAGAACTTAATCGAATTAAACTGAATTAATTTGGTTTGATTCGGTTTAATTCTACTGTTTGGTTCTTATTTAGTTTAGAAAATTATAAACTAATTGATTTTGTTTTGGTTCAGTTCTAGGCCAAATTAAACCAAATCACATAATGTCAAACCTTAATAGCAGGTATGACTAATTTTACAATAAGAAATATAAGATAAAAAAAATTAATACAATATATTTTATCTTGTAACATATATTGAAATAGTATATATATATATATATATATATATATAATTTTTTAACTTCTGCCTTACTTTATTAAAGTAATTGATTATGGTATATTAAGTAATTCCTTTATTGTAAAATTATGTTAGCACTTAGCCGTGTATGGAGAATTATAATGTTTAAAATGTAACCATTTGAAAAGACTGTTGACTGATCCAACCCTTTTGAATGTTTCTAATTAATTATCTCTCTGACTCTCCTACTAGCTGGGACTTTTCTAGATTATAGTCGTGTTCAATAAATGGATTGTGCATTGCCCAGATGATGAAGTAAATTTTAATTAAGCTTTCATGGATACAATTAATCATCATGATTCATGACACTAGTGGTAAAATTAATTAGGCTTTAAAGGCAAAAATAAGAATCAAAATCGAAACTCTCTTGATGACACAAAACAAGCCATGCACGCCTACAGCTTACAAGAAGAAAACAAATTAATTAAACCAAAAATAGATGACTAGCTAGCTATACTATGGTACATAGCTAGTTAGATAGCCTCATGTAGCCTATGTATACAAGAAGTTGAAAAGATGAATCCGCACACACTGAAAAATTCAAAGATCAGGGAACAGGATAAGACTTGTTGTTACACATGCACTTGTAAGCCATGGGACATGTCTCAGCTTCTTCAAGTGATGCACATACAAAGCTAACCATAACCAGTCTGCATGGAGAGCATGACCCACAAGCATGCGAGCAATCGGGTAAGCTTGAGCCTGCAATTTGAAGCGTCTCTGCGCCTTTTCGCTTCATTATTGGGATTCTTTCCCAATAGAACTTTGGTCTTGCAGCTCTAACATCTCTTGATAATGACTTGGAATGTGGGGCATGTTGGTGGTGGCCGTGATCTGTTAAATCAGATCAAAAATTAAAATTAAAATTAAAAAAACCTTAAATCACAATTGGGTCATAAAACAAAAAGAAATATTCAAGTTACGGGAGGCATACGGGAGTGTGGCCTCAAGCCGATGTGTCTAGCAGATATTAGAGCCGGGACAAAAATGAGAGCAAAGAATAATACAGCAATCAAAGCAGAACCCTTCATGTTTGATCACTTTGTGTTCGATTTCTCCTTTTTTTTTTTTCTTTTACTCTTTCAGAGAGTTTGTAATTTTGAGTATGAGAAAAATTTTCCAATAAAGGGAAAGTTTTATAAAGAAAGGTTGCGGCTAAGAGAGGAAGAGTATGTATTGAAGCAAATCACAGGGCAAGAGTGTGGGAGATAAGAGAAGGTCACATGAAAGAGTGGATGCATTAAGGAGATTGCTCACAAGAACTCACAAGGACTAAGCCAGTGTGCCATACCATTTGTGGTTTCCATGGAAGAAAGATGATACTACTCAAGAAATTACTGAATTAAAGTGTTTCTTTTTACGTGAACTCTGACCCCAGATTACGGTTAGCGTACATAGAGCCATAAATGCGGAGGTTTTTGTCTGTAATTCGAAATCCTTTTTCCTATTTTTGTATGCTTGAAGTTTGATTTACAGATTCATAAATGTGGCTCGTTGGTGGGTCTAATGTGACTGCCATTAATATATTTACTTCCTATACTTGATCCAAAGTACAATTCTTGCTTGGACCACCTCCAGTTTTTTCTTTTCTTTGTTAAGAGTACAGGATCTGAAGTTTTATGACTAGTCCAGTAGTCTTGATTTAATAACTCAGTAAATAAAGTATCATTGATGATATTAATTTGTGTTTGAATTAATAATAAAATTATTGTGGAGGTGGGCTTTTGACTTTCAAATTGGATAATGTTATACTGGTCGGATCCGAAAAATTTAAGATCATTTATGTTTTATGTCATGCTTATGTTGAGCCTAATTTAGAAAAAGTTAGCTCAACATATATAATTTATTGATCTATATTACTATTAGTGTCATGCCTTAATGGTGTTGTGCTTGGCGCTTAAAACTTTCTTCATGTCTCCTAAGTTCATTATTCATACATAGGGTTGATATCTTATGATAAGTCTAGTTAAATTACAATTCTATTCATTAAATATTTTGTAATAGGATTTAATTTATTAAATCTCTAATCTAATGTCAATTAGTGACGGGATTCTATAATTGGCGGGTAGGATTTATTTGGAGCAAGAAGTTGGTTCAAACAAGAAGTTTATTAAATGCTCTAAATATTTCTTAGAAAACAAGCAAGACAAGAATATCAGATTTATTTCTATTCATATTCATAACAATTATAAGAGGAAAGAAACTCTTATTTAGAAAGAATCAAAATCTTTTAAGACTTGTGATTTTTGTGAAACCCTAGTGCCTTTATAAAGAGAAATATTTCACAATTGAAGAAGCACAACACAGAGCATAAAACAGAGAGGCAAAATTCGGCCTCCTCCATAGATCGGATTTAGCACATGATGTTATGTTGATTTATTTTCTTGTCTTCTTCATTTAAGTCTTGCAACGAGACTATTTATTTTCATCTTTATAGAGAGTCTATGTGGATCTTATATCAGTAGACATTAATGAATTGAAAAATTGTTATTGATCATTTTGAAAAGTGCCTTGAGGATCGTGAATCAAGAGGGATAACAGTTATTCAAGAGAAGCAGATTCAGTCTAAGGTTAAGTAAGCTGTATGGTGATGAACTGTAAGTGAGAGACTTAAGTTTGGTAAATCCATAGGTTGTAACATCTCAACTTAGTGAATTACTTTTCATCTAAGTGTGACCTTGTAGATATAGGATTGATTAATCTGAACCACGTAAAAATCTCCGTGTGATTTAACTTTTGCAATTGATTGTGTTTAACAAAATTAATGTTTTTAATGGGCGTGAACAGTGATGCATGAACAACATCGTGATCTCTGTTTTCATTAAGTTAATTTAGTTTAATTAATTTTGTGTTTTTAATATAATTAGGTTAATTATATTGGAGATTTTGCCTACATATATTTGTAATAGATCTAAATTCATTTCAATGTCTTTTATTATTTATTATTTTATTGTTTAATTATTTGAAATATTAATATATCTATGAAAAAAATCTCTATAGTAATACTTGATATTGAAATAACCCTCATTTAGTTATAAAAAATTATACTCCTAACTTGGGTTAGTTATAAATAAAATAATTAAACTTCACATTATAATAAGTTATAAGTTTTCTATATCTCATCTTAAAAAATTTACATCCACACAATGGTAATTGTATATTGCAAATAGTATTTTATCTATTACATAAAAGATATAAGATAGAATAAAATATATTTCTAATATTGCTTGAGACAATGATTTATTCTTTAGATTTGTTACTCAACCATTGTATAATATTTATACAAATTACATTGAGAGAGAAACACTAAAGTGAATGCAAATATTTAAACCTTTAAAATGATTTTGCATATTCTCAATCCTATAAGATCAAAGTAGTGCATACTTACTTTACCTCTATATCACTTAGAAAGGATAACTAAGTCAAATTAATAATTTTTATAATCACATCTCTATTAAATTATAACCTACTCATACTAATAAAAATAGTTGGTCCCAATATTATGACTATAGAGAGGTTTTCATGTATCTATTTGGTAGTCATATAATAGTTATTATTATATTCAGACTGTCATGCCAACCCGTATGCACTCTTATTGGGCTTACATACTACAACTATTGGGTGGAAAATTGATACTGCTTGTAATCACTGGAAGGAAAACAAATATTTTTTGCAATTGATATGAAGTCGTCATATTAAAGGGCAATATTACCCTTTTGATGTCATTAAAGGTGGACATGTAATACACGCTGTATACAGTGGATGTAAAATTGAACAAATTTAAATGTTTATAGTATCTTTTATAACCAATTAATCTTTAGGTGGACCATTGATAATTTTCATTTAAAAAATTTTTACTAAAAGAAATCTCTTGAAAAGTTTAAAGTGTGATACATTAATCTCCAATGCAACAACAATTTGATGTTACAAGTAAACAATTTTGTAATATCATATGATGTGCATTTATTAGGTAAATGGTGGCTTTACATAATTATTAATTAATTATTTTACTCTCATGTAATATGAAATTCTAAGTGTGCAACCCAAAATGGGGTAAATTGAGTTTCTAAAAATATATGTTTAAAAACTTAATAAAATTTAAGAGCTAAAACATGCATATTTAAATTAAATAAATTATTGTGCAATAAAGATAAAGAGATAAAGATAGAGAAAAGCAAACATGCTAGTTTTTTCGTGGTTTGGTAAACCCTGCCTATGTCCACGCCTCCAAACACACCGAGCTTGAGAATTTCACTATTTAAGCCTCACAACCCAAGACTTCTAGATTTTACAATTGACTTCCAAAGTGTCAATCAACTTTTACAATTTTGAGATGATTCCCTCACCTCTTATCCAAGTGTTTCCCACACTTACAATCACTTAACTTTTGATAATTAAATGATGAATACAACAAAGCAAACACTCCCAACTAAAATGTAACCAAATAATAGATCAAATGTGCGTATATGTACAAAATGTAAGCTTAGAGCACTTTTGATTGCAGATAGATATTGCCAAGATTGTTCAGCAACACTTGCAATAGTGTTTTCTTTAGCTATTTATAGAAAGAGTCACAAAACTAGCCATTATTGACTTTTTGGTGATGTAATCACATTGTCGTTTATGCTAACCAGGTCCCACTTGATGTTACCATTGTAGCCAAAATTTGAATTTGTGAATAATCGATTTACTGCTTAGTGTAACCAGTATGCCGTTTGATTTCAGAGAGCTAATTTTAATTAACTGGCTTGTTGTTTAAGGTATTCAGTGTACTGATTGTGATGTGATCCAGAGTGGTCAGAGTATTACAAATTTGTTGCTTGTTCCAGAAGAGCCAATTACAAGAGCATGAGCTAAGAAGATAAAAAGTAATGCAAGGGTTTGTTTAAGCTACTTTGGATGAATTCAATTCAACTTCAATTTCCAAGAGACCAATATTCAAGATGGGCTTGAAAGAGGATGAACTAACCTTGGAATACCTGATTCGAGCTAACAAGGTGACGAGTGTTGGAAAGGATGGTTTTGAAGTCGAAAAAGGGCTGGAAAAACAATTTTAAAACTATAGCTGCATTTCTTACACTGAGAGCTTTGAAATGACATATTATAGGCCCAAATTCGACATCATATGCCCAAGTTACTACCCGTTTAAAATCAATGGCTCTGCAGGCCAGGGCCTATGCGGCTCAGGGTTTTTAATTTTAGGTTTTAAGTTAAAATAGGGTTAGCCACCTTATATAAACATTCTTTTATGTTCTTTTGAACAGACTTTGACAATCTTGAGTTTAATACATTGAAATGATTTTCTCAACTTGTTCTTAAAAGAACTTTCGACTTAACAAAGGAGTTACTAACCATTTTGGCGTTTATCTAGCAATCCAGCTTCTTGAGACTTAGCTTCTCAAGGGTTTAGATCTTTATTCCAAATTTTGATCATATTGGTTTTCTTAGGTTCTTATCAATCTAGTTGTGGGTTTTTCTATATAAATCTATAGGGGTTCTCATTAGTTTGTATAAGAGCTTAGACACCAAGGTTAGATTCATTTATCTTTATTGTTTTTCATTCTCGTTTGAGATTTTTCATTCTTGTTCTAGTATTCTAAACAAAACAAAAAGGTTGTGAACAGTGCCACATGAATAGTGCCGCGTGAAAAGTCCTGCATGAACAATATTTTTTAGGTTTTCTTTTTATCAAATTTTCATCTTTGTGGTTTATTTCCTTAAATCCACAAATTTTACCTTTTTTTCCCTAAATCCATTCAAATTTTAGTTATTGAGGGTTTACATAATAATAATAATAATAATAATAATAATAATAATAATAATAATAATAATAATAATAATAATAATAATAATAATAATAATAATAATAATAATAATAATAATAATAATAATAATAATAATAATAATAATAATAATAATAATAATAATAATAATAATAATAATAATAATAATAATAATAATAATAATAATAATAATAATAATAATAATAATAATAATAATAATAATAATAATAATAATAATAATAATAATAATAATAATAATAATAATAATAATAATAATAATAATAATAATAATAAT
Organism: Citrus medica; assembly: GCA_002013955.2. Lineage (NCBI taxonomy): Eukaryota > Viridiplantae > Streptophyta > Magnoliopsida > Sapindales > Rutaceae > Citrus > Citrus medica. The sequence continues at coordinate 876,694 of MKYO02000225.1, forward strand.
AATAATAATAATAATAATAATAATAATAATAATAATAATAATAATAATAATAATAATAATAATAATAATAATAATAATAATAATAATAATAATAATAATAATAATAATAATAATAATAATAATAATAATAATAATAATAATAATAATAATAATAATAATAATAATAATAATAATAATAATAATAATAATAATAATAATAATAATAATAATAATAATAATAAGGGAAATTATCCACCGTCCACCAATTTTTTCACAGTTTTTCAAAAATACACAAATTTTTTTTTTGGCAACGCTCCACCTGAAGTTAACATTTTTTTCATTAGTCCACTCTCGGTATAACACCATTAGAACTTTGCTGACATCATAAAGGTAAAATTGTCATTTCACAATGACACGGTGGTGGAAAGGTGTAAAACAATATAACTTCAAGTGGAGTTTAGCAAAAAAAATTAAGAATTGTGTAATTTTTAAAAAATACGATAAAAACAGGTGGTTGATGGATAATTTATCTTTTACATTTGAGGGTAAAAAAGTCATTTACAAAATATTCCGTTAGTTTTCTTAACGGTCCCCAAACGGAAGTGGAAAAGTGAAAAGAAATGCAACTTAGGGTGCATTCTAACAAAAAAAAAAGAATTGTGTATTTTTGAAAAAATTGGAAAAAATGGGTGGACGGTGGATAATTTCCCTAATAATAATAATAATAATCATATTTAGTTTCTTTGTTTTGTTATTTTTCTTTTGTGTTTTCTTGTTCCTTTGTTTCTGGTTTTTTTTTTCATTCTTGCTTCTTGGACTGTGATTGTTAGAGGGATTATACTTTGTTTCTTTCCCTTGATTGAGTCATTAGTTCATAAAGAACTTGATTGAGAAAATATAAGAGTCGTAAAAGATAAAAGTGTATGAGTATAGCTTCATATAAAAGCCTATTTAAGTGTAAACAAAAGTGGAGTGACATCTCGAGTGTAAATACATGACGCTTGTGAGGTTTATTATTATTTTATTTCTCTATTTTTGCTAACATCTCTTTACAGCTTACTTCAAATAACTCATATGGATGATAAAAATGAGGTGCAACCTTCCACGATAGACCTTACTTTAACTTTGAAAGATATACACTAGGCATTTGAGAAGATGAATATAAGGTTTGAAGAGATAGGAATCCAATTGAGGCAACGTGGGCTGCCATTGAGAGTATTTAAAAGGAGCAAACTAGTGGAGAGCGTAACGGGGCTAGACATGATGAAGCAAGACATAACAGGTGAAATAATAGGTGTAAATACGAGCTTATAGATGATATGAGGCAGAGAATGAATTTTGGAAGATGATCATGATGATCAAGCATCTGAAGTAGATATGGATAAAATGTGCTGTAGAAAAAGTAGGCAAGAAAGGGGTTATAAGAGAGATGATGGGGATAAGGATTTAGGTAAAATCAAAATGACCATTTCTTCATTTCAAGGAAAGAGTGACCCCGAGGCTTACTTAGAGTGGGAAAAGAAGGCTGAGTTGATCTTTTATTGTCACAATTATCCAAAGGAGTAAAAGGTAAAGCAAGTAGTTATTGAATTCATTGACTGAAAAAGGCACTCTGGGTTAGCCAACAAACCCAATCGTTTCAACAAAACAAGATCTGGTCGAAGTCCAAGATTCGAATCAGTTCAACACCTCCTTCAGACCCTCTCCAACGCTTAAATCAAGGGATTCGATTCTCTTTTACGCTAGGTAATACTAAGATCGAGAACTCGATTGCGTCCAACCTTAGTTCTCGCTGGTAGTGAAGGAAAACTATTATTTAGTGGGATCCGTTAGTGAATAATAAGAGGAGGAATCATGAAAATAGCTACGTGGGGAGACTTGAAAGCGCTTATGAGGAAGCGATTCATTCCTAGTCATTATTATAGGGATCTTTATTTTAAGCTACAAAGTCTTACCCAAGGGTCGAAGAGTATAGAGGATTACTACAAGGAGATGAGATTGCTATGATTAGGGTTAATATAGAGAAAGATAAGGAAGCTACAATGGCACAATTTTTGACCGGGTTGAACAAAAAGATTGCCAATGTAGTGAAGTATAATATTATGTGGAGTTGGAAGATATGGTCCACATGGTTATAAAGGTAGAAAGGCAATTAAAGAAAAAAGGCACAACTAGATATACTTCTGCTTCTTCAAACCCATGGAAACTAAAGTGGAGCAGTAATAAGAGACAAAATGAACCTATAGAGATTGAACCACCTAAAGCAAGAGAAGATTTCAGCAGCAAAAATAAGTCTAAGGTTAAATCTCAACCACAGAAGAATCGGGACATCAAGTGCTTCAAGCATTTAGGTTCCAGACAGATTGCTTCTCAGTGCCCAAATAAAAGAGTTATAGTAATGCAAGATAGTACGGAAGTAGTGAATCAGAGTAAGAGTGATGGTGGAGAGATCTCAGAGTTGATTGATGCTAGTGATGACGACGAAGTAGAATACCCTGTGAAAGGTAAATCCTTAGTTGCTAGGCGTGCTTTAAGTACACAAATAAATATTAATGACATGGAGTAGTAGAGAGAGAATATCTTCCATACTAGATACATTGTGAGTAACAAGACATGTAGTATGATAATAGATGGTGGGAGTTGTACCAATGTAGCTAGTACTACCCTTGTAGAGAAGTTAGGGTTGCCCTTGTTAATGCATCCTAGGCCTCAGTGGTTAAATGATTATGGAGAGCTTAAGGTTAATAAGCAAGTATTGGTAACATTTACTATCGGGAATTATAGTGATGAGGTGCTTTGTAACATAGTCCCTATGCATGCTGGGCATTTATTATTGGGGAGGCCATGACAGTATAATAGAAAGGTGACATATAATGAGTTTAGGAATAGATATAACTTTGTCAAGGATAGAAGAACTGTGATGCTTGTTCTTTTAACACTAAAAGAGGTCTACGAGGACAAAATGAAAATGAGAGAAAAGGAAGGAGAACACAAAAAAGTGAGGCGAAGAGTTTTAAAAGGAAAACGAAAGAGAGTGAGGCCAAAAGTGAGAAAAAAAGAAAAGAGTGAGAAAGATGAGAGAGTGAAAAAGAACTTCTTTGAAAGAGTGGGTGAGATTAGGAAAGTATAAAAAGCAACCATTTCATGGTTTTGCTCGTGTTCAAATAATCATATCTAACATTTGATAACACTAGCCCTTCTCTCTCTAGTGTTATAACTTCTTTGTTACAAGAGTTTGAAGATATGTTTCCTGAGGAAATGCCTATTGGCATACCACCTATTAGAGGCATTCAACATCAGATACAATTCGTACCAAGAGCCGTCATACCCAAAAGACCAGCCTATAGAAGTATAGAGCTGATGAGCAAGGAGTATGTGAGAGAGAGCATGTGCCCATTTGCAGGCTCAAATTCGAGGATGAATCTTTTTCAGGAGAGGGGGAATGATGTGATCCAGAGTGGTCAAAGCATTAAATATCCATTACTTGTTCTAGAAGGGCCAATTTTGGGAGCATAAGCTAAGAAGATCAGCGTGTTAGCCTAATGGGCTTACACATAATGTAATTTTGATTATAACAAACATGTGTCTTAAGTAATTTAATAAATATTGTATTTCACATTTTCACTAGTTCTTGAAGAATAATATTTATGATAAAGTGAATCACATGAAATTAAGCTCAAAACACTCAACGGACAATGACGTGATCAAGAATAAAGTTTGGAGCTTAACAGACTCATTATTGCGACAATTCTTGTAAAGCTGGTATTATTTAATATATGAATGGTTTAGCATTTGAGAAGCTCAATATTTTGTTTAATAAATAATCATTTTTCATAAGTAAAAGGTTTAACAATTATGAGCCAAGAACTTTAGGCAATTAGTTGTTTTTTAAGATGTGGACTAAAATAAAAAAAGTTTTGTAATCTTTGATTTTAATAAGCCTTGTTTTAAGTTCTGGAGTTGGACCTATTTGTAAATTGTTCAAATATTTTGGGCGATATTATAATTTCTAGAAGTTTGGGGCTAAGTGTAAATATTAAAAATAGACAGAGAGTTAGCAGCTAACCGCCTGAGGAAAATTTCATATTTTCAAATTTTGTACTAAATTGAAATGGTTTTGAGAACTTTGAAATTTATAAGTATTTTGTTAAAGTTTGAAAAGGACTTCTTTAAAAAATATTATTATACTTTGGGTTATATCATAATTTCATAAAATTTTTGGAATGAAAGTATTATTTAGAAATTCTAAAATTGGACCTTTTTGAAAAGTTTTATGACATTTTGGGCTATAGTATAATTATAGAATGTTTAAGGCAAAATTACAATTTTGTTAACAGTGTTACTGTAGCAAAATTCAAATTTAATGGTAACTTTTCTGTTCTGAAGCGGGGAGCTGGCTAAATTAAGCGGCTAGTTGCTTGCTTGCTAGAATTTTACTATAACGGCTAGTTTTTGAGCTTTATCTATAAAAACTCAACTCCAACTTCATTTTTAAGACTTTTACAAGCATAAACAAGTGCATGCAACATATATTGAGCTTCCATTTCGCAAATCATCATATATTGAATCATGATTGAGCTATAATTTGTATTTCCACTCTAAAAGAGAGTTTATTTGTTGTAAACTTTATTTTCTCATTAAATTTATGAGTGTATAAGTGTGAGAAACACTTGAGTGAAGAGATTTGGAGATAATCTCCTGGTTGTAAAGGTTTATTGACACTTTGGAAGTTAATTGTAAAGAACTTGAAGCCTTGGGAGGCTTGGATAGTGAAATCCTCGAGCTTGATTGGCTTGAAGACGTGGACATAAGCGGGGATTGCCGAACCAGGTAAAAATTTTTGTCTTTACTCTCTCTTCCCTTACTCTTTTTATTATTTTGCTTTATTGAATTTATTGTTTTTGATTTAATTAAGGCAATAGATTAAATTGTTGTGCGAATTGTTTTTTATAAGTTTTAAAATCCCAACTCACCCCCCTCTTGGGTTGTATAACTTGCATTTCACAATGAAGCAATGTAAGTATTTGTTCAAGCTATTTTGGACGAACTCAATTTGACTTCAATTTCCAAGAGACCAATATTCAAGATAGGCTTGAAAGACGATGAACTAGCTTTGGTATACTTGATTCCAGCTAATGAGGTCGCGAACGTCTGAGAGGACTATTTTTGAAGTAGAAGAAGGGCTAAAAAATTATTATAAAGCTATAAATGCATTTCTTACGTCGAGATCTTTAAAACGGTATATAGTGGGCCCAAAACTAACATCATATGCCTAAGTTACTGGCCGTTTAAAATTAATGGCTTTGTAGGCCAGGGCCCATGTCACTTTGAGTTTTTAATTTTAGGGTTTTTTTGTGTTTTAAAGGCAAATTAGGGTTAGCCACCTTATATAAACACTCTTTTATGTTCTTTTGAATGGACTTTGACAATCTTATTGAGTGGATTTTCTCAACTTGTTCTTGACTTATCAAAGGCATTGCTAACTTTTGTGGCGTCTGTTGTGCAAATTTTATTGAACTCGCAGGTGCATGAATCTATTGTAGAATAGATCAATAGTGACGAGTGTCGATCCCACGAGGAGGTGGATTTTAATTGTGTGTAGAATTTTTCTAAATGGGTGGTTGGATTTATGATAAAGATGATTTGGAATATCCTAATATTTGAATTGAAATGGTAGAATTAAATTAAAGTGGAAGCTATAATAATTGTAGCGCTTGGTTATCTGAATCCGTATCAACATGCACCATGGGCTAAATATTCCTTATTAGTGTCAATTAAATCATGAGGGGGAATTTGCACCTCATGAACCACACTCTAATCAATATAGCGCTAAGGGTTTATCATGCCAAATAATAATAACCTTGTACTAGGGAGCCGGTGAAACCAGAGTGGTATCTAGATAAAATTATTATTATTTGTCGACGAGAAGTCAAAACATCCACAAAAACTAGAGGGGAAGAGAAAATAAATTTACCAAATAAAGCCCATGACACATGTTGAGACTTCACCTTCAACCTAACCTTGAAAGAAAATTAGCTACTCATAATTGAACTAGGGGCAAAATGAAAATTTATTAAAATACATAGAAAATACAAGATGGAGAAGGAATTACAGAAAATAGAGTCTAAAAATGGATTTAGAGATGCCAAATTAGGGGGGGAGGCCCCTTTTTATAGATATATTAAGTAAATCATGGTCATCGGATTAAAAACAGTTTGGACGCTCAGGATTGTGCCACATCATCAGTCAACAGTACGCGGTTTGACCACGCGATTTGAACAGTGACACCGTTTGACCCGGCTTGAACAGTAACGTAGTTTGGTTTAAAATAATTCTGTGTATATGCATGTATTGTACGCACAATTTTTGGCCCACAACATGCTACCACGTCACCAACCAACAATGCATAAGAATTTTAGTCCAACAGGATCATGATACCTCATCAGTCAATGCCACGTCATCGATCAGTCTATGTGAACAGTGTCGTGAACAGTAACGTAGACAGTACCGTACATGTGAACAATGCCATTTTTCCTTTTATGCTTCTCCTAAGGTTTTCGACCGTCTTGAGTTCAAAAGTGATGTCTGTTTTGCTGTCTGATCTCTCGTTCATTGTGAAATGACCATAATGCCTCTAAAATATATAAAATACTTAATTAAAATAAAACACACGTAATCAAAATCACAAGCAACTTAAATACATAAAAGTAAGGGTGTTAGTCAGACTTGAAATATAAAATGATGATTTTCTCCTTTATAAATATATATTTTCTAACACTCAACACACCCCCCAACCAGCTTATTACTAGTCCCTAGCAAATAAAGCGAAAACAAAATTCAAATCCAATATATATATATATATATTTAACAATCATGTTTATTCAATCAGACTAATGATAAATAGCTACTTTCAAGAATGACATGTCAAACCCCAAAATCTCACTGGAAGTAGTGACACTCTCACAAAGAAATTAAACCCAATAAAAATAGTCACTCCAATGAATGGTAATTGAGAGAAAATAATAAAGAAGTGATATTACATGCTCTCACCAAGATGAAAGAAATATGTCCTCAGTTTAGAAATAATACGATCTCAAGTTAAATAAAAATGCTAGTCAACCCAATTTATTTATTTATTTATTTATGCACCATTACATCTTTTTAGCCCATATAACTAGCTTCTACTTCAGACTATAGTTCCCTAAAATCAAGAAGGACTTTTATTAGGACGTAATGTAGGCTAGAGACATGGCTAACAAATGAGGAAAAATATGAAAAACAAAGTGTATGTTTAAGAAAAATGTAGAGATTTTTTTTTTTGGAAGTTGTAAGGTGGATTTCACCTATTATTGTTATTTTTAGTTTTGAAACAACAATTTTTTTTTTTGCTTTTGTTTGGCATAACTTTACCTAACAAAATAATTATTTACATTTTTATCAAACATAAATAGGTGATGGAACTTGTAAGATATCGGATAATACTCCAAATCGAAGTGGGTCAAGATGATAAGTTTGACAAATAATTTTTTTTTTAAAGGCTCAAAAGGGTTAACTATGGATATTTCATAAAAAGAGATGGCTAGAAAGGCTTAAACGGATCAAAAATGACATTTCCATCGTCTTTTAGGACTATAAATAATCTTCCATATCTACCAGTTAGATGGGCCTCCAAATGTAGTAACACACATTTTTTTTATTTTACAATTTTTTTAAGGGTTAACTCAAAAGAAATCTAGAGATCGTGTATAAAATAATAAACTGATAAGCTGTATGAAGAATGGGCAAAAGGGTTACTCTCCAAGAAAAACGATAGGCTCAAAAACTCACTTGGTACTTATTATAACATGTTCATTCCTTCAAGCAACTCATATTTGTCTCCGACATCAACATGTAGAGTAGCAAATATGGCGTAACATCATTTAAGACCAAAGATAATACAAATACTAAAATATGAAATTTATCATGTCATCCAATGTTAAAACAAATCACACAATTTTTTTTCAAACAACATTCTACCCCCAACATATTCTAAGCATGAAAGGAAAATATGCATGCAGAAATGTGAAAATGATGCAGAAAAACTAATTAGAAAAGTTACACTTAAAATGATAGAAGAAGAAAATGGTTTTTTTTTTTAACTAAGAAGATGCGTTTCTAGAGGCACTACACTCTATATTTAGCCATTTTCGACTAAAAAATTTGAAAATGTATATTTATAAAGGAGAAATTAAAAAGAAGAAGAAAAATGAACACCAAAACTTAATAAAGAAAAAGAAAATGTCTGAATTTTTTTTTGTTTTTTAAAAATTTTTGTTTTTTTTCAAACGATGAAGATGCGTTTCTAGAGTCACTATACTCCATATTTAGGCATCTTCAACACAAAAAGTTAGCAATAATTAGTTTCTACAACAAAAATCAGTAAAAACTTAACCAAGATTCCACAATTGTCGACTATTCCCTCCCACCAATTAGAATGAAATATTGTTCTCAATGTTTTAAAGGAAAGAAGTAGAGTTTAGAAGACATCACCTGGGTGGTGCAACACAGAAGAAAATATTTACAGGCGGATAGTTAAATCTAATTTGTACTTCTTAGTGCGGCTACTGTTACCATCATTATTTGAACGCTCCAACACAAAGGTCCAGGGGTCTGGCTTCGGTCTATAAGCTTCTAATAGATCAAGTAGCTCATTAGCAGTGTGACAACAAATAAAAAGCTTTTTCGCTGCGGAATGAATGAAATAGTTTTTTATTGTATGGTTAAGAAATGCGATGAAGCCATCATAAAAGTTATTGACATTTAACAAACCGATGAGTTTCTGGTGAATGTGTAGATGGGCCCAAGATGCTAGTGTGATAAGTGCCTCTAGTGTTGCAAGATCTCCTGGAAGGAAAATAAAAGCATCAGCATGATTAAGCATTTTAGTTATTCTTTCTTGCATACCTGAGACGATTAACTCTTCTCCAATTGGTGAGTTAGACAAATTGCCCAAAGGTTTTAGGGCCCTTGGAATGATGCCTAACACTTGGCTTTCTCGAACAAAAGCAGCGTCTAAGACCAATTTTGATAATCCTCGATTACCTCCTTCATACACCAAGTGTAATTTTTTCTCTATTATACTTCAACCAAGATCTATGCCCGCCTCAACGAACTCTTTATGTTTGCCATAGTTAAATCCAGAAAGCACACAAATGTTCTTGAATTCTCTATTGGGAGTACCTGCCATTGAGATACTTTAAAAAAATAATTTGTGAGTACGTAAAAAAAATCATATTTAAAAATCTTGGTGACAGTGGGTCACATATATGTATGAGGTAGCATGTCAGTGTCAAATAATGCGTAAAGCACATTGCTTGCGAGTAAAAAAGGAAACAGTAAAAAGAAAAAGAAACAATGATAAAATAAAATTATTAAAGACAATAATAGAAAAGATAAAACAACAATGAAATAAAATAACAGTGAAATAAAAGGATATTTACAGGTAGTTGCGACTGTGACTCACATTTTCCTCTGGTTTTACGTACAGAAACAGCTTGAACGGCCTCTATGGGTTGAGGATAGGCTTCCGATCCAGTTTTCTTATAAACTGACAAACAAGATCGTTTATAGTCAGATTCTCGAGACTATATCGTGCGCTCTTTCTAGAATAATGGCCATAACTGGAGAATAGCTCCTTGCACATATCCACTGGGATGTGTTTCAAGAGACAGAAGGATATCATCCAATGACTCCTTATTCAAGCCATTCCTAATAAATTGAATCTTATCTTCCCTGTTATCAGAAATCATTCCTAAAGAACATGGGTTTTTATTGCATCTCATTTTGGAACATTTATGACAAGTAGGCATGTATGCAATAAATTTTGGAGGTAACTCACCTGCCAATTGTACTTTAGCCTCGATTAACCAACAAATGTCAGCATGTATGTTATTCCTCATGAGCAATCACATGTGTTCAGACCGAGCTTTATAGATTATAAGGAGCGTATTGTGAGGAAGCGAAGGGAATTGATTGTGAAGCTTTTTTAGAATCTTGTTTCTGTCCATACCTTTGCCTCAGAATATCAGTGATTATGGGAAACTGAAGTAACCGACTTGATTGTCACGTGGTATTGTTATCTGCCACTTCACCGGGGTAACAAACTAAAGCAAACAAACAAAGAAAAACAAACTAAAACACATAAAGAAAATTACAATCGTTCTCTTATTGAATTTACCTCAAGTTCCAACTGGATGTTGTAGACACTTCTCTCAATATCTCTGAGTTCGCTTTCTAAATCCTCAACATAGGATACTAACTTTAGTGGTTGCAGAGCCTAAATACAATATGTTTTACAAAATCGAATCTGCCTTTTGAGATGAGATTTTACACGTTGAAGTGGTTTAAGAATGTCTAGGAGGAACTGTTTAGCTATGGCACTCATAATTAACAATGATAAGATAAAACTTAATGGTTAAACACGCTTATGCAAAAATAATTTCAATTAGCAAAATAATAATAAAAAGAAAGAAAAAAATCAAATCACCGAAAAGAAAGAAAAAAGAAAAACTCAATTCAAATCTGGTGGGTCACTCAAATTTATTTCGGTGTCCTCTTCATGTGGTTGGTACTCTAGGTATGACTTTAATCTTTGACCATTAACTTTAAACATGACACCATTCTTTGGGTCCTTAATTTCAATTACCTCATGTGGAAAAACAGTATGAACAATAAATGAGCCAGACCATCGAGAGCGTAACTTACCTGGGAATAGGTGCAAGCGAGAATTGAATAAAAACACTTTCTGACATGGAGTGAAAGATTTTCTCATAATTTGCTTGTCATAAAAGACTTTCATTCGCTGCTTGTAAATTTTGGCATTTTTGTATGCGTCATTGCGAATTTCTTCAAGTTCTGCCAGTTGTAATCTTCTTTCTGAGCGAGCTTGCTGCATGTCAAAGTTGAATTTCTTGATGGCCCAATATGCACGATGCTCGAGTTCCACAGGTAGGTGGCAAGCTTTTTCATATACTAGCCTGTAGGGTGACATCCCAATCGGGGTCTTGAAAGCTGTTCTATATGCCCATAATGCATCATCAAGTCTTAATGACCAATCTTTTTTGTCTGGCCTCACCCTTTTTTCTAATATGTGCTTTATTTCTCGATTGGAGATCTCAACTTGGCCATTGGTTTGCGGATGATATGGGGTCGCCGCTTTGTGAGTGATGGAATACTTTGTCAAAAGAGCTTTAAATGCTTTGTTACAAAAGTGGGCATCACCATCACTGATCATTGCTCGAGGGAATCCAAAGCATGAAACAATATTGCTTTTCAAAAATCTTATCACCACCTTGTGATCATTGGTTCTACATGAAATTGCTTCTACACATTTCGATACGTAGTCAACAGCAACCAATATGTATTGATGACCAAAAGAAGGGGGAAAAGGGTCCCATGAAGTCGATACCTCATATATAAAAAATCTCAACCACTAAAATTAGATTTAGTGGCATCATATTCCTTCGCGTAATGCTCCTCATTCGTTGACACCTATCACATGAAGAACATAAAGTGTAAGCATCTCGAAATATAGTTAGTCAATAAAAACTACATTGTAAAACTTTAGTTGTTGTTTTCTTAACACTGAAATGGCCTCTACAAGCTTGTTCATGGCAGAATGAAAGGATATTCTGAATTTCACTTTCTGGGAGACATCGTCTAACAATTTGATCTGCACAATACTTGAACAAATACGAGTCATCCCAAAAGAAATTCTTTATTTCTGCAAAAAATTTGGCCTTGTCTTGCTTGGTCCAATGCTCTGGAAGTTGACCTGTAACAAGATAATTCACGATGTCAGTATACCATGGTAATACTTCCACACTCATCAATTGTTCATCTAGGAATGACTCATTCAATGTTAATGGTTCTGTAATTGTGTCAAAATAGGGACAAGACAGATGGTTTGCCACAAAATTTTCTATGCCTTTCTTATCTTTAAATTCCAAGTCGAATTCCTGCAAAAGTAATACTCAATGAATTAGTCTAGCTTTTGGATTTTTCTTTGTGAGAAGATATTTAAGAGCAGCATGATCTGTGAATACAATTATTTTACAACCAATGAGATAAGATCGAAATTTTTCCAATGCAAACACTACTGCTAGCATTTCTTTTTTAGTAGTTGAATAGTTCAACTATGCATCATTCAATGTCATACTAGCATAGTAAATAACATGGGGAATTCGATTAACTCTTTGTCCTAATACTGCTCCTACTGCTTAATCAGATGCATCACATCAGTTTGGGAGCTGAATGATGGGTGATGATGTCAACAACTGATTTAATTTTTCAAATGCCACAAGACATAAATCATCAAAGACAAAATGTACATTCTTACTAAGTAGATTAGATAAGGGTCTAGAAACTTTGCTAAAATTTTTAATGAAACGTCTTTAATAACCAGCATGCCCAAGGAAATATCTTACTTCTTTGACTGTTTTAGGTGGAGGACGATTGGAAATGAGATCCACCTTTGCTTTGTCAACCTCAATACCTTTGCTCGAAATGATGTGATCGAGAATAATACCTTATTTTACCATAAAATGACACTTCTCCCAATTTAAGACTAAGTTCTTCTCGATACATCTCTGCAGAACTAGTGTTAGATGATGTAAACATTAATCAAACGAGTCACCAAAAACAGAAAAGTCATCCATAAAGACTTCAAGGAATCGTTCAATCATACCAGGAAAACTGCTTAACATGCATCGTTGAAATGTAGTAGGTGCATTACATAATCCAAATGACATCCTCCTATATGCAAAAGTGAAAAAAGGGCAAGTGAAAGTGGTTTTGTCTTGATCTTTTGGTGCTATGGGAATCTGATTAGATCCTAAGTAGCTATCTAAAAAGCAATAAAATTCATGGCCTGCGAATCTATCAAGCATTTGATCGATAAAGGGTAAAGGAAAATGGTCTTTACGTGTGACAGAATTCAACTATCTATAATCAATGCATACACGCCATCCTGTGGTTACTCTAGTTGGTATCAATTCATTATCAACATTGGTAACTACTGTGACTCCTGACTTTTTAGGGACAACTTGTATAGGACTGGCCCATGAACTATCAGAAATTGGGTATATGATACCTGCATCTAATAGCTTAAGGACTTCAGTTCTAATAACTTCTTTCATGTTAGGATTTAACCGACGTTGCATTTCCCTAGTAGGTTTAGCATTTTCATCAAGGTGAATGTAATGCATTCAGTCTACTGGGTTTATACCTTTTATGTCCGCTATAGTCCATCATAATGCTCCTTTGTGCTCTTTTAAAACATCCAACAACTTACCTTTTTGTTCGACATTTAGGGATGATGAGATGATTACCGGTAGAGTACTTTCTTCTTCTAAAAATGCATATTCCAGAGTGTTGGACAATGGTTTATGCTAGAGTTTTTGTGGTGATTCTGATGATGGGTTGAGTTTTTTCTCTGATGGTGCTAGTTGTTCAACTCTTAACTTCCATTTATTGGTATCCATGGATGGTGCTGAGTCAAGTAGGGCGTTGACCTCATCGACTGATCTGTCAATATCAAAATCCAAACCAAAATGAGTTAAACATGTTTATAAAGGATCATCACTAAGGTTCGAAACAAAAATATTATCAACTAATGCTTCTATTAAATCTACATCAATAATTCCATCATCTGCATTATGAGGTTGTTTGGCAATGTTGAAGATGTTCAGCTCCATAGTCATGTTGCCGAAGGACAACTGCATATTTCCAGTTCTGCATTGAATGTGAGCATCCGCAATTGCCAAGAAAGGTCAGCCGAAGATAATAGGGATGTGCTTCCTTGAATCCTAGATTGGTTGAGTGTCAATTACAATGAAATCAACAGGAAAATAAAACGTGTCTACCTGGATAAGCACGTCCTTCACAATACCACGAGGTATTTTTGTGGACCAATCTGCAAGCTGTAACACCACTGGAGTTAGGTGTAATTCTCTCAGTCCAAGTTTCACAAATACTGAGTAGGGTAACAGATTTACATTAGCTCCTAAATCCAACAAAGCATTCTCAATTGTGTGGTTCCATATAGTACATGAGATAGTAGGAGAGCCTGGGTCTTTACATTTTACAGGAATTTTGTGTTGGAGTATAGAACTAACGTTTTATGTTAAAAATGTCTTCTTTTGAACATGAATGTTTCTCTTTTTAGTACAAAGGTCTTTACGAAACTTGGTATAAGATGGAACTTGTTTTATAACATTAAGTAAAGGGATGCTAACACTTACCTATTTAAAGATTTCAAGAATCTCACCTGTGGATTTTCCCTTCTTTCCTTTAGCTAACCTCTGAGGAAATAGAGCTTTGAGAACATATTCTCGTGGGTTGGTTTTTTCTTTCTCTTCCGATGGTGAGTACTCAACATTTACAGGTATAATTTGATTTTCTTTTGTCAACGGCATCTCCACTTTACTGTCGACTTCTTTTCCTTTTCGCAAGGTCATGACTACTTTGACCTCTCCATGTTGTTGTGTTGAACTGATACTTGCTTCATGTACTCCTTTAGGATTAGGCACTGGTTGACTTGGAAATTTGCCTTTGTTAATAGTTATTGCCAAGGTCTGAACTGAAGAAGTAAGTTGTCCCACTATCTTTTCGAGGCTTGAAACTGATTGAGCTTGTGAGTTGAAGCCTGCTCTCATTTTATTTCGTAGTCCATCAATGGTGCAGCTTTATTGCTCAATCGTAGAGTGAGTAACATTCTTGAAATTCTGGAATGCATCCTCCCATGGTCTGGGTTGAGAGTAGTTCTGATTCTGATTGTATGGTCTAAATGGTGGCTGAGAGGCTTGAGAAACTTGATGAATTTATTGCATTGGTGGAGCTGGAGATGTTGGTCCATTCTGCTGGAATCCTTCAGACCATGAAAAATTAGGGCGGTCTCTCCATCCAGGGTTATATGTGTTGGAGTATGAGTTGTAATTTGATGGTTTTCTCATTACACCTATGGCATTGGCTTGATACGAGTATAAGTCATGGTCATGTGCCTCTATTGATTTAGCAGTCGATAACGATGCTATTTGTCGAGAGAGACCTTCAATTATCGCTTTGACTTCTTTAATTTCTGAACTTGACTCACCAATGTGAACCTCATCTACTCCCTTAATTCTTTTAGTGTTCCTGAGCGACTGACTCTGTTGTTGGGAATTATCCGTTTGTCGCTGAAAGAATTCGCAAATTTCTTATGCACTTTTTGATATTAGTTCTCCTCCACTTGTTGGCATTAACTATTCTTGCACATTCGGCAATAATCCCTCCAAAATGTATTAGCATTGGTGCCATTTCTCGTACCCATGATGTGGACACTTCAAAAGTAGCCCATTGAATCGCTCCCATATTTCGAAAAACTGCTCGTCTTCTCTTTGGGTAAACTCTGAAATTTCCCTGCGAATAGCATTGGTTTTATGAATTGGGAAATATTTATTCAAAAATTTAGTTACCATTTGTTCCCATGATATAATGTTATTAGCAGGCAATGTATTGAGCCATGAACGAGCACTATTCTTTAAAAAAAATGGGAATAGTCTAAGTTTAACATCATCATCTGAAAAATTCTCATATCTAAATGTTTGACAAATAGAATGAAAATCATTCAAATGATTATGTGGGTCCTCATTTTCTAGGCCATAGAATGTTGGGAGACAATTTAGCACAGTAGGTTTTAGTTCAAAACTCCTAGCAGCTACATTTGTGTATCTTATGCATGATGTGCTCAAATTAGCTAAGGGACTAAAGTAGTCCTTAAATGGCATCTCTTGTGGTGCTTGTTGTTGCAAATCCATTTTATTTTTAACGTGTTTGTGTGTGCGTAGTATTTTTTTAAGTTCAAGATCTACAAGCTCAAGATTAGGTAATAATGACTTTCGACCATGCATGCAATAAATACAAAAAAATGAGAACAAAATTAATAAAAATAAACAAGCAGGAGAAATGACGGGACTAACCTTATCACACTGTTAAAACATTTCTATAAAAAACACACTTAAAAAAAATACTTGAAATAAATTAATAAGATAAACAAAAAATTACAAAGAAAAATAATTTAAAAATTAAATTACAGAATTTTAAAGAAGAGAAAAACAAAAGAAATTATTACCTCTAAATGTAGATTCACTTTTTTTTTTATAAAAAAAAATTACAAGAAAACAATTAAAAGAAATTATTCACAAAAATTAATTCCACGAATTAAAATAACTTACCTCCCCGAAAACGGCGCCAAAAACTTATTGTGCAAATTTTATTGAACTCGCAAGTGCACGAATCTATTGTTGAATAGATCAATGGTGACGAGTGTCGATCCCACGAGGAGGTAGATTTTAATTGTGTGTAGAATTAATTTTTCTAAATGGGTGGTTGGATTTATGGTAAAGATGATTTGGAATATCCTAATATTTGAATTGAAATGACATAATTAAATTAAAGTGGAAGTTATAATAATTGTAGCGCTTGGGTATCTGGATCCGTATCAACATGCACCATAGGCTAAATATTCCTTATTAGTGTCAATTAAATCATGAGGGGGGG
>MKYO02000225.1:893254-949659 GCA_002013955.2 Citrus medica
GACGAGAAGTCAAAACATCTACAAAAACTAGAGGGGAAGAGAAAATAAATTTACCAAATAAAGCCCATGACACATGTTGAGACTTCACCTTCAACCCAAGCTTGAAAGAAAATTAGTTACTCATAATTGAACTAGGAACAAAATAAGAATTTATTAAAATACATAGAAAATACAAGATGGAGAAGGAATTATAGAAAATGGAGTCTAAAAATGGATTCAGAGATGCCAAATTAGGGGGAGAAGACTCCTTTTTTTTATAGATACATTGAATAAATCATGGCTATCGAATTAACAATAGTTTGGACGCTCAGGATTGTGCCACGTCATCAGTCAATAGTACGCGATTTGACCACGTGATTTGAACAGTGACATGGTTTGACCCGGCTTGAACAGTAACACGGTTTGGTTAAAAATAATTCTGTGTATATGCATTTACTGTACGCGCAATTTTTGGTCCACTAACATGCTGCCACGTCACCAATCAACAGTGTATAAGAATTTTAGTCCATCAGGATCGTGACACCTCATCAGTCAATGCAACGTCATCGATCCGTCTATGTGAACAATGTCGTGAATAGTAACGTAGACAGTACCGTACATGTGAACAGTGCCATTTTTCCTTTTATGCTTTTCCTAAGGTTTTCGACCGTCCTAAGTTCAAAAGTGATGTCCGTTTTGCCGTCTGATCTCTCGTTCATTGTGAAATGACCATAATGCCCCTAAAATATATAAAATACTTAATTAAAATAAAACACACATAATTAAATCACAAGAAGCTTAAATACATAAAAATAAGGGTGTTAGTAGGACTAGAAATGTAAAATGACGATTTTCTCTTTTATAAATATACATTTTCTAACACTCAACAACGTCTTATCTAGCAATCCGGGTTTTTGAGACTCAACTTCTCAAGTGTTTGGATTTTTTTAACAAATAAATACAATTTAGCAAATTCTTTTTATTTTTATTTTATTTCCCAAAAGATTAATTGTATAAACTAAAATAATTTTCCCATTAATTTTATTATGGATTAAGAATTTAATGTGACAAAACTCAACTTAAATACCATTTTTTCATATTTTATATTAAGAAAATAAAAATTCATTGTGCCAAACTCCCATTTTTTTGTCTACAATAAATCAAAATTTCAAAATATAAAATATGGATAAAATTAATTAGAAAATAATTCAATTTGTACAATTAAAAATAGAATTTGATTAAATCATTTTTTTACTAAAAGTTTCACATTCCCCTAACTACTAATATTTAACTAAACATATTTAAAAAAAAGAAAATTATTAAAATTGAAAAACACATAATTAAAAAATGGAATTTGAAAATTAAAATTAAAATAATTTAATTTATTGAAAATATATTACAAAGAGAGATGAGAAGAAGAATTTGAGGGGAAAAAAGAGAAGAAAATGTGTGAAGAGGTGTGTTTCCCCCCTCTATTTATACTAATACATGGTAAATGCACAACACGCAAATAAATAAATTTAATTATATCTTAACCTTACATTTGTCCCACTAATAAAACATAAACCTAACTTATCCACTCAAGGATATCCAACACATTCCGCTAACAATTACCATACCTAACATGATAAAAACTTATAATTTTACAATTACCACATTTATCGTGGTAAAAACTTAAAAACTTACAACAAAAGTTTCGGATCCTCCTTAATAATGACATATGTTCTCGGATTTTCGGAATCTAAATTTGACATCTGTACATTTGTTTGGAGCCTCAAATTGCATGAAATTATTATTTTTACCTAATAAACACACAAAAATACATAAAATCAAATATTTAGAAAAATAATTATAAATTTATAATATGTTACACAATTACAAATATAAATTACAATAATAGCACAAAATAACAGTTTTACCCCTTAATAAACATACAATTTTTAACGCTAATCACACCCCCCAACTAGCTTATTACTAGCCCTAGCAATTAAAACGTTATATTAAATTAAGATTTACAAAATTCACATGCAAGTTAATAGTTATTCATCTATCCTCTAAACTACCAAATAAATAAACTTTCCCAATATTTCTTTAGCTCTTTGTCGTTTACTCATATTCCAGAATATCATAAACCTTCTTTTGTGCTCAAGTAACTGACACAATACTTATACGGATTCATTAAAAGAAAACAACATTTTCATTCTAAAACTCATTCGAAATTCTATTTTCAGGTAGTAGATTATTCAATTTTTTTAAATTATATTTTTAACCCATGTAGCGAGCTTTAGGCCAGTGACTCCCAGACCAATTGACCTTAGGGCAATAGGTGTTGAAACACCCCTACGGACTTAATTACTCGTGTTTCTAATAAAGAAGCAAATAATATATCTATAACCCATGTAGCGAGTTTTAAGCCAGTGACTCCCAGATTTTTTAGGCACTACTTGTGTAGGACTTGCCCAGCTACTATCAGATATATGGTAGATAATTCCTACATCAAGTAACTTAAGAACTTCTATTTTTACTACTTCTTTTATGTGTGAGTTTAATCTTCTTTGAGGTTGTTGACATGTTTTAGCATTTTCTTCCAAATTGATTCTATGTGTGCAAATTAAAGGATTAATAGCTTTAATGTCATTTAAAGTCCATCCAATTGCGTTTTTATACTTTTAAGAATAGATAGTAACTTACCTTCTTAGTCGCTCGATAGAGTCGAAGAAATCACAACAGGATAAGTTTGTTCTTCTCCAAAATAAGCATACTTCAATTCTTCTGGCAAAGGTTTCAATTCCAATTCAGGTGCTTCTTGTTGTTCAGTCTTTTCAATGATTTCAAGCTCGTCAAATTTTGGTTTCTCATTATCATTTTGCAATGTCTAACAAGAATCAAACAACAAATTTGTACTAGAAGTATCATGTTCAAATTGCTTATTTGACTCAATTGAATTAACCAAACCAATATCACTAAGTTTAGAAAAATTTCCTTTTTGAATATTTTTCTCTATACAAGATTCAAGCAATTCTTTTTGTTCATCAATTTCATCTTCATTCTCATTTTCTTCATTAGATTGCATCCACATGTTAAAAACATTCAATTCCAAAGTCATATTTCTGAATGACAAATTCATTAAATCATTCCTACAGTTACTTAAAGCATTAGCAGTTGCTGAAAATGGTCGACCTAAAATTATAGGAATTGGTTTATAATTATTCACAACAAGTTCAGTTTCTAAGACAATAAAATCCACAGGGTATATGAATTTATCAACTTGTACTAAAACATCTTCAACTATTTCTTTTGATACTTTAACTGATCTATTGGCAAACAAAAGTGTAGTTGAAGATGATTTTAATTCACCAAGATTAAGTTGAAGATAAACTAAATATGGAAGCAAATTAACACTAGCACCAAGGTCTAACAAAGCATGCTCAATTTTGTGATCTCCAATAATACAAGAAATAGTAGGACAACCAAAATCTTTATATTTCAAATTATTATTAGTAGACAGAATGGTACTTACATGTTTAGCCATGAAAGCACTCTTTTTTACCTTTAATTTCCTCTTAATAGTGCATAAGTCCTTTAAAAATTTGGCTTATGAAGGTACCTACTTGATTGCATCTAACATAAGAATGTTAACTTTCACTTGCTTAAAGATTTCATAAATTTCAGAAGAGTGATTTGATTTCTTTGGTTTATTCAATGCATGCGGAAATGGTGGTTCAGATGGAACAATATTTATTTCTTCATTAGGTGTAAGTTTATTTAGTTCTTCCTTACCCTTTGAATTTTCATTATCTTTATTTTCACAAGGTTCAGGAATAGGCCGACCAATAACCTTACCACTACGAAGAGTTATAACTGACTTGACTTAGTCCATGGGCGAATTTTGTTGAATCTTAAGATTAGGTTGTGGTTGAGCTGGAAATTTTCTTTTTTCTTGAATTCTGAGTGCATAAGCAATTTTAGCAAGAGTATCTTTCAAATCAGAAAAGGTTTGTGCATTTTGATTGTTAATAGCATCTTGTTTCCTAATGAATGAATGCATCGTATCTTCTAAATTTTTCGATGGTGGTGGAACATATGGTGCATAAGGCTGAGTATTTTGAAATTTTATGGAGGTGGTGCTTGTGAAGATTGTGTATTATTATTACTCCTCCAACTAAAATTTTGATGATTTCTCCAACCAGGATTATAAGTCTGTGAATATAGGTTTGATTTGTTAAAAGTGTTGATGACATTAGCTTGATCATGCAAACATTCTTTAAGTGCAGGCAGAGTGGGACAATCTTGAGTGAAATGATCATTAGAACTACAAATATCACATGTAATTTCTTGAACATATTTTACTTGATCACTTTTTTTTTCCAAAGCTTCAACCTTCCTAATAGTATCCCAATGTTGTGCATTTTCAACTAATTGGTCAAGGTAATTTTGTGCATCTTTAGGATTTTTATCTCTAAATTCACCATTACACATAATTTCTACCTTGTCTACTTTGTGGTGTTAAGCCCTTGTAGAAATAAGTGACCAATAGCCAAGTTTAAAAACCATGGTGTGGGCATATGTTAAGCAATTTTTTAAACACATCTCAATATTGGTATAATGTTTCTCCATTTTTTTGAGTGAAAGAAGTGATTTACCTTTTAAAAGATTAGATCTATGAGGTGGAAAGAATTTTTTCAAAAACTGTTCTTGCATGTTATTCCAAGTTCTTATTGATCCAGATCTAAGGTTTTTTAGCCAAGTTTTAGCTTTATCTTTTAATGAAAAAGGAAAAAGTTTTAATCTAATTATGTTCATGCTACAATTTTGGTTTATGTATTACAAACTTCCTCAAAATCTCTTAGATGCAAATATGGATTTTCATATTCTAAACCATGAAATATTGGTAAAAGCTGGATAATACCTGATTTGAAGTTGAATCAAGACGCTTCTAGAGGAAATACTATACACGACAGTGCTTCGGTTCTCGTTGGATTCATATAGTCTCTCAAAGTTCTTGGTTGATTCTGATCATGTTGAGATTGATTGTCTCTCTGATCAATTGGAGGATTAAGTGGGCCCAAAATGTTTTCGTCTTGGATCTCATCCATGATTGGTGGTGGTGATTGAGATCTACGACTTAACTTGTCACTTGAAGTTTGAGACCAACGTCTCATATAATGATGATGTGTGAGTGTAAAATTATGTTGTAAAGATGATACACGAACAAATGAATAACAAAAAAAATTACACAAATTAAAGACAAAATGAAAATTAAATAAACAAGACAAATGTACAAAAAAAATACAAGACAAAAATAAATAAAATAAAAATTAATTAACTAAAATTAAAATAACTAAATAGGCAATAAACCAAATATATAAACAAAGTAAAAGCCAAAAAGAAAAATAAAATAAATGCGAAAATTAAATTGCATAAATAAAAAGAAGTAGAAAAGAAATTATTATCTCAAAGTGTAGATAATTTTTTTTTCAAAATTTAAAAATTACCAACCAATTAAGTGATTAATTCAAATTAATGGGCCTGGTAATTTTTAAAGTCAATATTCTTTTTATTGAGTCCAAATTAAGTCCAAAGAAATCCAGTTATGGTCCAAGAAAGTTCAAGTTATAGGTCCGAATTTGAGATTTATGGGAAATTTTGGCAAGGGACCTATTCAAAATTCTTTTTATGATTTTGTGGTCAAACTGTAATTATGAGAAGAATGACCCAAAATGAGATTTTTTTGGAGTACAACTGAAATTATAAAAGATGTGGGGATAGAAGAGAATTTAAGAAAAGAAAAGGGGGGTAAAATAAAATACACAAAAAGTAAAAAAAAAAAAACAAAATAAATACCTTTCCCCGGCTATGGCGCCAAAAACTTAACACGACTTTAAAGTAATTTCTAACTCCCAAGTATAAGAGTGTCTTGTTATATTATAACTCGGTGAGTCCGATGTCGATCCATAAAGAAATGATTTAATTTGTTTATTTAAGTTTATCAAAAAAATAAAAATAAAAATATGTAATTTAATTTAAGAAAAACAATTAAATTGAATTAGTTAGGGTGATGGATCCATTCCTAAAAATAAATACAATTTAACAAATTCTTTTTATTTTTATTTTATTTCCCAAAAGATTAATTGTATAAATTAAAATAATTTTCCCATTAATTTTATTATGGATTAAGAACTTAATGTGCCAAAACTCAGCTTAAATACCATTTTTCCATATTTTATACTAAGATATTAAAAATTCATTGTGCCAAACTTCCATTTTTGTTTACAATAAATCAAAATTTAAAAATATAAAATATGGATAAAATTAATTAGAAAATAATTCAATTTGTACAATTAAAAATATAATTTGATTAAATCATATTTTTTTATTAAGAGTTTCATCTTCCCCTATCTATTAATATTTAATTAAACATATTGGAAAAAAAGGAAATTATTAAAATTGAAAAACACATAATTAAAAAATGGAATTTGAAAATTGAAATAAAACTAATTTTATTTATTGAAAATATATTACAAAGAGAGATGAGAAGAAGAATTTGGGGGGAAATAAGAGAAGAGAATGTGTGAAGAGGTGTGTTCCCCCCCTCTATTTATACTAATACATGGTAAATCTACACCACACAAAGAAATAAATATAATTACATTTTAACCTTATATTTGTTCCACTAATAAAACATAAACCTAATATAAACCTAACTTAATCCACTCAAGCATATCCAACACATTCCACTAACAATTACCATTCCTAACATGATAAAAACTTATAATTTTACAGTTACCACATTTACGGTGGTAAAAACTTAAAAATTTACAATAAAAGTCTTGAATCCTCCTCGACAATGACATAATTTCTTGGACTTCCGGAATCCCAATTTGACATCTGTACATTTGTTTGGAGTCTCAAATTGCATGAAATTATTATTATTACATATAAACAGACAAAAATACACAAAATTAAATATTTAGAAAAATAATTAGAAATTCACAATATGTTACACAATTACAAATATAAATTACAATAATAGCACAAAATAACATTTTTAACCCTTAATAAATATACAATTTTAACACTAATCAAGATCTAGAGGGGTTCTTATCAAGTTGTCTCCAGAAAGCATGTTTGATGTATCCAGTTTTTCGTTTAACTTATTTGGTTGTCCAGTTGTCTCCAAAATGTATGTTTGACATATCCAGTTTGTCGATTGCTATAAGTAGGGTACCATTTATGAACAGAACAAGATTTTATCTGAAAAGTATTATTATGAAATATACAAAAAATGTTTTTAGACTTTGTTAAAGCAACATCCATATTGTTGTTTTATAGAAATATAATGTGTAATTCCACTTTTACTCAAAACACGTGGTTTGTTATCATCAAAATCAATATGCTATATAGCCATTTAGGCTAACAATCTTCCCTTTTTTTATGATGAACCGATTAAGATGAAAGGAATGATGTTTAGAAGTGATGTATAGGCTCAATTTGATTAAAAATTGACCAAAATAGATCAAATTTAGGAGAGAATATTCGGTTGAAAAACCTAGGTTAAATTCATCAAATATGACATGCATAGATTCTTCCACAACCATTGTCCTTTTATTATAGACTCTATAAAATTTGCTTGAGGTTGAATACCCAAGAACGATAGCAACTTCGGATTTAGGATCAAATTTTCCTAAATTTTCTTTTGTGTTTAAAATAAAACATTTACAACCAGACTTTAAAATAATCGATGTTAGGTTTCTATTTTTCCAAAGCTCATAGGGAGTCTTGTTAGGAGATAACCTAATTAACACATGATTTAAAACAGAACCTGTAGTGTTAACGACTTCGACACCAAAATATTTTGGCAATGAGTTCTCATTGAGCATAGTTTTAGCCATTTTCTGAATAGTCATATTCTTTATCTCAACAACTCCATTTTGTTGTGGAGTCCTAGGTAATGAAAACTGATGTTCAATACCAAAATCATTACAAAAACTTTCAAATGCATAAATTTTCAAATTCTCTGCCATGATCACTTCTAATGCAAGAAATAACATATCCATTTTCACTTTGAACTCTTTTGCAGAAAGTTTCAAAAGCATCAAAAGCATCATCTTTACAATCCAAGAATAAACCCAAGTAAATCTTGAAAATCATCAACAATCACAGATGCATAATATTTATTATTAGACTTGCATATCTAGATAGTCTAAACAAATTCACGTGAACAAGTTGAAGGGGTTTTGAAGTAGAGATATGATTTTTGTCTTTGAAATATGTTTTAACTTGTTTTCCAAATTGACATGCATCACATACTCTATCTTTTAAAAAACCAATTTTAGGAAGACCTTTAACTAAATCAATTTTAGAGATCCTTGAAATCCAATCCATGCTTGCATGTCCTAGTCTTTTATGCCACAACTAACTATCATCATGTAATGCAAAAAAAAAAACATTTATCATGAGACAATACACAATCCATATTAATACTATACACATTTATGCATCCTTTTCCAACAAACAAAAGTTTGTCATCACATGCATCTTAATTACACATTTTGATTTATCAAAGATGACTTTGTCGCCTTTATCACATAATTGACTAATACTAAGTAAGTTGTGTTCCAAGTTTTCAACCAAACATATATTTTCAATAATACCAACATTACCAACTCCAAGAACCTTTCCTTTTGAGTTGTTTCCAAACGATACATCTCCTCCATTTTCGATTTTGGTAAAACTTGAAAAATATGCATAATCACTAGTCATATGCCTTCAGCATCCATTGTCAAAATACCATCTATTCCTTTTTCCTTTCTTCTTTGATTCTTGTAGAAAAGATCTCAAGTTTTAGGTGCCAAAACATTTTGGGTCCTTAAGTGTTAGTATTGGTTCCTTTTGGAACCCAAATAGCTTTGATTCCAAAATATGCATTTTTCTTTATCGGACATGCATAGTTTAAGTGACCATTTCTATTGCAATAATGACAAACAATTTTATGATCTCTAGTGGTGGTCACCTTTACAAAATAATTCTTGCAATGTTTTTGTTTCAAGTTAGGCTTTTACCCACGCCCTCCTTTATCAAACGCACATTTTTTAGAGCTAAGCAATATTTCCAAGTTCTTTTGTCCATTTGTGAATTTCGACACAATCTTGTTAAGTTCATTTTCTTTGATCAAATTATCAACATATGATTTTTCATGCTCATGTAAAGTGCTTTGTTTTTCCTTTAATAAAGCAATCTTATCATTCAGTGTTTTATTCTCTAGTTGTAGTCCTTTGACCCTTTCATTTAATGAGACATTACATTTTTGCAAGGCATCCTTTTTATTTGAAAGTTCTAGTATTTTCTTTTTAAGACGTGCATTCTTTTTTACCAATTTTCATAAAATCACAATACAACTCTTTAAAGGCATCATATAATTAATCATAAGTAGGAAGATTATTTACTTCATCAAATTCATCAAATGATTCTTCTCTAATTGTCAGGCAAGCTAAGTTTGACATTTCCTATTGTTCTTGATCTTCACTAGTTTCTTCATCACTATCATCTCACGTTACTACCATTACTTTTTTCTTGAGCTTGTTGAGATGAGACGCTATAATCTTATGTGGCCTTGTTTCTTGCATTCATAGCAAGTGATTACATCCTTCTTCTCCTTTTGATTTCTAAAATTTTTTAATCTCTCACTAGTTTTCTTGAAGAACTTCCTGAATTTTCTGGCCATCATAGCCATCTCTTCATCCTCAAACTTGCTTTCTTCATCGCTTTCGGGTTTTAAGGCTTTAAGTTCAATGCTTTTTTTTTCTTTTTATCTTCATCATCTCTTTCAGTTGCCAAATCCTTTTCATAAGAGATAAGTGAACCAATTAAGTCATTAATAGATAAAGTATTTAAATCTTCGGCTTCCTCAATAGTTGTTATCTTAGGTCTTCATTCTTTTGGTAATGACCAAATGATTTTCTTTACCTTTTCACTATTTGAAAAGGTTTTTCCTAGAGCTCCTAAAGTATTTACTATGTTGGTGAACCTAGTTTCATGGAATGAATGCTTTCATTTTGTTCCGTTTGAAACAATTTGTATTGCCTAGTATATATACTAATCTTAGACTCTTTAACTTGATTTGTACCCTCATAAATAACTTTTAAGTTTCTTCTAAATTTTATAAGAATTTGAACAAATTGAAACTCTTTCT
This sequence comes from Citrus medica, assembly GCA_002013955.2. NCBI lineage: Eukaryota > Viridiplantae > Streptophyta > Magnoliopsida > Sapindales > Rutaceae > Citrus > Citrus medica. The sequence continues at coordinate 903,426 of MKYO02000225.1, forward strand.
TAACTAAGGTACAAAATAATGCATTCATGGCTTTGGGGTTCAAGGAGGCCTTTTTCTTTTCTGCCTCACTTCGTTGACGTGAAGGCTTTGGAATTTCTTCCCCTTTTCATTTTCTATAGTAGGCATAAATAGACCATCACTAACAATTTCCCATATATCATAATCTAGAGCTTGCAAGTAAATTCTCATCCTAGTTTTCCAATATGGATAGTGTTGGTTGATTTATATAATCAATTATTATCAATGCCAATGGGCAAGTATACACAACAAGTAATAAAGTAATGAGTATTCAAGATCGTCTCCACAGGGATTGATGTTACTCAAAATGTTAAAGCAATCACAATAGTGCAAATAAACTAAAGATCGAAATAAACACTTGTCAAATTATTCTTCAGTAACCAATAATTATGAGAGATAGAAATAAACTAATACTTGTACGAAATAAACTAAGTTAATTGTGTCTAAGATTCAATTGAGAATATAGTAGCTGAATGATCAAACTCTCCTAATGGGGTGACTGTTGATTACCGAATTAGCACCAGTTGTTATAATAAGTGCTGCAGCACTGGGCAGAACAAATCTGCATCTGCAGCTATCGCATGTTGGAAATCTCATACCTTTAAATCTACTAACAATGACCAGTTGCTCATAAATTTAAGGTATGGTTTTATGATCTTTAATCTCTCTATCCTACAAGGTGAACACCTATGTCTAAGATATCACAAATCTTAATTTCAAGTATCGCCATTATGGGATTTAAGTTAACCTAATCCAGGAAACTCAATTTAAGAACAAGTAATACTCTAATAATATCCGCTAAGACATGCCCTTTTGCTGTTCTATCTTAACTGAAAGTGTTAAACAGGTGGTCAACCGAAATAACAGTTATGTTCATAAAAACTATTAGAATATAATGCTACAGCATTATCGTAACAACCTATAAGCACAGTCAAGAATCCATTGGATTATTTGTCACTCAACTACACTTAAATTTAGTTCATATTCTAAATGAGAAAAGTAAACATAAATATACTGATCACAGAATACATCCAAACAATTTCAAGGAAGAAAGATAATATGAGTTGAGCACGATGAAAGACTAGTGAATCTCCTCAGTTCTTCAATGGTGCCGAACAGTCCTCCCTCCAATCTTGATCTCTTCCTTCTTCTTGCCTTTGTAATTGTCTTTTGATGATAATTCCTTCGGCGCTTTCTACGTGATGCATACCTCTTTTATATATTGCAAATTAGGTTAAAGCCGAAACCCATGAGCGTGCATGTGTTTAAATTTGGAAACATGCAGATCATGATTTAATTACTGACCCGAGCCTATATTTTCTCTCGCGTTACTCGCAGATTGTTGCAGCACTGATTGCTCTAACATCTGCAACAACACTTGTATTATTTCCGATTGTGCTTTCTTTCGTTTATGACCATCTGCTTTCCTCCTCTTTCTCATCTGCTGTCTCCGCATCCTTTCATGAATTTAAAACCTACAAATTAAAATCTGTTTTAAGCACAAATTACTATAATTCAAGCAAAACTTGTTAAAACGCAACTAAAATGAATGTTTATGCAAAAGGTCACCAAAATGTAATCAAAACACATTATTTGCTCTCTAAATGGCCTTTATTCAAGTCTAGAATTGATGTAATAACTCTCATTTCCTAGAGTTATCACACCTCCAAACTTAAACTATTACTTGTTCTCAAGTAATGACACATACTAACATTTCCCGCAAACAAACATGCATACAACTTCAGCTCTTTTATCAAACTTGCAAAGATTCTTCCACATTCAGATCGTAATCCCAATCATACAAAATGCCCATAGTAAATCAGTTCTAGACTTAAGCTTCTTTCTGTCCATATTGTGTGTGTGCTGCCTTTATGATTGAATTCCAGATATGCTGTAACATTACCAAAGGCTTGCAAAAATTTTAGCAGTGATATACTTCATTCTTACAAGGGGTAGCATAAATTGCACATATTCAAACTGTGATAACTTTAACATTGATAACTTGGGGGATAATCAACCTCCTCACTGTAACATTTATTTTTCATGTGAAGGTCAATCACTTGTAATGATGACACCCAATTACTTAAACCATGCCCAGATCAGAGTTGCTGCAGCAATATCTGTGGTATAGTCTTATCTCGAGATATCTTTGACTCAAGGCTGAACATGAGGCTCATGAACAGACCTCTCAATGCCTTAGACAAAGGACATATTATATATATATTATATATGCTATAGTACTACTCATAACTCTCGCTGCCTTTTACACATTTCTGCATACGGGGTGCATACTCAGATCTGGTTACTCAGCAACTTAAGCCATTGGAGCAGAGTTTTATTTCATAAATGTCACAGTCAATCAACATGCTTCTCCTTTCAAACTTAAGATTTTTTCTATTCTTTTGGTTTTGCTCTAGCAGTCTCATACAACTCAATCAAAGACTAAGTGTTGGGACAAAATTTACTTCTATCTATAACTATCTCTACTTGACATTCTCATAAATACTAAATAGCACTCAATTTATCTTCATTAGGTTTTCAAATCCATGCACAAATAACAAATAATAGAGCTTCACACAACACAAACATAAACACATACATAAAACACATGCATTCGGAAACAACCCTCCCCAAACTTGAGAGATTATGTGTCCTTACAAGCAAACAAAATAAAAACACACAAATGGAGAACAAAAAAGGGTGTTTTTTTTATAAGAACAAAAAAGAAACTAGTGAGATCAAAGTACTCCCCTGTAGTGGGGACTGCAGCCCATGACGGGATGCTATCAGCGCTTCTTGGATGCACTGCGCAGCTTATCTTTGGGTGAAGCCTTTGGGGAAACAATTGGAAATGTCTTTGTCTTTTTCGCTGTGGGGCTAGTGAGAGGAGTGGTGGCTGGGGTTGCTGTGGCAGTACCTGTAGACGTACTGCCTTTTTGTTTGCTGGATTGTCTTGGAATGGTGCGGATAGGTTGGCTAGGAGTTTGCTGTGGAGGTTTTAGGGTCAATGCATCAGTTGTCTGCCCTCAGCGGTGATGGCAGCAATAACCGCAAGTAGTTGCTTGGCTTGCTCAGGTGTAGGCATCGCTCTGGCTGTTGCAGCAGCCAGCTTAGCATCGACTTGCTCCATCTCATCTTCAGAGGCTGGAGGAGTTGCCAATTTTGCTTTACCCTTATCCTTCCTCTTACTCGCAAAGACTGGAATAGAGGGTTCCTCTTCAGGGTCTTCTTCATCTTCTTCTTGAATAATGTGTTTTTTTTTCTGGTTTTCAGTTGAACTAGGATGGTTGGTTCCTTACTTTCTTTTTCTGAGTTATCTTCTGCCTCTGAGGGTGAACTATCAGTCTCAAACTTGTCACCTTCGTCCTCAGGTGGGTCAGATGGCTCAGCCTCTTCTGAGTCGACTGCTGCTTGTGGCTCAGTGGCAGTTTGCTCTACTGGTTCATCTGAAGCAGTGGCTTCTTCACTGGCTTCTGTTGGAGCACCTGTGGTGTTGTTGTCAAAATTGAATTGCTGGAGCAGTGCATCAGGGAAGTTCTGATGAGTGCGTTTCAAGTATAGAGCAAATTGGTGTAACTGGTTATCCATGTGCTGTAGATAGCTCCAAAATCATCCATTTTCCCTCTGTTGAGCTTCTACACATTGGGTTATGCTATTGCTGAGTGCCTGGATAGTCTGTTCTAAACCAATAGCTCGTCTTGCTCCAGTGACAACAGCTAGTTCAGTGGTTACTCCAGCACTCTCACCAGCAACTCTTTTAATACGTGCCGTAAAGGCACCATCATTTTTTACATGTTCATCTCTGGTATCAAGACGAACACCTGAAACTACACAAATGCTAGTGACAAGAGAGGAAAATAACAAGGCAGCAGTTCGGTGAGTTTTGACTGCACAATCTCGGATTTCTTGTGCAATGATGCTACCGACATCTATAGGAAGTCCTTGAACTATGACATATAACAAGACCAACCTTTCTTGCGAAACTGTAGTAGTGTGAGTGGTGGGCATAAGCCTATATTTCAGAAATTTCACCCACACCTTAGCAATAGGTTTCAAATTTATCCTATTAACTACATGCCCTTCCTCGTTAACCTATGATGGCCCTTCGATGGTAAGAGTTTTGAAAATGGTGTTCTATTTTTTTAGTGTCAACTTATCACGCAACTTAGCATACTCACATGTAATTTCAACAGGTAAGTTATAGAAAGTATTGATGACACGAGAGTCTAATAGGACAAGTGTATTTCTTACCCAAATGTTGTGCTGATCTGGGCTTACTAAATTGGCGTAAACTTCTTTAACTACAGGCAGTACAGGATCTCGAGGGTGGTTGCAAAACTCTAACTATCCTCTCTTTGCTACAACATTATGAATGGTTTGCACAATTCCTGTGAGTTGGTCTGGGAATTGAAATCTTTTTTTTTCTAGAATCCGAAGCGACTCTATGAATTCTTCGTATTTTTCCTCAGCGTGGTAACTCTGGAATCGTGATGGATCTTTGAGGCGAATTGAAATCTCGGCATTGCTGTAGCAGTAACAAATTGAAGCTACTGTTCCTGAGAATAAAAAGAGAAGAAGAGGTTAAGAATTAGAAGAGTTTGATTTATGAAGAATATGGTGAATAGTGGCGTAGAGCACTAAGCACAGTGACTCTTTTTATAGTGGACTTGCAATTGAAGATAAACACGGTAACTAACGATAAATGAGGGAAGAAAATATTTTTAAATTGGTGCACAAATCCTAAAAATATCGGCTAGTAAAATTAGGCCTTAATTTCATAAATTTATTTGTAATTTCTATCCATATCCAAGCGTCCATCTGTCACGATTTCTTCTCCAACGGTAAGTGAGAAGCTCCAGCTTTAATTTATAATAACGGTATAATTATTTGTTGCAGCACCCGTTTGCTTATTTCAACAACGTCTACAGACTCCATACCAAAGCGTCTAACACGTGGTTTCTTGGCTTTGGAATTCTGCCACCAGACACTTTCACTTGTCAAAATGGAATTCATTTGTCAAACTTACTTCAGCTAACATTAAGTCTAAAATTATGAAAATAAATAGATTAAATGAAATCGAAAATAAGGAATGCAATAATGTAAAATGATAAAAATAAATGGTTAAAATGGCAAAACAAGATTAACTAAAATAGTAAAGAGGAAGAGCTGTCTATAAAACCAAATGATATCAAAATTGGTTTGAAGTGGTTGTCTTCTCAATGGACTGCCTCCCATGAAGCGCTTGATTTAAGGTCCTTCAGTCTGACCTTCTATCTTTGCTCAATAGCTGGGTTCTTGAAGGAGTAACACCTCCTTTGAACCTTCTGCTGCCGGATGTATGTAATGCTTAACCCTGTGCCCATTAACCTTGAATTGGTGGCCTGTTTGTTCATCTAAAAGATCAACATCTCCATGAGGGTAAGATTTTAACAGCTTAAACGAGCCAAGCCATCGTGACTTGAGCTTTCCTGGAACCAATCTTAGTCTTGTATTGTGGAGCAACACTAATTGACCAGGGGTGAACTTCCTGTGTTGAATATGCTTGTCATGCAAGTCTTTTGTTCTCTCTTTATAAATTCTTGCATTTTCATATAAAAATAACCTTAATTCATCAAGCTCACAAAGTTGAAGCTTCTTTTGTTCTGCTGCAGCATGCATGTCCCAATTTAGTTTCTTCAGTGCCCAGTGTGCTTTATGCTCTAGCTCTAGGGGCAAATGACAAGCCTTGCCATAAACAATTCAGTAAGGAGACATGCCGAGTGGGGTTTTGTATGTTGTTCTGTAGGCCCATAAAGAGTCATGCAAATGTAAAGACCAATCATTCCTTGTTGGGTTCACCACTTTTTCTAAGATCTTTTTAATTTCTCTGTTGGACACTTCAGCCTGACCATTGGATTGTGGGTGATATCTTGTTGCTATCTTGTGTCTGATTCCATATTTCATCATTGCTGCAGCAAAGATTTTATTGCAAAAATGTGCACCTTCATCACTAATAATTGCTTGAGGAATGCCAAACCTGGAGAAAACATTTTTTTGAAGAAAAGTTACCACGGTTTTAGCATCATTGGAAGGTAATGTTGTAGCTTCCACCTACTTGGAGACATAATCTACAGCAACAAGGATATATAAGTTCCCAAAGGATGGGGGAAAGGGTCCCATGAAATCTATTCCCCAAACATCAAAAACTTCAACTTCCAGTATGTTAGTCAATGGCATCTCATGTCTGCTAGTTATGTTCCCTATTCTTTGACACATGTTACAATATTTAACAAATTCATAAGCATCTTTAAAAATAGTGGGCAAAAAATAACTTGATTGCATAATTTTGGCAGCTGTTCTATGACCCCCAAAATGTCCTCCATATGTTGCAGCATGACATGACTCCAATATATGAGGTATTACTTTTGCTGTAACATATCTTCTTATTACTTGATCTGAGCATAGCTTATATAGATGTGGGTCATCCCACTGGTAGCTTCTAACATCATGAAGAAATTTCTTTTTCTCTTGAAACTTCAGCTTAAGTGGTAGCAACCCACTTACTAGATAATTAGCAAAGTCTGCATACCAAGGAGATTCTGACTGCTGCAGCATCTGTGCTTGCTGTACTACCAACAGCTGTTCATCAGAAAAAGTTTCAGTGATGCCCTTCCTTGTTACTGTGCTAGTGTCTGCTTCCAACCATGACAAGTGGTCTGCTACTTTATTTTCAGTCCCCTTTCTATCTTTAATTTCCAGATCAAATTCTTGAAGCAATAAGATCCATCTGATTAATCTTGGTTTGGCATCCTTCTTTGAAATTAAATATTTAATGGCTGCATGGTCTATATAAACAATTACTTTAGTACCTACCAGGTAAGCTCTGAATTTGTCAAAAGTAAAAACTACTGCCAGCAACTCCTTCTTTGTAGTGGTGTAATTGATCTGAGTTGGAGTGAAAGTTTTGCTTGCATAATATATGGAATGAAAAACCTTATCATTTCTTTGCCCTAATACTGCTCCCACAGAATGATCACTAGCATCACACATCAATTCAAATGGTAAATTCCAATCTGGAGATATAACTATTGGAGCAGTAATAAGGGCTTTATTTAATTCTCCAAATGCTCGAAGGCATTCTTTGTCAAAGTGAAATGGTTTGTCATGCTCCAGCAATGAACACAGAGGCTTGGCTACTTTGGAAAAATCCTTAATAAATCTTCTGTAGAATCCAGCGTGACCCAGAAAACTCCTAATCCCCTTTGCTGAAATTGGGGGTGGTAGTTTACCTATTACCTCTATCTTGGTTTTGTCTACCTCAATACTATCTTTGGATATCTTGTGACCCGGCACTATTCCTTCTTGCACCATGAAATGACACTTCTCCCAATTAAGTACTAAGTTGGTCTTCTCACATCTTTTAAGAACTTCTTCCAAGTTGTGTAAACAGTTACTGTATGTTTCTCCAAAAACTGAGAAATCATCCATGAAAACTTCCAAAGTTTGCTCTACCATATCAGAAAATATAGACATCATGCATCTTTGAAATGTTGCTGGAGCATTGCATAGCCCAAATGGCATTCTTCTGAAGGCAAATGTTCCATAAGGACAGGTAAATGTAGTCTTCTCTTGATCCTCTGGTGCTATCGCAATCTAGTTGTAGCCTGAATACCCATATAAGAAACAGTAGTATTGTTTTCTAACAAGTCTGTCCAGCATCTGATCTATGAATGGAAGTGGGAAATGGTCTTTCCTTATGACTTTGTTGAGCTTCCTGTAATCCATACACACTTTCCATCTAGTCACTATCCTTGTAGAAATAAGTTCATTCTTCTCATTAGCCATTACTATTATCTCTCATTTCTTTGGAACACACTGAACTGGGCTTACCCATGAACAGTTTGATATTGGGTATATGATTCCAGCATTTAACCATTTGATGATTTCCTTCTTTACCACTTCTTTCATAATAGGATTCAGCCTTCTCTGGTGCTCCACCGAATTACTGGAACGGTCGTCTAATAGGATCTTATGCATACATATTGATGGGCTGATACCCTTTATATCTGCCACGGTCCATCCAATTGCTCTTCTGTATTTTCCCAGCAAATCTACTAGGCTTTGTTCTTGACCTGCATCTAAAGTAGAAGAAATGATTACAGGGAGTGTGTTGTTTTGACCAAGATAAGCATACTTTAAATGTGAAGGTAACAGTTTTAATTCAAAACTAGAGGGTGATTCAATAGATGGTAAAGTTGTTTTTATTTCCATGTCTGAAAGATTCAGGTGTTCAATAACCCTGTTGTGCCTATTAGATTGTTGTTTGTCCATCCAATTTGTTTGAATTGCTGCAACATCTTCCTATTCAACCTCCTCAAAGGTGGTGACTTTGTTAAGTACATTACTGCAGCATCTATTCATTCTGTCTGCTACAACAGATCCACTACACTGAGGAAATTGCAATCTTCTATTTCATCAGGATTTCTCATAGCCTCTAGTACATTGAATATGACTTGCTGATCATTCACTCTCATGGTTAGCTCTCCTTTTTGTACATCTATCAGAGTATTTTCAGTTGCTAGAAAATGTCTGCCAAGTATAATGGGTACCTCTTTGTCAGCTTCAAAGTCCAGCACAATGAAATCCACTGGGAAAATGTGGGAAAATGAATTGTTAGTCTGCACTCCCCTACTCCAAGATATGCATGAGATCTATCAGCCAATTGTAGAGTGACAGTTGTTAGTCTGCACTCCCCTACTCCAAGCTATTTAAACACAGATAATGGCATCAAGTTAATACTAGTTCCCAAATCACAAAGTGCTCTGCCAGCATACTTATTCCCTATAGAGCAGGGTATTGTAAAACTCCATGGATCTTTCAATTTTGTGGGAATTTTACTCTAAAGCATATGGCTACTTTCCTATATTAGAGCAACAGTTTCAAACTCTCCCAACCTTCTTTTTCGTGCCAAGATATCTTTTAGAAATTTCACATAATTTGGCATTTGCTCCAAAGCTTCCACCAAAGGTATGTTTATGTGCAATTGCTTCAACACTTCCAGGAATTTACTGAACTGCTTGTCTTGTTTTTGCTTCTGGAACCTTTAAGGGAAGGGTGGTGGATGTCTAAAATGCTGGTTAGATTCAGGAGGTACCAAACTCTGTTTGTTTAAGTTGGTGCAGGTTATGGCTACTGGTGTTGTAACTTCTTTTTCAGCAAAATCTGGTTGAATTTCTTTTGCAATTGCTGTAGCTGGGTCCCTTGCATCATTTTCGTGATGGGGAGTCTATTGTAACATGCTTCCCTTTTGAGTTGGTTTTTGAGCTGAATTGCATTCCATCCCATTTTTTGTTACCTCAACTGAGATATCAACATGCTTTCTAGATCTCAGACTAATCACTTTGCAGGATTTTTTGCTCTCTCTCCTAGGATCTTCTGTGTTGCTAGGTAAGCTTCCTTGAGTTCTGCTACTCATTGCTGTAGCTAATTGTCCCATTTGGTTTTCAAGGTTTTTCAAGGACACAATTTGACTCTGCACAATTGCTTCATTCTTTGCAATGTACTCCTTGATTAATACTTCCAATGAAGTGATTGGATCCTGACTGATATGCTTTTACCCTTGACTTTATTGATGAAAACCAGGTGGTTGTGGTTGTGTGTTTCTACTTAGTCCATTCAATGCTGGAGCATTTCGATTCTGATTGCTCCATGAGAAATTTGGGTGTTGTTTCTAGCTTGGGTTATCAGTATTTGAATATGGGTTGTTCTGAGGTTGTCGATTGAAGTTACCTACATAATTTACTGAGGTTGGGTTTCCAGGACAATTATCAAAATCATATTCTTCACCACAGCAGACACAAGAAAGTTCAGTAACTTGTTTTACTGTTGCTGGAGCAGCTGTCATGGTTTTTACCATGTTAGTCAATGAAGTTACTTGAGCTGATAAGGCTGTAATTGCATCAATGCTATGTACCCTTACTGATCCTCTTACTACTGGTTGCCTAGCTGAAGGCCACTGGTAATTATTATTGGCAATTCTCTCCAAAATTTCATAAGCTTCAGTGTAGGATTTGGATAACAGAGCTCCATTTACTGAAGCATCCACCATTAACCTTGTACTCGGGTTCAACCCATTGTAGAAAGTTTCCAATTGAATGCAACAAGGAATACCATAATGAGGACACCTTCTGAGCAATTCCTTGAACCTTTCCCAAGCCTCGTACAAACTCTCATCTTCAATTTGATGGAAGGAGGTAATCTCATTCCGTAATTTCACATTCTTTGTCGGTGGAAAATATTTCATTAGGAATTTATCAGCAAATTCATTCCATGTAGTGATGGAATCAGATGGTAATGAATTTAACCATGCCCTTGCTCGATCTTTTAAGGAATAAGGAAAGAGCCTCAGCCTTAAGGCATCTTACGTTGCTCCAGCAATCTTGAAAGCATCACTTACTTCCAAGAACAATTTAAGAAGGAGATGAAGGTCTTCATTTGGCAATCCATTGAATTTCCCAACTGTTTGCAACATTTGAAACATCATTGGTTTTAACTCAAAGTTGGCAACATCTACTTCAGGTCTGATGTTGCCATGATGGATAACTTGAGGTGTTAGTACAGCATAATCTCTTATAGCTCTGTCTCTGTCATCAGCCATGTAACTAATATTGTTGTTGCCTGGCTGTCTCCCGCTAGCATATTCATTCTGCTCTTCTTGAATATTGGCTGGTTGTAAAGGCCCGTGAGGGCTCAAATTTCCCTCATCTTGGAAATTATTCATGTCTGAAACAGTCTTTGAATTTCTTTGTTCTCTTCGCAATCTCTTGAAAGTCCGTTCAATCTCATGATCGAATTGAAATATCACAGATCTGTCCTTGCGGATGCACGTACTGATCTGCCAATCAATAGAATGAACCAAGTTTAGTTTAGTGCTATCACGATTTACTTCACACTTTAAAAATAAACAATTAATCCCCGGCAACGACGCCAAAAACTTGTTGGTTGATTTATATAATCAATTATTATCAATACCAATGTGCAAGTATACACAACAAGTAATAAAGTAATGAGTATTCAAGATCGTCTCCACAGGGATTGATGTTACTCAAAATGCTAAAGCAATCACAATAGTGCAAATCAACTAAAGAGTGAAACAAACACTTGTCAAATTATTCTTTCGTAACCAATAATTATGAGAAATATAAATAAACTAATACTTGTACGAAATAAACTAAGTTAATTGTGTCTAAGATTCAATTGAGAATATAGTAGCTGAATGATCAAACTCTCCTAATGGGGTGACTGTTGATTACCGAATTAGCACCAGTTGTTATAATAAGTGCTACAGCACTGGGCAGAACAAATCTGCATCCGCAGCTATCGCATGTTGGAAATCTCATACCTTTAAATCTACTAACAATGACCAGTTGCTCATAAATTTAAGGTATGGCTTTACGATCTTTAATCTCTCTACCCTACAAGGTGAACACCTATGTCTAAGATATCACAAATCTTAATTTCAAGTATCGCCCTTATGGGATTTAAGTTAACCTAATCCAGGAAACTCAATTTAAAAACAAGTAATACTCTAATAATATCCGCTAAGACATGCCCTTTTGCTGCTTTATCTTAACTGAAACTGTTAAATGGGTGGTCCACCGAAATAACAGTTATGTTTATAAAAACTATTAGAATATAATGCTACAGCATTATCGTAACAACCTATAAGCACAATCAAGAACCAATTGGATTATTTGTCACTCAACTACACTTAAATTTAGTTCATATTCTGAACGAGAAAAGTAAACATAAATATACTGATCACAGAATACATACAAACAATTTCAAGGAAGAAAGATAATATGAGTTGAGCACAATGAAAGACTAGTGAATCTCCTCAGTTCTTCAATGATGTTGAACAGTCCTCCCTCCAATCTTGATCTCCTCATTCTTCTTGCCTTTGTAATTTCCTTTTGATGATAATTCCTTCGCCGCTTTCTATGTGGTACATGCCTCCTTTATATATTGCAAATTAGGTTAAAATCGAAACCCATAAGCGTGCGTGTGTTTAAATTAGGAAACATGCATATTGTGATTTAATTGCTGACCCGCGCCTATATTTTCTCCCGCGTTACTCCCAGATTGCTGCAGCACTGGTTGCTCTAACATCCGCAACAACACTTGTATTATTTCCGATTGTGCTTTCTTTCTTTTGTGACCATCTTCTTTCCTCCTCTTTCTCATCTACTGTCTCCGCATCCTTTCATGAATTTAAAACATGTTTTAAGCACAAATTACTATGATTCAAGTAAAACTTGTTAAAACTCAACTAAAGTGAATGTTTATGCAAAAAGTCACCAAAATGTAATCAAAACACATTATTTGCTCTCTAAATGGCCTTTACTCAAGTCTAAAATTGATGTAATAACTCTCATTTCCTAGAGTTATCAGGTAGTCATTCCATTAAAGTAAGGTGGCCTAGTGGTAGATTGACCTTTCTTAAAACTAGAATCATTTTGGGTTGCCATGTATCTTTTACTCTAGACAGTTAAGTCTTAACGAGAGAACCTTACTTTGATACCAAATGAAATTCCAAGTGTGCAAGCCAAGCGGGGTGAATTGGTTTTCTAATAAAATTCAAGAACCAAAATAGGCAAATTTAATTTAAATAAAATATTGTGCAATAAAGATAAAAAGATAAAGTATAGAGAAAAGAAAACACGCGAGTTTTTACATGGTTCGACAAACCCCACCTATACACCAAGCTTGAGGATTTCATTATCCAGGCTTCACAGTCCAAGGCTTAAGAGTTTACAATTGACTTCCAAGGTGTCAGTCAACCTTTACAATTTTAAGATGATTCCCTCACCTCTTATCCAAGTGCTTCTCACACTTACAATCACTTAACTTTTGATAATTAAATGATAAATAAAACGAAGCACTCACTCCCGATTAAAATGTAAGCAAATAATAGCTCAAGTGTGTGTATGTGTACAAAGTATAAGTTTAGAGCACTTTGGATTGTAGATAGATACTGCCCATATTGTTCAACAACACTTGCAATGGTTTTTTCTTTAGCTATTTATAGAAAGAGTCACAAAATTCGCTGATGGTGATAACCGACTTGCCGTTTATGCTAACTGGATTGCCGCTTGATATTACTGTTGTAGCCAAATTTTGAATTTGTGAATAACCAATTTACCGCTTGGTGGTAACTGGTATGCCGTTTGATTCTAGAGAGCTAATTTTAATTAACCGGTTTATTGTTTAAAGTAGTCAGTGTATCGATTGTCTTTAGAAAGCATGTTTGATGTATCCGATTTTCTGTTTAGCTTATCTGGTTGTCTGGTTATCTCCAGAATGCATGTTTGGTGTATTTGGTTTGCCGGTTGCTATAAGCAGGACGCTGTTTATGAACATAACAAGATATTATCTAAAAAATCTTATTATGAAAATATACATAAAATTTTTTAAGACTTTTTTAAACCAACATCTATATTAATGTTTTATAAAAACATTATGTGTATTTCTAATTTTACCCAAAACATTTGGTTTGTTATCATCAAAATCGACATGCTATATAGCCATATAGGCTGACATAATATTTTTCACATTAGTCAAAAGTAGTGTACAAAAATTTGCACAATCCATTCGATTTGGGTTCAGTTGGATTCGTAAAATTATTTCAACCTAATTAGATTTAATTTTCCTAACTCACCAACCTACATTTTAAAGTTAATACTAATAAATTATAATAAAATATAAATATTAGAACAAGTTTTTTTAATTAACTCACACAACCACTAAAGTTTAAACCTAGGACCTAGGCCCCCAAAAGACTACTCATTACTACTAGAACTATATGTTGGATTCCAAATATAAAACAAAATAAAGAATATGGAAAAAAAATCCCTAATCTATGGAAAAAAAAAAATCCCTAATCTCATTCTCCGGGCAGTCCAAACTAGTAACCCCTAGGCATTAGTTAGAATTTTGTTAGGATCAAAGTTATTGTATCTATGTGGCATATTGGCAATAATTATACAAAGTTAGTCTTAGTAAGCTTTAGATTTAAAAGGTAACATGTACTAACTTAGGATTATTGTTTTCTAGGTTAATATAAAGGTGTGATTAGCAAAGGATCTTATCATGAGTTTTCTAGTATCTTTAAAAGTTTTAGGAAAGTTTTATAAGAGAAATTTTTTCTCTTGTAATGGTAGAAGGGCTCCATAACTTTCATCATCAACAAAACCTAGGCAACATTGTTTCTCTAGTTGTGGATGTAGGTGTTTTTATGCACTGAACCACATAAACTATCTTTGTTCTTTGATTGTGTGTATATCTTCAACTAATCAGTTTCTTGATCTAATTAATCTTGTTCTTAGATAGTTTCTTTACTAATCTTCAACTTATTTTAATTAGAGGTGGGCAAATTAAGTTTCAGTTCGGTTGTTTAGGTGTTGGTTTGGATTACAACCCATTCAGGTTGGAGAATTCAACCCAATTGGGTTGGAAACTAAAATCAGGACCGAATCAAATCGAATTAAATTTGGTTCAATTTGGATCACAAATTCAGGTTGGTTACAAATATGAAATTCTATTTTCATTTCTTTTTCCCTTTGTTTTCCCATTAAAAAAATACGAAAGGAAACCAAAATACCACACAAAGTGCAAACATGTTGCACAACACAAGAAAACAAAAGTGTAAAAATTCAAGTATACAAATTTATCAAAATGAAAGCTTGTCTGATGCCTTGAATTGGAACTAGAAGCTCACTTTTGCACGCAAAAGGATTGCAAACGAGGAGGTAGTGGCAATTGTTGCAGCGGCAAACCAGGGAAGGGGGACAGTAACAACCCAAGGCAGCTGAATTCTTGCTTCTATGCTTGTGTGCAACAAGCTATAGCCTTGTTTTCATGCAGCACCTGGCGAGTTTGGTTAATAACATTTTTATAAAGAAAATGAAAAATGAATTCATTGAAAGACATTTCAAGATTAAAGTATCAACAAAATCAAAAGACATGTGGGTTAGTGAGTTTGGATTTTGGCTACCTCTACTCTCTTGATTTTGTCGATTTCGGATTTTAGAGATTAGGTATTGTGTTTTGATTTTGATTCTCTTTACTTTTTTTTTAGTTTTGATTTTGTTAATATGGAATTTTGGTGTTAGGCTTGACTATTTATGTGTTTTAATTTTTATATTTTTTTAAATTAAACCGATCAGGTTGCAAACCCAATCCGAAATACAAATGATTGGTTTATAGATTTGAAATCCATTAGATTTAAAGCTTTAACCCATACTGAATGCCCACCCCTAATTTCAATCAACTTGATCTCGAATTGATTAAGTTTTAATGACTGAGTATAAAAAACTCGTATCAAAACTAGGTTATGTCAATGCCCAATTTTGATCTTGAGAAATTTATGAGAACCAATGAGTTCCATCGTGGAGGCTCAAAATGCAAGCTGACCTTGTTCAATAAGGTTTTGATGAAGCTCTAGATCATGCATCAATATTAGCCAAAGAGAAAGAAACTTTTGGAAAACGTAAACATTAAGCTTGAAGATGAAGATCAAGCTCTAATTTTCTTAAGTTCTTTTTACAAAGTCCTTATGAGAATTTTTTGAATACTTTATTGTGTGAAGACAAGCCTTGACAGCGAAGAATGTAAAGTGAACCCTTAATTCTGAAGAATTAAAGAAAAATCAAGGCCAAGATTCAAGTATTGGCGAAGGCCTAGTGGTTAAGGCAAAACCAGAAAGGAAAGAATAGAAGGAGAAAAAGAATAATTAATAAGAAGAAAAAAATGCTTATTTTTCTAAAAGGAAGCACAATACATCAAGGACTTCTTTGAGAGGTAAAAACTTGAAAATTTGAATAAAAAACATAAGGAAATGTTATTAATCCATCAGAAGAATCATCAAATGAAGAAGGCTCACATAACGTATATGTATTAATTGCTACAAACAACCGAATTGATGGTGAATGGATACTTGATTCTGGATGTTCTTTCCATATGTGTTCTGTTAGATCCTTTCTTTATTCATTTTTTTAATGTGAAAGTAAAGCTTTCATTTAAAAAGATCAGGGGCTAATAGTCATCTGAGAAATTTTCCAGCCATACAACAGAAGTGTCATACTCTATTGCTTTCTTTGCTAAGACATGAGCAATGGTTTTGCAACCTCTCGGCACATGTTAGAGTTGCACCCCAGCTAAGCTTCTTAATCTAGCTTGAATTGTATCAATTATCCAAAAAAATTATGTCTTACTTCCCTTCCTGTTACATGATAGATCAACTATTTCTTTTGAATCTAACTCTAGAATTATTGGCATGAAATTAGCATTTTGAGCCACTCAGATGCCATAATTTACTGCCTCAACTTCCATGTGATCCACATTCCCATTATAGATAATCCTCTGAACTGTTATGGCTACAGCCTTACCCTTGAAGTCTCTGACTACTTCCTCCAGCCCTGCTATCTGATTTTGATCTTTAATAGCAACATCCACATTCATCTTATACCACCCATCTGGAGGGGGTAACCAAACTTGTTGATTGCTGCTCTGATGCTTGGAGGTTGATTGGTTTTTGGGAACTTGTATTCTTTTATATGATTCTACAACATCTTCAGCCCTTCCCACCGAAATTTGAGGATCTTCTTCCATTCCTTTAAAAATGAAATTGTTCCTTGAAAATCATATTGACCAACACACACCAATTATCAGCTCCATATCTTTTTTGCTCATAACTTTTTCCAGCTCTTGGAGGGCACTTAACAAATCCTACTGTGCCATTAATTTGATATTCTGATGAAATTCAGTTACTTTCCAGACCTATTAAGCATGTTGACATCTCATTAGGGCATAAAAAGTGTCTTCATTCTCTTTCCTGTGTCTGTTAAAAATTGGCTCCTTAATGACCTTTCTCTTCCAAAGAATGTAGGTTGTAGGTAGTAAGTTTTGAGCTGCTCCACACATGAACACCTTAATCTTCTCCGGGATCTCTTTAGTCCAAATAGCCTCTCAACGAGTTTTGTATTTGTCTAAGAAGAATTTACTATGTCAGCTATTTAACTTGCTCAAAACTTTTAACTTGATGTCACTAAAAAAAGTTTATCTTATTTCTTCCGACGATGGATGGCAAGCCAAGATATTTTTTGTGCCTCGAAACAACTTTCAAGCTGAATATGCTCTTTATTTCATCTATCTAACTCTAGTTTGTGTTACTGCTAAAGAACATTAAAGATTTCTCAAATTTGAAGATATGACCCGAAGCAGCAGCATAAACATCAAAAACCTTCTTTAAGTTTTTACAATCTGCACTAGAGGCTCTCGAGGAAACCAAACTGTCGTCTATAAACATGAGATGAGAGATAGACAAAGTTCTGCCGAACCTCAACCCCATAATCAGGTTGTGCTTTTCTGCCTGCATAAGTAGGTTTGAAAAAACCTCTGTTAAAATGATAAAGAGATATGGTGATAGAGGGCATCCTTATCTTAAGCCTCTTTGTGGATAGATTTAGCCACCCCATTGATTAGAACCGAAATCTTGCTATGGATATACAGTTCATAATCAGAATGAATATACAGTTCATAATCAGACTTACCCAATTTGGGGAGAAGCCTAACTGCTACATTACAATTTTAAAAAAATTCAACTCTATTTTATCATAAGCCTTGCTAATATCTAGCTTAAGTGCCACCAGCCCATTCCTTTTTCCCATGTTTTGTCTTATTTTGTTGAGGCATTCATATCCTACAATTACATTATCAATGATTAGCCTATTTGGGATAAACGCACTTTGAGTCGAGGAAATAATATCATTCAAGATTTGTTTAAGTCTATTTGCCAACATTTTTGCCACAATCCTATAAATGACATTACAAAGGCTAATCGGTCTAAAATCAGTCACTTTTCTAGGATTATGCATTTTTTGAATCAAGGCAATATAAGTATGATTTAGGGGTGCAATGCTACCTCCCTCATTGAGGATGTGCAGACATGTAGTGGTCACTCTTTCCTTAACTGAGCTCCAATGCTTCTGAAAAAAACCTATTAGAAGACTATCCGAGCCTGGTGCTTTGGTGGGGCACATTTACGCATGAGCCTCCGAAACATCTTCATTAGTGAATTTCTGATCCAAGAAGCCGTTTGTCTCATTTGTTACTTGTTTTGGCAAGTCTGCTAAGGCTACCTCCATTTGGATTGGGATTGGGGTTGGGTTGGTTGAAGTAAAAATGTTTGGGAAGTATTCATAAAACATTCTTTCCACATCCTCTACTGCCTCTTTCCAGATTCTGAATTCATCCTCAAGGCCTGATATTATGTTTTTCCTCCTTCTCGTCGAAGCCTTTGCGTGGAAAAACTTAGTGTTCTTGTCCCCTTCTCTCAGCCAATCTGCCCTTGATCTTTGCTTCCAATAAACTTCTCCATCTAGTAGAATGTTATCAATTTGCCTTTCTATCTTTTTTATTTCAACCCCACTGTCGTAATGGTCATATTCCTATCTAATTGTCTTCAATCTATCATTTAGTTTCTCCAGCTTGTTTCTTCTGCCCTTAAATTCTTTATTACTCCACAATTTGAGCTCAGCTAGAGATTCTTTTGATTTCTTTTGAACAGATCAACAAGATTTCCTCTACTCCAATAGCTCGTATCCGCCCATTCCCTCTTCACTATCTCCTTACATGATACGTGCATATTTTTCATATATTTTGCTATTAATTTTTTTATCTCTTGTTTTGGTCGTAAATATTCTAGTTATTTTAGTTAATTTTTAATTTAGTAAATTATATTCTATTGTGTTAATTTTTATCTAAGTTTTTTTTATTTTGTTATTTTAGGTATATTCTGAGATTAAAGTGAAATTAAATTGGAACATTTAAGAAGAAATCTGCTTGAAGGAATTAAAAAAAAAATAATTGAAAATTTTTGGAAGCCAATTAATTAATTAATGCACATTCGGAAGCATATGGAATTTCATGGAGATTAATAAAGACTTTGGGAACAAACATGCATAAAATGGAAACTTGTTTAATGTACATGGTTTTATAAGTGCATGCAAGATTCACTTGACCAATTTAAAAAGATTGCATGTATGTCTTGCCAAAGTTAAAATTCACGTGCATGGCATTGAATTATGGAAAGCAAAGTGAAAAAAAAAAAAAAAGGAAATGGCCATGCACGTGAATTGCCAAAGAAAAGGGTCGCTAGCTTAAGCGTTATAAAAGCCAAACCTTTGGCTTTTGACAAAAGAAAAGGCAGAATTGGCAGCCAAGAGGGATTAAAAAAAAATCGGCAGCCACACATACTCAACAACTAGCAACCTCAAGAAGGAAAAAACAAAGAAGAAGCCAAAAGGAATTGAAGAAAAGGCAGCCACTTGAATTAATATTTATGATTGGTTTTATCAAATCTCTTATTTCCAATTCAATTATATTAGGCTAGATTTTTTTATTTGGTTCAGGGTGAATTCAAAACACCAAACATGTCATATGATTAATGTTCAATTTCTATCATTCAATTTATTTAATTGAGATTGTTTGTGTTCTTCTATAATTAATGTTTATGATTTTATTCTTGTTTTATTTGAGTGGCCAATTAGATAAGACTTGAATAAATTCTACTGTTAGATTAAAATTCTTGATCCGTAATTGTCTTGATAATTTAATCATTAGTAGCAGATTGGAATCAGTGATTTCGATTGGAGAACATAACCTAGATTAAATAATTTGAACTTGTGTGTTTATTGCCTAGATCAACCTAATATTTTTCTCTAGTTAATGCTTCTATTATCTTAAATTTAAAGAGCTTGTTTTAAATTATTTAATGTTTAGAGAGTAGGTGAAAAGCTTATTTTGCCTAACGACACACTAAGAAAAGATTGAGACTAACAGAACTTATTGTTGTCTATGATTGATAGTTTCAATAGATATTGATGATAGAATTGATATATTATGTGCATATTTGGTGGTGGCAAATGATCATTTAACCAAAGTTTTCATCATTATTATTTCTTTCTCCTTTAATTTGAGTTTTTATTAAATTATTGTTGTTAGTTTTAATTTTTTTTTATTTCTTATTATTTATTTAAAAATTCATAAACCCCTTTTTTTATTTATAATTGACATTTTATTTTGTTAGATTAATTTATATTATTATTAATATTATTATTACTACTATTATTTTATTTTAAATCATGACTTAGAGTTGATAATAAATACAACTAGCATAATTTTCGTGGAATCGATCCTTACTCGCTTTGTACTAGTTATTTATATTAATACTAAGGTTTTAAATTTTGTGCACCCTAACGACACTACCACTACACTGCTCATATGGACTCCACATGTCTTCATAATGGCCTCTATTAAATGTTCTCCTTATATATCTCAATCCACTTCCTTTCTCCAGCACCTCCATCAGTATAGGATTGTGATCAGAGCAGCAAGTGACTAAATTCACAGCTACTTTCTCCTAAAAGTAGTTGCCCCAACTCCTATTACACAAGAATCTATCTAATCGTTTCTCTATTAAGTCAACTCGAAATCTTTTGTTCGACCAGGTGAATGGATTCCCAATAAATCCCAAATCCAGCTAATCGCACTCCCTAAGAGCTTCCCTAAACTTCGTAATCATGCTTACTTGTCTCTCATTACCCCTATCTTTTCATTTAAGTTTAAAATTTTGTTAAAATCCCTAAAATAGAGCCATGGTAGAGAAGATAATGTTGCTAACCTTTTAAGTAAGTTCCACATATGTTGTTTTTGTGCTTATTCTGGATGGCCATAGATACCAGTGCATATCCAGTAACTCGTCTTTTCATTGTGGACCACAACATGAACATGGTGGCAGCTGTAGGATTTTATCTCTATTGTAAATTCAAAGCTCCAGAGCATTGCCAGCCCACCTCCCATTCCTTTTCTATTTATTGTAAAACAATTTGGAAAACTCAACTCATTGCTCTTCTTGATCATTGGCTCCCTCGTCATCTTTGTCTCACAAAAGAATAAAATTTGAGGTCTATGCTCATGGAGGACTTCCTGAGCTTCTTGGAACATTCGGTCCTTCCCCAATCCCTAAACGTTCCAACTTAATATCCTTATAGCTGTCGACGGGGCTGAATTTCAGCCATCGCCGATAATTCATCGACTCCATATGGTAGTTCTTCCATCTCATCACATTCTTCATTCTCCAACCTTAGCTTTGTTGCTACTATAGTGTGGGGTTGAGCTCTTTGGTGAAGAACAAATTTCCGTGGGGTATTTTCTTTGGGTTTCTTTGAGTTTGGACTTTCCCAGTTTAGACAATTGGCTGACCTTTTCATTTTTGTTAGCCCATCTTTGTTTCCATCTTTTCCTTCATGATTTCGGGCTTGAGATTTCTATTTCCTCCTTTTAGGCCTACATTTGTCTCCATTAAGCCCATTTTCTCCATCTTTAACTTTAGACTTTATTTGATTGAAAAGCCCAGTTACTTTTTGTTGAGGCACTGTGGTTTTCGGCTTCCAAATTTTTTCATTTATTTCCCACTCATCATATCCTGCTTCTTTATTTACTAAATTCATTTTTTATTGCGCTTCCTTCTTTTGACACTTTGTCACTCTATCTTTCCCTCCTTCTAATTTCTTTCCCACCCGTTCTGTCTCTTTCCGATGAGTTCTGGCATTGTCAATCAGTTTTTCAGCTTTTGGACAGCTATCCTCTAGCCCTCTAGAATTTGAGGCTACTTGTATTAAATGATCATCAATAATTCCTCAACCTTTATCTTTCCCGGGTAAAGGATTATCCGAACTCGAGTCTATTTGGATTTGGGTTATTCCTTCTTCTATCCTTTGCTCACCTGGATTTTTTCGTTCCCTTTCTATAATTTGAGGCAATTCAGTGTTTACTTCAACTAGGTTTTTAACTTTTGTTTGTATGGATTTTGTCCCCCACCTATCTTTCCTTCTGCCTTGTCTTAACCGTTCAGCCATTGTGGTTGCTTTAAGCCATGGGCCATATGGTAATTCATCTTTCGACTGAGACTTGTAATGAATACACTCCCTGTATTGATGACCAATGCACCCCCAACAGAAACAAAAATCAGGTAGCCTTTCATAGCATTAGGATGTCTTCATTCTTGGTGCTTTCTTCGTCTTCCTCCCTCTATTTTTCCATCCGTTCTAGCACAACAATCTTCTTTAAAGGCTTTGTAATATCCATTGAAACCCTCATCTATAGGAATTTGCATATGCATTCCCCAGCCGCATCAATTTCAACTTCTTCAACTCTTCCAATTGCTCCTCCCAATTCTGCAGTTGTCTTTTTTTCCATGCACATAATGGAAACATCATGTAATTGTACCCAAAAGGATACATAATTGAAATTTTGCTTCTTAATATCTCCAATTCCAGCAGGTTTAGTGAGCACTATAAGCGCTCTATCGAAATGCCATGGGCCACCTACTAGAATTCTTCTTTTATCCTCATTTAACCCAAACTTGAACATAAATACATTATCCCCTAAGCTTTCAATTTTGACTTCCCAGCCTATTCTCCATATTTGCTGCATTGCTGCCCTCAATCTTCCACCTTGACTTCTCTCGAGAAAAGAATTTTCCCCACCAGGCAACCTGTTAATATTTTCTCCCTTTTTGCTTTCATTCTACTCTTAAAAGTTACTTTTCCTTCTTCCTCATCACTTAGTCGAATACCTCTACACCGCTTGATTAACTCCTTTGTAGGGGTGAGCAAAATCGGGTTCGGGTCAACCCGATCGGGTTTTGGGTTGTTCGAATTAGATAAGAATCAATCCGAACACAACCCGAATTATTGACCTAACTCGAACATAGTTCAAGTTGGGTCAATAATTCAGGTTATGTTCGGGTTGGATCGGGTTGGATTTAAAATGGGTAGGATTGAGTTCGGGTCAAATCGGGTCAGTTCGGGTCTATTGAAATCAGGTCAATTCGGGTCGAGTCAATTCGGGTCAAATTCGGTTAATGCAATTTTGAGCTCTTTTTTTTCCTATTATTGTAGTTTTTATGAAAGTTTTAAGACATTTTTCTTAATTGTAGTCATTTTTACTAATTTTCAACTAAAAAAAAAGAAAAGAAAATGTTATCAAATCAAATTAATAAAGTTAAAATGCTATAATAGGATTATTTGCCTATTGGCTTGGAGGGTAGAATTAGGACTATTATTTGCTCAACCAACAAAATCCAAAGTTCCAAACTTAATAAAAGCTAAAATTAATACAAACTTACAAAGTCCAAAGAAAAATTTCCAAATATTAGTCTTTAAAAGTTTGAAACACAAACTCACAAAGTCACAAAATTAAATTGTTTAGAAACAAAAATCACAAAGTTCAAAGTTCAAACATTAAAACTAAATAAGCTTTCTTGGTTCCTCCACTTTGGTTCCTCCATGGCTCCATGCAAGCACTTTGACAAGTTCTAAATTCAAAATTTTGAACTCCAAGTTCAAGTGCCGATTGCCTAGAGAAAGATTGAGGAAATATACAATAAATATTTTCCTTAAGCCACATTCCAAATGAACAAACTCAATTCATATAAAAAATTGAGCAAATAAACCAAATTCATAACGTTACACATCAAACACAAACACAAATAAATAAATTCAATTCATATCTTTAATTAAGCTAAAGGGGTGTTACAATCTTTCTAATTTCTATTATATCATTATAAATTTATAATTACAAATAAATATATATGTTTACCAAATTTTTCAATACACACTTGATTATATATTTCTATTATATCATGCTTATTTTATGGCATTCATCACCAAATCAAGTTAATAATAATACTAGACAATAATAACATTCTATCAACTTCAACATGTATAACTAAAACAATTACAAATTAGACTTAAAATTTAAAACTATAACAACTATAATTATAGCTTAAATTACAACCAAATACTAATAGTACAATAATATCAAATTATTAATAATAAAACATATTAAAAGTTGCCTTTCAAACATCCATAACATCAATGTCGGTGCTCACCGCTTCCACTGTCGAAGTTTGCGATCTTATAAGCTCTATAAAATCCAAAAAAAAAAATTAATAACTCAAGTACATGACTGCATGTAGATGTTCTATATAAAGTTATAATGCATTTTAAATATATTATGTATTTAATGTATGATAAAAAAAATTAAAAACATTACATTCTTGTAATTCCATATGAAACATTTGCTCCTTGATATCTTCTTGGAGGTTGTAGACGGGATTGGCAAAAAGTTTAGATTACAGCCAATTTTCAGTGCATATCAATGCCTCAACTATAGCCGGGGTTACAGAACTCCTATACTCATCAATAATACGACGCACGGTGCTAAAGGCAGACTCAGATGCCACTGTAGAAACAGGAACATCAAGGACATCTCTTGCAATTTTCTCAAGAATTGGATACCTCGATCCATTCACCCTCCACCAAAGCAAAACATTAAGTTTAAAATTGCTAGGATCTTCAACTGGGTCCTTCAAGTACCTTTCCACCTCAGATACTACTCTTCAACTCTCATTCTGAACAGAAACCTTCCTGGCATATCCAAGGAAAGGGCGAGATACTTGAAAAGCGTCATCACATTCACCACCAGCAACATCCACCAAATTAGCCTCAATTGTAAAATGTTGAGAAGAACTTGTACCTCCATAGCTGCCACTAAGACCACTCTCACCATACATCGATGGTGTGGAACTAGTGGAGAATGCACTATATGCATCATAAAACTCATTCAACAAGTCCTTCACTGCTTTAGTCATTTGTTCAACCATCAAACTATCATTGCCAAAAATAATATACCTAATGTGCTAATTTATTCATAAAAAAATCAATTATTAACTATTATTAACAATTATCAATTAATATTATTTCAATTATTAATAATTAACAAAAATGTTGTTATTCGCTGGCTAACACCATTTTCATATGTCCTTTATGCTTGATTGTTATGGTCTATTTGCTAAAGAGAGCAAACGATAACAATCAATGAAATAAAAATAAAACCCACCAATCAACAATTCCTTTTTATATATGAAAAAATAATAATTTCTTATGAGCTCAATAATTAACAAAATTTCCTTGATTTTATTACTAATATTTATAAATACATAATTAGTTAATTACAACAATTAAATAATAACCAATTACTAAATTACATAATACACAATTAAGCATATATAATTAATTAATTATATAGTGTTATATGAAACGACTTAGGAAACTTGAAAAAAGTTGAAGCTTGAAAGTGGAAGGTGGAAACCGGAAAGCTTCAAAATCGGGTTTGGGTGGAGAGGATTCGGCCTTCAAGCAGCAGATCGGTGGCCACGGCTCACGGCTGGATGGACGGGATTTCACTTGGCAGCAGATCACGGCTTCACTTGGGAGTTGGCAGCAGCAGATCGCGGAGATGCGGATGGCTCACGACTCACGGCTAGACGGGTTTGACTTGCTAGCAGCTGGTCCCGACTTCACTTGGCAGCAACAGATCATGATTTTAGCAGTTGGCAGCAAGACTTGCGGCTGCCTTGTTCAGTTGTTTGTGTTTGTTTAGTTGTTTGACAGTTGACAATGAACTTGTGAGTTGTGATTTGTGAAGTTGTGGCTGACAGCGTGTGTGTGTGTGTGTGTTAGGTTTGTGAGTGAATTGTTGAGTGACTGTGTGCAACGTGTGTGTGTGTGCTGTGCAGCTCGTGTGTGTGCAACGTGTGTGTCAGTGTGTGTGCTGTGCAGCTTGTGACTTCTGTGTGTGTGCTGTGCAGCAGCGTATGTGTGTGTGGCTGTGTGATGTGTGCAGTGTTAGCTTAGGTTTTTTTTTTTTTGCGAACCCGATCGGATATTCGGATCGGGTCGGGTTTGACCCGAACCGATCACAACCCGATCGGGTTTGTAAATTTCAATCCGATCTGGTTTCAATCCCGACCCGATCCGACCCGAACCCGAAATTTATCGGGTCGGATCAGGTCGGATCGGATTGGGTAAAATGCCCACCCCTACTCCTTTGTATCCATTTGTTTATTTATCCTGCAAACTCAATAAAAGTCAAGTAAATGGTTGGTAATTAACCACTGTATGGATTTTCGCCTGGAGGCTTTGCTAATAGAATGGAACTAAATACTGACTTTTAGGCATTAATACTTAAAGAACTTTTAAAGAAAACACTCACATAGGAGTGACTAAAATTGAATCATGACCACTGTCTTTTAACCTCTCATCCCTTCAGTTTTCAGAGAAAACTTTTAGGAGAGAGACTCCCCGAGTTCCTTCCTTTAGCTGTTTATTTTCTCTTTTTTTATTCATTTAAAAGCATAGATGATAGAAAAGTCTTGCAAAGAAATAATATGGCATGTAAAGTAGCTGGAACTAGGTCCATTAGTATCAAAATATTTGATGGGGTAGTTAAAGATCTTAAACACTTAAGATGAGACACACGACTCATATCCTGAGGATATCAACAACCTTCGTTTTTTAGCACTAGCTCAATGCAACTGAGAAGATTTACAAAATTAACATCTTAGGGTGCCAAATTACATAGTATTACAAGCTATAAAGAATTAATGTCAATATTTTGGTAGCAAGTAGTAGAAAAATACATTAATAAATATGAAAGCATACGAATGAAGAAAATACTTAAATTATGGGTCATTTTATGATGCTAGAATTAAAATCATGGCATCAATAACATATTTAAACATGAATTATGTAAATAAAACATAAGACAAGTAAATCAACATAAAACTTCTAAAACAATATTAAGTATAAAATAAAACATAAATTACATAAATAGAGTATAAGACTTGTAAATGGAAGGTAAAATAAGAAAGTTAATATAGGAGTGGTAAATTAGTGTATCAATGATAAATAAAAAAAAAACTTACAAATATAATATAAAACTTGTAAATCAACAATAAATGTCAAATAAAACATAAATTAAGCAAATTAAACATAAGACTTATAAATGGAAGGAAAAATAGTAAATTAACATAGGAATGGTAAGTTGGTGTATCTTTATTAAACAAAATAAAAACTTAAAAATGTATCATAAAACTTATAAATCAATATTTAGTGTAAAATAAAACATTCATTACGTTAAAAGAAAAATAGTACTTGTAAATAGAGGGTAAAAGAAGTAAATTAATAAAGGAGTGGTAAATTGGTATATTATTGGTTAACAAAACAAAAACTTATAAATATAATATAAAACTTGTAAATCAACATTAAGTATAAAATAAAACATAACTTATGTAAATAAAAAGTAAAACAAGTAAATTAATATAAGAATAGTAAATTGGTGCATTATTAGTAAACTAAACAAAACAAAAATTTACAAATGTAACATAAAACTTGTAAATCAACATTAAGTATGTAAATCAACATTAAGTATAAAATAAAATATAAATTATGTAAATAAAACATAAAACTTGTAAATGAAAGGTAAAACAAGTAAATAAATATAAAAATTATTGAAAAAAATGAAAACTTATAAATGTAAAATAAAAACTCATTATGATAATGATTACTTTATATATTTGCTGATAATGTTTCTAAATTAAATAATGATAATTTTAGGTTTATTTAATCTATCAGTAAAATAAGATAATTTTACGTTCTTCTAAACATCCTCAACAATAACCTCAAATAACCTTTAATTACATCAACTTAATCAAGGTTATTGCTTTGGCTTAATATTTAATTTGATGTCTAACTCATTGATGCATCATGCATGTGACACTTACTTTGGCTTAATATTTAATTTTATAGCGGTTAATCTGAAGGCAAACTCCAGAAGATGACAAATTATCAGGATTACTTACCACGGTGGCGAGATAATTGGACCTTTCTAAATTGATTGATTCCAAATAGTTTTTAGGTGAGATACGCACCATTTATTTGTTAATGAGAACTCAATTTGTTTCAAGATTTCTCTACCTAGGTACAGATTCACACTGATCTTGGTCAAAATTTGCCTATAATAATAATAATTCTCTCGCACACATTGAACAGGTTATTTGAATTTTTAACTGAGAAAGGCATCTAGAAATTCCAAATACAATATTTGTTGTATTTTAACAAATACTACAACTACAACCACTTATTCCTTTTCAATCAATTGCTTAAATGGAGAAAAACAGAAAAACTTATACTTTATATCAAATCATGCTGATTATGCAAATTTTGTCAGTCAATGGTCAATAATCGTTACTAATATTTTATTGTTTCTCCTTATGCTTACATTAAGAAATGCCACGTGTAATATTTCAAATCAAATCAAATAGTGTGCAAATTTAACGGTTGACTTCGGGACAAATTTTACGATCTACGAGCGCCCGCCAAGAAGGAACGAAGAAAAGTTGATTTGAAAATTTAATAATTAGCAATCAAAACGAGTACAAATGGCATCATTCATAGTCAGTAAAAGTGTCTTCAGCAGCAGAGCAATGGATGCTCTTGCGCGCAACCCCACCAGCAAATTTGGCCACAACTTTAGCCGGAGATGCAATGTTTATGACTATGAGCTCATATCAGAACTGGGTTCTGAAGATTTTCAACATCGGAGAAATTTTTCCAGGAGAAGAAAGGAGATGAAATCGCTTAGTTACAGACGTAAAAGAGCGAAGCAGAGGCAAATATTTCTGAAAACGTACAAGCTAGCATCAACGGAAAACTTGGGACAGTCTAGTCCATCACAGAAGTTGAAGAAAGCTGTGGTGAAAGTCAAGACTGCTTTTGTGTCTATGGTAGCCTTTGTGCGTATCAATTCTTTGGGGTCTTGTAACTCCAGAAATTCCATCGCCGCCTCATCGCCGCTGGTTAGGAAATTTTTCTGAATTTTTGATTCAGTGAAGCTTGCTTTAATAAGTTACCTAGCATTTTTTCTTCATCTTTCTTTGCCATAATTTTTTATCTGTAAATATGTAGCAATAATTTCGAATTGAGCTGGGGGGGGGTCACTGGGTCTGGGTCAGGGACCACCTGTTTGATACAATTAGAAAACATATGATATTTTCTGTGAAAACATATAATATTAAGGACCCCTATGTTATTACTCCATTAAGCTTGAGTGGCAACACGTCATTGCAATACCTGTTCTTTACTTTATACATTAAATATTTTTTGTTGCAAGTTAGAACTACTATTTGATGATAGATTTTTCGCTCAATTGTTCTAAATTTTCATTTCTTTTCTCAAATATCAATTCTGATCTGAATTGAAAATGTCCAGAAGCAAAAAAAAATGAGGGGCACTAATTAGTTATTGTTATTGAAAAATATTTGTTTGCAAAAGAACAATATACTCTACAAACTGGAGACTCTAAAATAGAAAAATAAAGACCATGTTGTCTAATTTAGCAGCCGAAGACAGCTATGCAATGAAGTTTAATTCACATCCATACACATGTAAGAAATTCCTTGAATAATGGAGCCAACACAAAAATTCAGAGTGTGGCATCATTCTCTCCCTGAAGCTCTCCCCAAAGATTTCGGGAGAGAAGAACAGGAAGAGTCTTTCATTTTTCTCCCATTGTTTGATGGACAATGTCCACAAAAGGGACGACGTTCAGGTATCTGAAAACATGTCTGCACCCCCACTACCCCCAAAATATGTCATGCTCAATGAAACCAATGGCCTAAGGCCCCCACCTCAGCGGCGCAATCCCCCTCGTTACCCCAGTTATCAGGACCGATCATCAAGTGGAAATTGTTGTCTCAAATGCATATGTTTTTGCTACTGCTGCCTCTTCTTCTTAATCATCGCTGTCAGCATTGCTGGTTATGTTATTTATGCCACGTTTAAGATTGATATTCCTAAGTATAGAATTGAAGAATTCAAGGTCGAGGCCTTCAATGTGCTTCCAGATTTAAGCCTCAATACTGAAATAAACGTGATTGTTAGAGCTGAGAATCCCAGTGATTTGATTAGCTTACAATATGAAAAGGGCAGCTCGGTTACCATGAACTACATTGATAAAACAATTTGTTCAGGAAAGGTTTCAGAATTCTACCAAGGCTACAAGAGTATAAAACGTATCAATATTCCATTGCAAGGAAAGACTGAGTTTAGTTCAGGATTTCAAGAATCACTTGCAGAAGACAAGAAACAAGGGAAAATTCCTTTGCTGATTGTAGTGAAGGCACCCATTATTGTTGAATTAGGGCGGATTCCGTTGAAGGAGGTCGTAATTAATGTTAACATCAGTATGATTGTTGATAGCTTGGAAAAAGACAAGAAAATTGGTATTATATCATCAAGCTATAAGTATGGTTTGCTTTGAAATGGACTCACCATTCATATTACTTTCTTCCACACTTAATTTGATGCCATTCTTTTTTGGGAAGGAGGAGGAAGAGAGAAGCAGAGTAGCATTCAGCCAGTTTGTTTCATTTTTCAGAGAACAATTCAGATTTTGCACTGTATTGTCATGGATCATCAGTTGCCAATCAATGAAACAGAAAACAAATATTATGTCTATGTATACAGGCGTAGCTTATGATTTAAAGTTAGATTTGGAGATGTTTATATATGTTTATTGATTTTCTAATATGCAATTTGAAGTTATTGATTATTGTCGTGGTTAATGTTAAATGATAGTAGCAACATTGTTGTGTAAGCCGTGATTAGACTGCTTCAAGTAGAAGTTAAAGAAGTGTAGACAAGAGTTAGATGCCGGCTCTTTTGTCATATAAATTGGAATCTTTGGCCTTTTTAAATCTCCTCTGGATTTTGGTAAAGGAGAAGAAACAGATTAAAAATTCCTCTACCTCTAGTGTATGAAACTTTAGATTAAATAACACGCCATCTTGTATTTTCCTTCGGTTGCCATTGATTCTTTTTTTCTTTTCTTCCCCCACTTCTGGATGAATTAATTCCCAGTTTTGTGGATAACATAAATAATTTGGTCACAGAACAAGAAATATTTGCGACTCTTCACAAGCAAAAAGAACAGCCTTCTAAAGTAATGCTCGCTAATATTCAGAACTTTACACACAATCAAATGAATTAAAGAACTAGTTAGCATGCATCGAACAAATTGAACAAATGATTAAAATGAATGTGGTAATATAATAAAATGATATAAGAGTTGGTGAAAGTCATAACCTTTATGACTTAGCATTCTTCTCATGCCTAAACAAAACGACCCCACTTCACCTCTGCAACAATTGCATGCCAATATCAGTTTGGTCACCAGCCCAACTATAGATATTAAAAGATATGTAGGTTTGATTACCTATTCCTTTGACTGCAATGTCATGTGCTAACAAACATGCAGTCTTTTTTTATATATTTCACCTTTATCCGACAACAACAAATAATGAGCAATTGGGATCACCGTGTCAGTGCGTGTGATTTAAGGATTATCACATGGACCAAACCAACTTGGCTGTGCCTGTTGGCTCAGGCTTTCGTTTCATGGTACTGAGAGCCTTCCATATCATGATCAAAAATCAAAAGTCTTCTAATATCGTCCACTTTTAAAGTTTTTTATAAGAAATTATAGTTGGCTTATCAGAACTCACCCAATTGCAGATAACTTTGTCAAAACAAGGGATGATGTTACTGTTCTTGCTATATCTTCAACATGAAGAGTATTAGCTATGGGGATTTGATCAATTGAGTTTAAAATTAAGAAGCTGGAGTATCTGATCCATCAAACAAATTATAGTTATTTAGGTACTTGACATGTGTCCCGATAACTTCTGTGTAGTGGAGCAGTTTCCCCCAAAAAATCAGAACTGTCTCGTGACACTATTTTCTCATTTTTCAAACCCACTCCTCCTAAAATTAATACCCACAAAATTCCGGTACTGAAACCCAGCTCAACTGTCTTGCTGCTTCAGTTGCCCTCAACTTTCTTTTTTTCAGTTTTCACAATTCACCAGCTAAAAGCACACCTTCACGATCTCAAGTACAATGTTTTCTCCATTTTTTTCTAGTCAATGTTACAGGTAAGAGCCAGCTTTCTCAGCTACTCGCCAAGTGTTTTGAAGTATCAAATATGTTTGGCTTCTTGTTCGGATGGCGAAAAGCTTCAAAATGGTGCTTATTCTACAACTTTGAGAAATTCCAGTAGTCTGGTTCATTTGTTCCTAATGCTTATCATGTTTGCATGAGATTTCTTATTGCAGTAAGAAGCTTATAAAGCAGCTCCAATGCCGCCTCAAGTTGCTGAAGAATAAGCGATGCTCGATGGTGAGACTTTTAAGAGAGGACTTGGCCGAGCTCATCAAAACTGGCCATGAAGAGACTGCCTTCAGCCGGGTACATTAAGTGTGCAGTTTTTCCTGATGAATTTAGATCTACTCCCCTGTTTTTTTCCCTCCTTTTTAAAATATGCTGCATGATAGATTACTTTATATTGCTTTTGTAATCTTTGATCTTTACTGTCGTTTCTCAGGCTGAACAGTTGTTCCAAGATGAAAACATAATGGCTGTGTATGAATTGTTGGACAGTTTCTGTCAGTTCATCAGCATGAACATATCGTATATCCGCAAACGCAAGTATGAATGACAATTCTCATTCCTAGCTTCATAAACAATTTCAAATTATTATTGAATGTTAATTATTTGTACTACTCTTGATCAAGTGTCCTTTTTAACTCTACTTAGTTGTTGGATTGCAGCTAATATGCAATTTGGTGTTTCAGGGATATCCCTAATGATATCAATGAAGCAGTTTCAAGTCTTGTATTTGCCTCCGTAAGATGTGGTGAACTCCCAGAGCTTCGTGTGATACGGAAACTCTTTGAAGAGCGGTACGGTCAGAGATTTGCAGTAGATACAGCTGAATCTTTTCCGGGAAATCTCCTGAACTTTCAGGTCGTAAACTGTGGTTTCTTTAAAGTAGAGTTCAAAATTCTTTTTGATGATCAACTAATACAAATCTGTAACATTATTGCTACAGATAAAAGAGAGACTATCCATAACCTCAGTTCCAGATGATGTGAAGCTCCAATTGCTGGATGAAATAGCCAGAGAGTACTGCCTCAAGCCAGAGCTTTTGGCACTTGAATATACTTCTGAACTGCAACAGGTAAATAAATAATTGCACAAGTGTTGAAACAAATGTTTGATGTTCTAAAATGGGTTGTTTATGTCTTAATGTTATGCGTCTGCAGGTGCTCGAGAATAGTGTTTATCAAGGACTAGATAAGGAAGTTTATACTTGTCATAGCAGAGGTGAAGAATGCCATTGGGAAACTTCAAATGCAGACAAGATACAAGACTTTTATGTTGATTCGCTATTAACTAGCACCAAAGCAATCAGGCTAAATCAGTCTTCCTCTCACTTTCACAAAAATTCTGATGCAGTCAGTACTTCATTTAGTTCTTCCATAGTCCAGCAATCCTCACTCGATGCACCTGTTTCACCGATGATTGATAAAGCTGAGAAAGTAGAAAATGCTGCACAATTTGATTCTCAAATTGGATTCGCAGTTGCTGGTGAACATACTAAAGAAAAGCAGATCAATGACTGGAATAATACTGCGTCTTCTTCAGAAAGTTTGCCTCAATTTCATGATGAAAGACTAGTCTATCTTGATGAGATAGAGGAGCTTCAGTCTTCCATGAGAAAAGATGGAGATTGCCAGGACCAGAGGCTATTCAAGTTCAAACAATCTATGCTGCCGAAGCCAGATACTGCAGATGGTTGCAATGAAAGTTATACGGGTCAATATGAATCATTCAGTAAAAAATCAAGCTCAAGGAGTTCCAGAAAGACTGTAACGGCATCTGGGAAACAACCAAGAAGGCGATCGCTCTCTCAGGAAAGTTCAGGAATAAAGGATATAGAATGTGAAATTTATTACGAAAAGCCATATAAGAGTCCAGCTAGCAGGCATAGATCACATCATCACATGAAACAACAAAAGAAATCTGCTGTAGAAGAAAGCAAGCAACCATGCTGCATAGATTCAGGAACTAACTTTCAAATGAGATTATGCTGCCATTGTGATTTCAGTTGCGAATTCAATAATTGTAGTTTGGAAAATTCATGTTACTGTTGCATAGAAGATGAAGAAAAAGAAAGGGAATTTCTGCGTTGTAAGCTCCAGATAGAGACCAGGAAGTTTGTGGGATATCCAATATATGATCTCCATTGTGAAAAGGCTTGTGATCATCGCCGCTCTTTTGAATATAGAATAACAGAAGGTATTGAAAAGCCTAGTGTTCCTCAGAAGCCAAGGAGAACAAGCTATGACAATGGTGCTACAGAGTATAATGCTTTCACCAATGCCAACCGCTGGCTGAAGGAGCAAATACTGAGCACCAATGGAAATGTAAAGACATCTGATTCTCCCAGGAAAGAGGCTGCTTCTCAGATAGAAAATAAACCGAAGCCTCCTTATTTGACTGTCAAGACAATGCCTCCTGAGAGGACTAAAGAAAACTGTGCAGACAATATCCTGATATGCAGTTCATTTCCATGTCAATATCCTGATCATGTTCACCCTAAGTTGCCCGATTATGATGTGATAGCAGCTAAATTCATGGCTCTCAAGAAAGAGCGACTGCAGAATAAGTGCTGATGAACAAAGCCATAATATATTATTATAGAGGACTTATCTGTTCATGTTTGGGGCACTTCTGTAGAATGACATGAACAATTTTGTGATTTCTTGTAACAGTCGTATTAGAATGATTTGTCCTCTCGTTAGTGTAGTGGTTGCTCAAAATGTATAAACGGGTTGCAATAAGCGCAGAATTCTCCGTTCAAAATTCTTTGCGTTACATGCACGATAACTGAATTGTAAAATTTATTGAGCCTCTGCTATTGTTTACACAGTTGGAGGCGTCTCTGGTGCTTTGAATCCTATGATCAACGAGCCATATAAATGTGCTATATTACAGAAGAAGAAAGTTTCTCTGCCATATTCGAATTCGAATTTAACATATTGATAGAAAATAATGGAGTAATATATAACTAAGCTGTGCTTCACAATTGAATTTAACGATTGTGATAAGTGACAAGAAGACCAATGTATTTGCTTACTGTAAACTGAAGAATCATGTCTTCGGTTCCTAGCGATAGGTGTAGATGCAGTCTTCGCAAAAGGCCCATTTTAATGGCCCAAACTGAAACTAGACCGGGCCAGATTCTATCTTCCGAATAAAATAAGGCCTTAATTAGGACCCAGTGGCTAAATTTTTTTTGTCTTCTTTCTTTCGACCTCAATTCTCTTTTTAAATTAAATTTTGCTTCCCGATGATATTTATTTTAGAAAAATGAGATTCAGATGGATCCAGCAACCGAATTTGCTGATAAATAAGCAAACGGTTCCCGTATGATATTTAATTAATGTTAGAATTTTCACCGCATGCTCATGTATACAAGCACTTTCAATAAAATATGATTTCCATAATCCATTTCCATGCACTCTTCAACTCGATAAAATCTAACGTGTGGACCATTCTCTCTCCATGCTCTTCATTATTGAATGAATACAGCATGCATTGTGGAAAGAAAGAGGGATTCAAAATAAAAATTGGAGACGAAACCAGAATAGACCATTGATCACGAGTATCATAATAATGTTGTCGACACTACTCACACACACTTATCGCAATCCAATTGGGGTTGACTTGTAGCTCCTAATAGCTGAACGTGATCTTCACGTTCTTAGTTGGTTGTATTTCATTATGTTTAGAAGTGCAGTAGTTCATCATGTTAAGGAGTGTATTACTTATTATCTCCTTCGTTATTTTCGCTAGCTGTAACGTGTATATATTGTGACACTATAGCAATACGACATGGAGTTCCATGCAAGTTTAACATGGTATCAGAGCCCTCTTTCTCTCTCTAACAAGAGTAAATCGATCCTTCTTTTTTTCTTTTCTTTCACCATGGCCGCCGAACCCTCAGCCATCTCCTCTACCTCACCAGCCAACCAAAGTCCCCACTCATCAAATAACCAAGCTAATGATTGTGTTTCAATCAACGCCGCTGCCCAATTGCCTATACGGCTTACACCTGAAAATTATTTTACATGGAGAGCAAAATTCCTCTCTTTAGCTTTTGGCTACAATCTGATAGGTTACATTGATGGCACATCTGAGTGCCCTTCTCCGTATGAAACTGGCAACAGTAATGGTCCGCCTACCATCAACACAGCCTATACCTTATGGAAACGCCAAGATCAATTGATCTTTCATTCCATCTTAGCCTCCTGCACCGAAAGAGTTGCCCCACTCATAGCTAGTTCCACAACATCCAAGCAAGCGTGGGATAAGCTTGCACGGCTATACTCCAATCGTAGTCGTAGTCGCGTTATCTCTCTTAGAGAACGACTTGCACGACCTCGTCGTGATGGACAACCTGTTGCCGAATATTTAAATAACTTACGTTCTATTTCTGATGAAATTACTTTGATTGATGTTCCTGTTACAGATGATGATCTCGTGATACAAATTATTAATGGCGTAGGAAAAGATTTCAAAGAAATTATTGCTGGTGTTCGGATCCGTGAGACACCACTTTCTTTTGATGAGCTGTATGAAAAGCTTGTAGATTACGAAGATATGTTGAAGCGAGAGGAAAAATCCATAGACACGGCTATCACTGTCAATGCCGCAGTCAAACAACAAATAACAAACCGTGGCCCTTATCAGAACCAGAGAAGAGACAGCAATCCGGGATTTAATAATGGTCCTAACCGTGGGTGTCCAAATCACAATGGCAACAACAGAAATTACCAGTCTCAGAATCGCAACCCACAAGGCCAGTATCGCAACAATGGAGGATATCAAAAGAAGCAGCCCACCAGGTACCAGGGCTACTGTCAACTTTGCGGTACCAAGGGCCATACAGCATGAGATTGTCCAGATTTTACCTCCCACAAAAACAGTCCGACTATGAACCACACAGCAACCACAGGCACATCCAACCCCAATTGGTTAGTCGACAGTGCCGCCTCACATCATGTTACAGGAGATCTCCGAAATTTAAGCACTCATAGTCCTTACCATGGTTCTGATTCCGTCATTGTTGGTAATGACATGGGTCTTGGTATATCTCACACTAGCTCAACTTCCTTATGTACCTCTAACTCAAAATTTTATTTGCAAAATATTCTTTATGTTCCGACTATCAACAGAAATTTAATCTCCGTGTCTCAATTTTGCAATGTTAATAAAGCCTCCATTGAATTCTTTCATGATCATTTTCAGGTGAAGGATTTGAGCACGGGGGCGGTCTTCTTGCAAGGCCGGAATAATC
The DNA here is from genome assembly GCA_002013955.2 of Citrus medica. Classification (NCBI taxonomy): domain Eukaryota; kingdom Viridiplantae; phylum Streptophyta; class Magnoliopsida; order Sapindales; family Rutaceae; genus Citrus; species Citrus medica. The sequence continues at coordinate 940,650 of MKYO02000225.1, forward strand.
AGGGTGTCTATGAGTGGCCGGCAGCTTCTTCTTTCCCCGTACCAGCCTTGCCAACTTCAAATGCTACAATAAAAAATAATGCCGCTCACTGGCATCAACGTCTAGGCCATCCGTCTAGGGATATTTTGAAATTTGTTCTTCGTACCTTCAATTTGTCTTCGCACTTGGATTTTGAGTCTTGTGAGTCTTGTTTATGCAATAAGAGCCATCGGCTCCCTTTTGGCAAATCTTCTTTATATAGTACTCGTCCGTTGGATTTAATATATTCTGATGTTTGGGGTCCTGCCCCTGTTACTTCCTTTGATAATTATAAGTACTACGTGATTTTCGTTGATCATTTTACTAAGTATGTCTGGTTTTTTCCGTTACGACTAAAATCTGATGTTTTCTCTACATTTGTTCGTTTTAAAACACTTGTTGAAAATTATTTTCGTACTACAATTCGTAATATTTACACCGACGGTGGTGGTGAGTTCCTCAAACTCACTTCATTTTTTCAACAGACGGGCATTAATCACTTGCTTACACCACCCTACACACCACAACATAATGGAGTCGCCGAACGTCGTCATCGACATATTGTTGAGACGGGGTTGGCGTTACTTCATCAAGCCTCACTACCTCCTAGCTTTTGGACGTTTGCGTTTCAAACCGCCACCTACTTAATTAATCGTCTACCATCCAAAACTACATCCATGACCTGTCCTTTCCAGCTCTTATTTGATGCCCATCCTAATTATGACAATCTACGTGTATTTGGGTGTCTCTGTTTCCCATGGTTACGCCCATATACGCGCAACAAACTAGAGCCCAAATCCAAGCCTTGTGTGTTTCTCGGTTATTGCCTACAACAAAGTGCATACAAGTGTTTAGATGTTCAGTCTGGTAAGATTTATGTTTCCCGTGATGTTCAATTTATTGAGTCTCAATTTCCCTATCAATCCCTCACATCCACTGCCTCTACCTCCTCTGTTTCACTCACCTCCTGGTTTCCATCCATTTTTTCAGTCCCGGTTCTGTCGGCTCACTCCTCTTCTCCTGGTGGTTCCCGTCTTGCAACTTCGGATTCGCTTCCTGCTAGCTCCGATTCTTCACCGGCCTCTTCCACCTCTACTTCGGGTATTATTCATAACCCTCATACTTATGACTCTTTACCTCCCCATGTCCATGCACCAGTACTAACTCCTTCATCTCCCATCTCCAATCTTTCATCACCGGCCCTACCTACTTTCCCGTCATCACCAACAGCCCCATCACCGTCACCACCAACACCTCCACCTCCACTGCCGACCCGAACCCATCCAATGATAACCCGGTCATGCAATAACATTTATAAACCAAAACGGCTTGACCACACTACCCTCGCTCCTATTATTTCCACACATCCGCTGCCCTCTACTGTTGAACCAACTAGTATTAAGGCTGCCCTTGCCGACCCGCAATGGCTTCAAGCCATGCGTATTGAATATAATGCTCTTATTTCTAATCATACTTGGGATCTTGTTCCTCCTGTACCTTCTCAAAATTTGGTTGGTTGTAAGTGGGTGTTTCGTGTCAAACGCCACCCCGATGGTTCTGTTGACAGGTATAAAGCGCGGCTGGTTGCTAAGGGCTTTACTCAGCGTCCTAGTCTCGACTACCACGATACTTTCAGCCCTGTTGTCAAGACCGCTACTGTTCGTGTTATTCTTTGCTTAGCCTTGCGATTTGGTTGGCCGATTCGTCAGTTGGATATCAATAACGCCTTCCTCAATGGTTCTCTTGACGAGGAGGTTTACATGAAGCAGCCGCCTGGTTTTATTGACTCTAACCAGCCTTCCTTTGTCTGCAGGTTACGCAAGTCCCTGTATGGCCTTAAGCAGGCGCCTCGGGCATGGTTTACTACTCTGTACAAATTTTTGCTGTCCTATGGATTCCGCCAAAGCAAGACTGATGCTTCTCTTTTTCTTTATCACCGTGATGGTCATCGTATTTATTTTCTTGTCTATGTGGATGACTTAATTATTACTAGTTCTCATGGCCGGATTATTCAACACTTCATTCATCGTCTTGCTTCCACTTTTGCTCTCAAGGACCTTGGCTCTCTGCATCATTTTCTCGGGCTTGAGTTGCTTCGCACTCCGTCTGGTGTGTTTCTCTCTCAGCATCACTATGTTCGTTCTCTCTTGGACCGGTTTGGCATGACTGATGCTAAACCTATTGCCACTCCTCTGTCTGCCACCGTTGGTCTTCAACAAACCGATGGTTCTGTCTCTGCTGATGGTACGTCTTATCGTCAGCTTCTTGGTGCCTTGCAATATCTCACTCTCACTCGTCCTGACATCTGCTTTGCGGTCAACAAACTATCTCAGTTCATGCAAAGTCCCTCTCAGTTGCATTGGCAGGCTGCCAAGCGCATTCTCCGCTACTTGAAAGCTACAATTTTTCATGGCCTTTTTCTGCGTCGGTCCTCATCCTCTACACTTGCTGCTTATAGTGATTCTGACTGGGGGGGCAATCTTGATGATTGCAGCTCTACGAGTGCTTACGCTATCTTCCTTGGTGGCAATCTCATTTCCTGGTCTTCGAAGAAGCAAAAGTCTGTGGCACGTTCCTCTACTGAAGCTGAGTTTCGCGCCATTGCTGCTACCGTTTCTGAGCTTTGTTGGCTTCGACACTTGTTCTCTGAACTTGGTATTCGAACTCCTATGCCCAAGCTGCTCTGTGACAATCTTGGTGCCACTCATGTTTGCACAAATCCTAGATATCACTCTCGTATGAAGCATGTGGAAATTGACTTTTATTTTGTTCGTGATAAGATTGCGCAAGGTTTGCTGTCTGTTGCTCATGTTCCTTCTGAGCATCAGCTCGCTGATATCTTAACCAAGCCGCTTCCCCGGCTTCCCCTTGAGCATGCACGGTCCAAGCTCGGTGTTCTCGACGATACACCTCTCTTGCGGGGGCGTAATAGCTGAACGTGATCTTCACGTTCTTAGTTGGTTGTATTTCATTATGTTTAAAAGTGCAGTAGTTCATCATGTTAAGGAGTGTATTACTTATTATCTCCTTCGTTATTTTCGCTAGCTGTAACGTGTATATATTGTGACACTATAGCAATACGACATGGAGTTCCATGCAAGTTTAACAGCTCCTACAAAACCTATCCAATTTGATAATCTCTTATCTATCCATATTTTGTTGTTTTTTTTCCTTTCTTTTTTGTTATTAACCTTACTAATAATATATAATGATTTAATAATCTCATTCTCTGATTGATCTGGTTGTCCTATAATGCTCTAATGTGATTTGTGCAATAGAGTTCGTGTTTTGCGAAATCCTAAGGTGGTGTTTGGTTTTAAAAAAGGGGAGGAAAATAAAATAGTGGAATGGAGAGGAAAGGAGAAGAGAGGAGTGGGAGAGAATAGTAAAATTAAATTTTATTGTTTGGTTTGACATAAAATTTAATAGGGAAAGGAATTGTAATTTTTTTTCTTTGGACAAATTTATCTTTTGCCTTAAATACTAAATTAATTATATTAGTAATAGAATATAATTTAATATTAATACCAAAATTTTTAATTTCAAAAAAATCTAAAATAATTCATGATTTATATTTAATATAAAATATAAAATATAAAATAATTTAATATACTAAACGATTTAATATAATTGAATATTAAATATTATTTAATATAAATAAAATACGGTCAACATAAGTCAACATCGGTCAACAGAAGTCAACGACGACCGGTGACTTTTGACGGAGGTCCGGCGAAGTTCCGGCGGAGGTCTGGCAAAATTCCGGTTGGCCGTTATTTTAATTAAAGGTAAAGAATTCATTTTGAAAATTAGGGTAAATTTCATTTATCTTCTCTTGATTATGTTTAATTCATAGATTAAAAAATAGATTTTCTAATTTTCGAAATGTTCTCGAAATTGTTTTTCTAAAGTTGATATGAATAAGTTTTTGATGAATTTCAACACGATTTAGTTATAGCCAATATTTTAATTAAAGGTAAAGAAGGCCATGGGATTTAGCCTAAACTTCCATTTACTACAGAAGCACAAATTAAAATACTTGAGTTACGGTAAAATTTAATTGGTTTCCTTAATAATGTTGTAATTTTTTTTAGAGCATCAATAATATTTTAATTGTATATCATTGGATTTAATCAATGGTACACAATATTTGTAGTAAAGAAAAAATAAATAATTTAAAAATAATGGTTAAGAGTTTGTTAACCATGTAAGGAGTAGAGAATTTTGTAAAATAATTATAACCACCCTTAGAGTTTGAAACAATTTTACTTAAGTAGTATATTTTATTTAAAATTATTTTTCAATCCTCCTTTAAATTTGAAATGTGATAATCTTTTTTAAATAAATCTTCCAAAATCTATTACCATTAAATATAAAATATAATGGTAGGTTATTTAACACAAATCAAATAAATAAGTTACAATTGCAAAATTTATATATGATATAACACTAATAAATAACACAACTAAGTACATATATTTAAGTAAATGTCATACTTAGGGATGGCAATGGGGAGGGGAGGGGAGGGGACTAATCTCCCCATACTCATCCCCGATATTTTCCATATGTCTCTGTCCCCTCCCTATCCCCGTCAGAATTGCTTGAGAGAATCTTCATCCCCTTCCCGAATAATAACAGGGGATCCCCGAGGGTCCCCGATCCCCAAATAATTAATAGTATAATACATTTTTTATTTTTTATTTTAAATTAATCATATTAAAATAAAAAATTCAGATAAAAATAAAGTTTAAAATATATCTTACATTAATATTGATCCATTTCAAAGTCACATTCAAAATATAAATTATTAAAATAATTATATTTTTCAATGACTCAATCTTCATAATCCTACAATAAAAAGAAAAAAAAATTATTTTTATGACTGTTGTAAATTATAATTAGGCAGCTCTCTCCTGTATCATTGTGGTTTGAATTAAAAATTAAGACTTTAATTAATTAATTAAGTTTAAAAGTTTAATAATATAAATTTTTTGATATTTATTAATTTTAACAATATTTATAATTTTGTTATTTATTTATTAGTAATTTAAATAATAATTGGTGAATAAAATGTTTCTCATTTGTTATGACCCATATAGTATTATTAATAAAACACATATAAAAAAGTTTATTGCAATGTCTTCTATTATCATTATTGTTTAGGTATTAATGGTATGTAATTAAATTCATACAATACAAATTATTACAAGACTTTGTGTTAAATAACCTACTTGATATTATATTTTATACTTAATGGTAATTGATTTTGGAAGATTTATTTAAAAAATATTATCATATTATAAATTTAAAGGAGGGTTGAAAAATAATTTTAAATAAAATATCCTATTTAAGTGAAATTGTTTCAAACTCTAAGGGTGGTCACAGTTAATTTACAAAAATTCTCCACCCATTTAAACTATACTGTTTACCATTATTTTTAATTTTTTATTACAAATATTGTATACTATTGATTAAATTTAATGGAATATAATTAATACATTATTGATGCTGTAAAAAAATTACAGCATCATATTCATAGAGGAACCCAATTTAATTTTATTAGCTAACCATAGATTTCTTATCTGGTAAGGACAAAACTATTCTACGTGGGGTGTATCTTACCTCAAGTTTGGCGCAATTACAAAACAGTCCTATTGTTTTATAAAAATAACAAAATACATAGGTTTCAAAATTTTATATATGAGCCCTAATTTTTTCCCTATTTTGGCCAATACCCATAAAAGGGTTTTAGTTTGTTTTAATAGTTCTTGTTTCTTGTTCTTTCTTCAGTAATATATATGAAATATAATATAAACGGAAAAAAAAAAAATAGTAACTCAAATGCTGTCATGATATGTCCATTTTGGTAATTTCATCAATGGCTACTATTGTGTCAGCATAAACTGCCACAATGGCGTCAGCATCAACTTCTTCATTGCACATAGGAATAGTTTTCTCTTTTCCGATTTCCGTTATTGTTTTTTTTTTTTTGAAAAGTCCGTTATTGTTATTAGGTCCTCATTTATTGTATCTCTTCTTGCTCTCTTGAAACACTAATGCTGCGTTTGTTGGGAAAATATACTCTTTAAAAATATATGTATTTATTTAATTGTAATAAATAATTTTTTTAATTAATAAAATAAATGAGATATTTTATTTAAATATCTTAATTGTATTAATATTTTGATTAAAGTCTATTTAATCATATTATATGTATTTATGTGATCACCATGTGGATTCACAGAAGACATAAATACAAGTTATCTTATGATTAAATAAATTTAGTTCACAGTTGATAAATAAAGTTGGACACTTTATTTAGGTATAGACTGTAATAAATTCATTGAATGATTTGTCTTAATTAAAGTCCATTTAATCATATTATATGTATTTATGTGATCACCATGTGGATTCACAGAAGACATAAATACAAGTTATCTTATGATTAAATAAATTTAGTTCGCAGTTGATAAATAAAGTTGGACACTTTATTTAGGTATAGACTGTAATGAATTCATTGAATGATTTGTCTTAATCATGTATGAATTTATTGATGCAGTACGACTATATTGAACAGGATCACATATGAGATTTAATTAACTTTGTAATAACTGTCAGACTTATTAAATCTCATAGGCATTGATTTTACTGTAATATTAATCTTGAGTTAATTATGATTTCATGATTGTAATTGTTATTCCATTTAAGTTACTAATGGGCACAACACATACTTGTGGTCAAGATTACCTGGTATCTTGGTAGGAGCAATTATGAGTATTGGAGTTATGCATTAACAATATAGAATTTGTACAACACATCTCTTGATGGGTTTTCGGCACTTAATCATAGAATTCTCTGGCCAGAGTGTGTCAACATATTTAGTATGTTGAAAATTATCATTAGAGAAAACCAGTAAGAATCGAGGAACAAGATGTAATTAAATTGATTGGACAGTTGAGATATCAATTTAATTAATGATGTGGTATAAAGGATTGTGCAATAAATAAATCAATGTGGCTTGTGATGAATTATTATTCGAGCATACAATTATGGAAGGCAATTCCAATCTTTTAGTGGAGTAGATTTGGAATTAAATAATTAGGTTATTTTAATTACAGGCCTAATTGTTATAGCCACTATTGTATGTTCCCAAATGATCCCTGGGTTAGCTCATTTAATTGACTGCACCACTACTAGATTAATAAGCAAGATAACTAGCTATTTGAGTCAAAAGCCTTAATATATCATTTAGTGGGAGGCTCCATTTAATTAGCTTGTGTGTAAGGGGTATTATGTTATTTTACAAGGTGCGTCCCCTATAGAAAAAGTAAGTAACATGAGTTTTGATTTTGATTATTTGGAGCCTAGGGTTTTCACTAAAGGAAGATATAAAAGACTTATTTTCTCTAAAGAAAGAGAGTAGTCACTTTATACAAATTAGAGAAAAAGATTTTTCTCTCGATTGTTGATAGAAAAATGTTCTCGTGCTAGTTGCTTTGGTAGTGATAAAGGCGCCCACACGTCAAGTGCAGATCAAACCTGAGTCATAAACTGGAAGAACATTGGTGACAGTTCGTGATCTAACAAGCGTGGTGGTGACGGATCGTGATCTAGGAGCGTAAATCACTTCAGCGAAAAAAGCTAAATCGAATTTTCAAGGTACGATTTCTAAATTACAAATTCATATATATTATATTAGAGTGATCTTTAAAAGGTTTTATAAAAATTAAAAAAACTGATCTTTCGCCAACAATTAGTATCAGAGCCATCTAATATTAATAAATAAGAATTTCGTTTGAAATTAATTTTGAAACTTATGTATTAGAGTGGCACAATTTATTCAGATATATATTATTTGTTTAATATATGAATAAAGCATGTTTATGGTTTGTCTTAATTCATGATTAGATTTTCTACTGTATTTTTCATTTGGATCTGTAATAAGAGGGGTGGCTTTTTATCACCATATTTCCCTCTTGATTTATTTTACTATTATAGAAATTTTGTAAGCCAAAATTAGCCTAGGAAATTTGTAAATTAATCACTGGAAAATTGTAGAAACGCTACGCATGCAGCACCAGCTAGTGCATGCTAACATGCGGTACATGCTGCAAGTGCATGCTGGCAGTGCGCGCAGCAGCCAGCACGCGCTACGCGCAGCAAGCGGCACGCACGGCCAGCCTGGTCAACGACGTGCTGTACGCGCAGCAGCAGCGTGCGCAGGGTTGGTTTGTTTCCAGCGTATCAGCGACGGCAAACTCGGCGTTGAGGGCGGCTGTCCGGTGAGAAAGGTCTGAACAGTGGCCGTTTGTGGAGATGGCAGCTGGGGAAGATGAAAGAAAGAAAAATATAATTTTTGGGTTTCATGGTTTTTATCATGGACATCCCTATGGTTTCATAATTTTTCCTTCGGGCAGAAATTTTTAATTTTTTGCGTTTAAATATAAAAACAGTTTTGGGCTTAATGAATCCTAGTTTTAGGACCAATTTCAATAGGGCTTAATGGATTAAAATGCCTAGATAAAATTGAATACATTAAATTTATTTTTGGTCCAAAAGTTTTATTTTAATAAAAAAAATTTTAAAATTATTTATTTATTTCCTTTCAAAATTAAAATTGGACCAATTATAAATTTAAAAGCCCAATTTCCCCTAGTCCATTAACAAAGACAAGCTTATGGAAGATGGATATTGTCAAGAAGCCCAATAAAAATTAGGCTTAGGGTTAATGTATTTTTTATTATTAGGAAAGTCATAAATTAAGATTATTTAATTATTTTTCTATATGTTATGTTTTGGATGATAACATGCCATAATAACATGTCATATAGAATAGGTAGTGTCACTCTGTGCATAATGATACATGTCATTCATTAATAATGAATCTCGTTATATTGTTTGAAATTTGCGTATTCTTAATAATATTGGATATCATCTAGATAATATTATAGGAAGCATGCAATTAACAATATGTATGTTTTAAAAGGAAAAA
>MKYO02000225.1:951718-984303 GCA_002013955.2 Citrus medica
AGGAGGTTGTTTCACATAAACTTCCTCCATAATGTATCCATTTAAGAAAGCACTCTTGGCATCCATTTGATACAAAATAAAATCCTTATGACATGCATATGCTAACAACATCCTAATGGATTCTAGCCTTGCTACAGGTGCAAAAGTCTCATAAAAATCAATTCATTCTTCTTGGTCGTAACCTTGAGCCACTAATCTAGCTTTAATCTTTACAACCACCCCGGATTCATCCATTCTGTTTCTAAATACCCATTTAGTACCTATAATGGATTGATGTTCCGGATTAGGAACTAACTCCCACACATTGTTTCTCTCAAATTGATTCAACTCCTCTTGCATTGCCATAATCCAATATTCATCATTTTCTGCATCCGCAAAAGATTTTGGTTCAATTTGATAAATAAATGCGGCATGCTCACATGTGTTCCTAAGAGATGATCTAGTGGTAACACCTCGTGAGGGATCTCCTAGAATTACATCCTTAGGGTGAGAGGAAACATACCTCCACTCCTTGGGGAGTGTTTGAGAAGTACCTTCATTTTGCTCTACATTTGGTTCTTCATGATGTTCCTCTTGAATTCCAGGTGGTGCGTCTTCTTGGTTGTCATTTGATGCTTCTTCTTGTTGTTCTTCTTCTGCATTATCATCAACAACAACTTTCTCCGTAGAGGAGGGGTTAGACTCATCAAATGTAACATGCATAGATTCTTCCACAACTAAAGTTCTTTTATTATAAACTCTATAAGCTTTGCTTGAATTTGAATAACCAAGAAAGATACCAACATCAGATTTTGGATCAAATTTACCAAGATTATCTTTTGTGTTTAAAACAAAACATTTGCATCCAAAAACTTTAAAATAACCAATGTTGGGTTTTCTATCTTTCCAAAGCTCATATGGAGTTTTATTGAGATTAGGTCTAATCAACACCCGATTTAAAACATAACAAGCGGTGTTGACGGCTTCGGCCCAAAAATACTTAGGCAAAGAATTTTCATTCAACATGGTCCTAGCCATTTCTTGAATAGACCTATTCTTTCTCTCTACTACTCCATTTTGTTGTGGAGTCCTAGGTGATGAAAATTGATGTTCAATGCCAAGGTCATTACAGAAATTTTCAAATGCATGATTTTCAAATTCTCCACCATGATCACTTCTAATACAAGTGATGGAGTAACCTTTTTCATTTTGAACCTTTTTACAGAAAATTCGAAATGCATCAATGGCATCATCCTTATTAGCTAAGAACAATACCCATGTGTATCTCGAATAATCATCCACAATTACACATGCATAAAACTTACCACTTAAACTAGCATGTCTAGAAGGTCCAAATAAATCTATATGAAGCAATTGAAGTGGTTTTGAAGTGGAAACATGATTTTTGCTTTTGAATGAAGTTTTGATTTGTTTTCCAAATTGGCATGCTTCACAAGTTCTATCTTTTTGAAAATTGATTTTTGGAAGACCTTTTACTAAATCATTTTTCACGATTTTTGAAATCAAATCCATGCTTGCATGACCTAATCTTCTATGCCATAACCAACCATCATCATGCAATGCGGAAAGACATTTCTCATTTGTTGATGCACAATCTATATTAATGGTATAGACATTAACACATCTATTTCCTACAAACAAGACTTTCCCATCACATGCATTCTCAATAACACACTTTGATTCATCAAAGATAACTCTATACCCTTTATCACATAATTGACTAATACTAAGCAAATTGTGTTTCAAGTTTTCAACCAAACACACATTTTCAATGAGAGTAGAGGATACATTACCGACATTTCCAATCCCAATGATTTTTCCTTTTGAATTATCCCCAAACGAAACATCTCCGCCATTTTCGATCTTGGTAAAGCTTGAAAACCAAGAATAATTCCCTGTCATGTGTCTTGAACAGCCACTGTCCAAGTACCACTTATTCTTCTTCTTCTTTGAGCCCTGTAGAGAAAATCTCAAGCTTTAGGTACCCAAACCTTTTTGGGTCCTTGAGAGTTAGCAATGGTTCCTTTCGGAACCCAAACACATTTCATACCATAATATGCATTTCTCTTCACTGCACATCTATTTTTCATATGGCCATCTTGATTGCAATAATGACATACAATTTTATTGTTAATAGATGTATTCTTCACAAAATAATTCTTGTAAAATTTTTGTTTCAAATTCGGTTTATAACCTATGCCACTTTTGTCAAATACACATTTTTGTGAGTTTAGCAAATTGTCCAACATCTTTTGCCCATTTGTAAATTTTAGCACAATTTCATTTAATTCATTACTCTTCTTTCTAAGCATTTCATTCTCATTTTTCAAGTCATTCATGTGTGACTCTAAGTGCTCATGTGAAGTGCTAGAGTTCTCAAATAATGCAATACTATCATGTAATGTTTTGTTTTCTAATTCTAGGCATGTAATCTTTGCACTAAATGAATCATTTTCATTCTTAAGCTCTATCATCTTCTTTTTAAGACTTATATTCTTTTTACCAATCTTCATTAGCTCATCATGCAAATCATTAAAAGCATCATGCAATTCATCATATGTAGGAAGAACACTTACCTCATCAAGTTCATCACATGATTCTTCCCCAATGGCCATGAGAGCTAAGTTTGTCATTTCTTGTTGCTCATCATCGTCACTTGTTTCCTCATCACTATCATCCCATGTAGCCACCATAGCCTTCTTCTTGAATTTGTTGAGAAGAGGACATTCCGGTCGTATGTGTCCGGGCTTCTTGCATTCATAACAAGTGATTGGCTCCTTCTTCTCCTTCTTATTCTTGTAGCCTCTGAACTTTCTCTGCTCATTATTCTTCTTGTAAAATTTTCTGAATCTTCTAGCTAACATAGCCAGCTCCTCATCATCCATTTCGCTTTCCTCATCACTCTCACGTTTTGAAGCCTTGAGAGCAATGTTCTTCTTCTTTTCCTCATGCCCTTTTTCAGCTGCCAAATCTTCTTCATATGAAATAAGAGAGCCAATTAAATCATCAATAGGTAACACATTTAAATCCTTGGCTTCCTCAATGGCAGTCCTTTTTGGTCTCCATTCCTTAGGTAGAGACCTAATGATTTTCTTGACTTTTTCGCTATTTGAAAAAGTCTTTCCTAGGGCTCCTAGAGTGTTCACTATGTCCGTGAATCTAGTATACATAGAGTACACATTTTCATTTTGTTCCATTTGGAACAATTCATATTGTCGAGTGTACCTACTTATTTTAGATTCTTTCACTTGGTTTGTGCCTTCATAGACAACTTCAAGTTTGTGCCAAATCTCATTAGCACTTTCGCAACTAGACACTCTATGAAACTCTTTCTTATCTAGTGCACAAAATAAGGCATTCATGGCCTTGGAATTTAGAGAAGCTTTTCTCTTTTCAAATTCATTCCAATCCCGTGAAGGTTTTGGAATATCTTCTCCGACTTCATTTTTAGTCAAAGGCATGAAAGGACCATCATTAACGATTTCCCAAATCTCATAATCTAAGGCTTGCAAGTAAATTCTCATCCTAGTTTTCCAATATGGGTAATCGTTTCCATCAAAGTAAGGTGGTCTAGTGGTGGACTGCCCTTCCCTAAATGTGGAATCAATTTGAGTTGCCATTGATCTTTAACTCTAGATGGTTAAGTCTAAATAAGAGCACCTTGCTCTGATACCAAATGAAATATAAGTGTGCAACCCAAGAGGGGGGGTGAATTGGAAATTTAAAAATTATCCTAGCAAATCCACACAACAAACAATCTAATGCCTTAATAAAAATTGAAAGCAATAAGTTTAATAAAGGCACAATAATTAAAGAGTAAGGGAGAAGAGAAACAAACACACGGACTTTTACGTGGTTCGGCAATTCCCGCCTACGTCCACGCCTCCAAGCAATCCAAGCTTGAGGATTTCACTATCCAAGCCTTTCCGAGGCTTCAACCGATTACAATTGACTTCGAGGTGTCAATAAACCTTTACAACGAAGAAATTATCTCCCAATCTCTTCACTCAAGTGTCTCACACACTCAAATTCTTACAATTGAAATGAAGAAATGAAAGTTACAATGAAACTCACTCAATGAGTAGATATTCAAAGATGAAGAACAATGAATGTTCAATGTATGTAGTTTGCAAGTTTGAAGGCTCAAGATATCTCGTGTGCTTTTTGTTTTTGCTTGTTGGAGAACTTCAAAATGAGTTGGATTTGATTTCTTATAGTTTGAACTCAAAAACTAGCCGTTACTCACATTCCAGGTGTATCCGGTTTGCCGTTTATGGAATCCGGTAAGCCGAATTTATGTTACCGTTAAGGTAAAATTCAAAATTTTGCCTAACCGGCTTGCCGGATTCGGAATCCGGTAAGCCGTTTTCGTTCTGGATACATTCTTCCCCGAATTCGGTTTTCTGATTTTTATAATCGATAAGCCGGATGCTACAGTAACCTGCTACAATGAAATTTTTCTTAAATTTTTAGTTTGACCCCAAAACTTTATAAAACTGCGGTATGGCCTAAAACGTTATGAAACTTTACAAATAGGTCAAATTTCAGAATTTCTAAGTAATGCTTCGTTAATCCCAAAACTTTATGAAATTATGATTTTGCCCAAACTTTGTGAAATTATAAAATGACCCAAAAACATTTGAATAGTTTCAAATAGGTCCAAATCCGAAATTTAAAACACTATCAAAGATTTTGAAATTACTTTCATTTTAGTCCAAAATACTTTAATTCCATAACATCATTTTCTTATTATAAAAGCACAATTCATAAATCTTTATTTAATAAATACATGTGGTTTGTTATCATCAAAATCAATATTTATAGCCATATAGGCTAACAAGCTTGTGAAAGCGGTACTAGATATCATTACAATAAATTAAAATGCATTTATGGAGTTGTGCATTTTTATCATTTATTGTGAATATTATTTCAAATTATTTATGCATGGATGTTTTATTTTTCAGAAAGTGTCTTCCTGAGCCCACTTACTATTATTCTAAGTCAAAACAAACTCATTGGAGAGAACTATATAGATTGGAAAAGAAATCTATTCATTGTCCTGACTGCTGAAAATTATAAATATATCTTAACTCAGCCATGCCCTCCAGTTCCAGCAGATGATGCTTATAGAAATAAGAGGAGGCTTTATGAGATATGGCAAAAGGCCAATGAAATGGCAAAATGCTACATTTTAGCCTCAATTTATAATATTCTACAGACCAAACATCAGAACTTGAAGAGTGCCACTGAAATAATGGATAGTCTCCAACAGATGTTCGGGCAGAGTACTCGCTCCGCGAGACAAGCAACGCTGAAAGGAATTATGAACAGTAAAATGGGGAAGGGCACAAGAGTTCGTGATCATGTCCTCAAAATGATGGACTATTTGAATGAGGCTGAGATTAAAGGAGTACAAATCGATGATAATTCAAAGATTGACAAGGTGCTAGAATCTCTGCCAGAAACATTCAAGGGGTTTAAGGTCAATTATAACATGAACAAAAGAAACATGACCTTAATTGAATTGATGAACGAACTCCATTATGCTGAAGAGATCTATCGTGCTGAGAAATCTCTGGGAAGCATAAATGTTACTGAAAAAAGTTCATCTTCTAGGCCTAAGCCGAAAGGCAAAGGTAAGAAGAAAGCTGGGAAAAAAAACCGTCTACCAAGCAAGATGGCAAGCCGAAAGGCAAATGCTTCAAGTGTGGACAGAAAGGTCACTGGAAAAAGGATTGCCCTAAGATTGTGAAATCAGGTATGAGAAATCTTTTTGTAATTGAGGCCTGTTTAGTTCAGAATCCTATTGACACTTGGGTATTAAATTCAAGAGCAACTAATCATATTTGTAATTCACTTTATTGGTTTCAGGAAACCGGGAAAATAAGTGAAGGAAGCATCAAGCTGCAGTTAGGGACAAGTCAGTTTGTGTTAGCAGTGAAGACTGGATCTGTTTTATTATCTTTTAATAATGAGACTTTAGTTTTGAATAATTGTCTTTATGTTCCATACATTAAGAGGAATTTAATTTCAGTAGCTTGTTTGTCAAAGCAAGGGTACACTATAAATTTTGGATCCTCTATTTCTATTTTTCGTAATAAGAGACTTATTTGTTCTGGTACATTGGAAGATAATTTATATCATTTAAGTCCAATGATCCATTCTATGCATGACACAGTGATCAATAATGATGAGCATACACATTTATTTAAAAAAAGAAATATTTCTTCCAACCAATGTTACCTTTGGCATTTACGCTTGGGTCATATAAACCAAAATAGGATACAAAGAATGATCAAAGATGGGCTCTTGGGACGAATTATTATTCGAGCATATAATTATGGAGGTCAATTTCAATCTTTTAGTGGAGTAGATTTGAAATTAAATAATTATACTATTTTAATTACAGGCCTAATTGTTATAGCCACTATTGTATGTTCTCAAATGATCCCCGGGTTACCTCATTTAATTGACTACACCACTACTAGATTAATAAGCAAGATAACTAGTTATTTGGGTCAAAAGCCTAAATATATCATTTAGTGGGAGGCTCCATTTAATTAGCTTGTGTCTAAGAGGCCTTATGTTATTTTACAAGGTGGGTCCCCTATAGAAAAAGCAAGTAACGTGAGTTTTGATTTTGATTATTTGGATCCTAGGGTTTTCACTAAAGGGAGATATAAAAGGCTTATTTTCTCTAAAGAAAGAGAGTAGCCACTTTATACAGATCAGAGAAAAAGATTTTTCTCTCGATTGTTGAGAGACAAATGTTCTCATGCTAGTTGCTTTGGTAGTGATAAAGGCGCCCACACGTTAAGTGCAGATCAAACCTGAGTCATAATATGGAAGATCAAGATCATTTGTGACAGTTCGTGATCTAACAAGCGTGGTGGTGACGGATCGTAATCTAACAGACGTGGTGGTGACAGATCATGATCTAGGAGCCTAAATCACTTCAGTGAAAAAAGGTAAATCGGATTTTCAAGGTACGATTTCTATATTACAAATTCTTATATATTATATGAGAGCGATCTTAAAAAAAGTTTTTATAAAAATTGAAAAAACTAATCTCTCCCCAACAGCGTTTGCATTTTGGATTGAAGTGAGAATCTTGAGGAGTGAGAATCCTGGGATTAGGAGTGTGGAGTGGGAATCCTAGGATTAAGAGTGTGGAGTGGGAGTGGGAGTAGGTTGTTTATTTACACTGGAATGAGAGTATGGAATTGGGAGTAAATGATTTTAAATTACAGTTTTATCTTTATTTTAATAATTATAGTTTTTAATTACAAAATTAATAAAAAATAGATTTGAAAAATAAAATATTTATTTTATAATATTTTTAAATTAATAATAATTATTAATATTCTTAATTATGTAAACAAAAAATTATTATTAAGAGCAACACAAATGAAACATTATTATTAATAATATAATACAAAATTAATATTTTCTTAGAATAAAATATTGATTATTATTAATTACTAATATTAAATAAATATAATACTATTATTTTTAAATAAATATAATAATATTATATTTTCAAATAAAAAGAGTATATAGTAATATTATTAATTCTCTATGAGTATAATAATATTATTTTTAAGTAATTTTAACTTATAATCAATATAAATTATTATTTTTAATAAGTATAATTTATAAAATAATATAATAATATTATTTAAATAAATATGATATTATTTTATTTAATTAAATGTAAGGATAAAAATGGAAGAGGGGGGAGTGGATTCCCACTTCCACCTCCCCCTATGGGAGTAGGAATCCCACTCCCCACTCCAAAAAAAGGTGGGTCTCATGTAGGGATGGCAATGGGCACCGCCCACAGCGGGTTTGCCATTACCAAACCCAAACCCGCACAAAATTTAAATTACCAAACCCACCCGCAACCCGCAACGGGTTTTAATTTTTTTTTAAAAACCCACCCGCAGCGGGTTTTAACAATTACCAAACCCGCAATGGTATCCGGCGGATTTTTTGCGGGTTTTCGTATTTAAAATCACAAATGTTTAATATATAAATTTATAATAATAACCTCAAATTTCATATAACATATTCAATTTTATATTTAAACAATGTAAATGAAAAATTAAAATTTCCACATCAATTCAACACAAATTCTCAAATTTAAGTATAAATTACACAAATTTATTTAAAAAACACAAACTAATATCTAAAAATAATAATTATATTTCATATTATCATTTAAAACAAGATTCAAGAGAAGATATTCATTTCATTCACCGCCATAAGCACCCATCCAACACAATGCCTATAATAATAATTAAGATTAATATTTTCAAATACTAATTTGAAGGGAAATGCCTTTAGTTTCCTTTAGGTTATGACTTTAGAATAGGAAATGAGTCATATACACACATACACAACTTTGAACCTTTGGCTATTTGGTAATTTGATTAATTACATTATTTTCTTTATATATTTTTATATTTAAATTAAATTAAAAATATTTGAAAAAAATTATTACGGGTTTGGTGGATATCCATGCGGGTATCCACCGGGTATAAGGCTAATACCAAACCCACCCGCATCCATGTGTGGGTTTTAATCTATAATACTAAACCCGCCCGCAACGGATAAAATTACCCGCAACGGGCGGGTTTTGGCGGGTGGGTTTGGGCGGGTTTGCGGGTACAATTGCCATCCCTAGTCCCATGGAGTAGGATTCTCACTCCCCCCTTAAAATTAGTAAGTAAATACTGGAGTGGGAGGAATCTAGACTTTTCACTCTCACTCCAACAAGTAAACATTACCTAAGTGGTTTGATAATAAAGGAAATCAAAACTACTTGTGTAAAGTAATTAAATTGAAAATTTATTTTAGTCTCGAACTTCACGTCACGGAGCACTCTAGTTTGTACAAAACACAACAACATAAAACAATTGTAAAGGGAGTAACAATGGAGAAAAAAAATTAGAGTTAAAAATTCAAACATTATAGAGAGAAATTAGTCCTATAACTTCCCTTTTTTTGTTTCTCTTTTACACAAAGAAGAAGATGACTAACCTTTAACTAAGGTTCATAGAGAGTAAGATAATAATTATGCCTTTTTTTTTATTTTTAAGAAACAACAGGGATTGCAGTGTTAATAGTCAACTAAATGTATCCTTGCCATTGAAACAATTTTTGCAATCATGGGTTAGATCCGGTATATATATATATATATATATATATATATATATATATAAAGCTGAGACTACAAGAGGTGATATGACATCACTATTTCTCATCTTCTTATATTTTTTATTATCTAATATATTAGTTGAGATTAAAAAATAATTACATTACAAAATATTAAAAATATAAAATAATTATTAGATTACAAAAGATTACGTGTTTCTTCCTCTTTCTATTTAAATTCAACAATATGTAACCATTAATAATAATTAATTATAGGTCTTGAAACATTAATTTATTTTATTATGCCAACAATTAAACTTTAGTGGCCTAAAATACATCAATTAATTAATATAGGAAGGAAGGTTCCTTCATATTCCCTCAATATTGTCATTAGAGCCTAATTTTAATGTCATAATCTCATATTTAATTATGCAACCTTTTGTTTAGTGCTTTTTGACTTCTTCAAATTCTATAAACATTAAGTATATAAGATTTGCGGCTTAAACATTAAGATTTGTGGCATTATTATTTCTCATCTTTATATATTCTTTATTATCTAATATATTGGTTGAGATTAAAAAATAATTAAATTATAAAATATTAAAAATAGAAAATAATTATTAGATTACAAAGATTACATATTTCTTCATCTTTCTATTTAAATTCAGCAATATGTAACCATTAATAATAATTAATTATAAGTCTTGAAACATTCATTTATTTTATTAAGCCAACAACTAAACTTTAATGGCTTAAAATACATCAACTAATTAATATAGAAAAGAAGGTTCCTTCATCTTCCCTTACCAATGCCACTTGGGCCTAATTTTAATGCCATAATATCATATTTAGTTATGCAACCTTTTGTTTAGTGTCTTTTAGCTTCTTCAAACTCTATAAATATTAAGTAATTAAGATTTGTTATATTTGGATTTTTTTAATTATTTAACTAACATACTCTTTAAAAATATTCTTGTGTTTTTATTTCTTTACTTATTTGAATTTTTAGGATTGTGTGCTTCATAGAGTATTATTCTCTTCATGAGTTGAATAATGATAAAGATATTGGATGATAAGGGTTAGGCTTTATACTGTGGGAGTTTGTTAATATCAAGAAGAATGGAGAATTAATTAGTGTGAGCATGATTTTTATTGGTGAAAATGTTGTATAAAAAATTCCTTCTCCCATTGTTTTCTCTGGTTTTTTTTTCCCAATTGTTTTACACTTAATGTAGCATGTCTTTTTTTTTCGTAGGAAAATCTAATGCATGCAACAATCAAGAAAAAATTAGTGACAAGGTTTAGGCACATGTTGAGTGACGGTTCTTTGTACAGTGTCTAGAATTTGAAAGTTGTTTCAACTACAGGCAAATACAAACCACTTTCAAATCAGTATAAGATTATTTTCTTGGTTATAACTTCACTTAAGAGGTTAGAAGAAGGAACTATTAAGATTCCGATCAATGGATTCGAATTCATATTTCCGAATTTGATTGATGTACGTGTGAATGATAATACAATCCTCTTAGACTTTTTTTTAATTATTAATGTTTGTTAATCTTTAAGTGTATATTATAAATTATTGATCCTTATATTTTAACATGTTTATGTTATTTTTCCATAATATTATAGTTGTTGTCGGAAGTTTATGTGGTGTGGGTGATATTGAGATCATTAGAGCTAGTTGGAAAAAAAAAGATATAAAAGTTCTAACGGATTAGCAAGTTGATTATAATTTGGAACTTATCAACAACTACTAAAGGTATAAGGTCTGTACAGTTACACTATACACATTAATATATATTTTTAAAGTTAACAAAAAATAATTAACTTTCATAAATAACATTAGTTTTATAAGGTTGCCTCATCTTTTAAAAAACTCAATTCATATTTTTTTATCAGTTTCATCAAGTGCAAAGTAAGAAAAAATAATAATAATATTTTTTTCAAAGTCGCGCGAAACGCGGTTCTATTTCCTAGTGTTTGGATAAGAAAAAGACAAATTTAAGGACACCTTGCACCTCTAGCAAATCTAAGTAGCTGGGTCTGATAAACTAAATTATGATATATGTTTGTAAATTATAAATAACACTTAAAAATAAAATTTTGCATAAATTGAAAAGTGAGTTTTTTTTTTCCTCGAAAGAGGAATTCTCATTATTTAAGAAATCAAAAGGTGATTTTAATTATCGTGAAGAAACCATTTTGCATGCTAATAGTTTCCTTTATATCCTCAAGTAACTTATGTTGGTATTCGTCCCCAAAAAAAAAAAAATGTTGGTGGCATGACACTGCAAGGGTGGCTTTAAGTATAGGCGAACAAGGCGATTGCCTAAGGCCTTATATTTTTTGAAGGCCTAATTTTTTTTAGTATTTCTTAATAGTTTTTTAATTAATAAAGATCATTTTTTTTAATTATGTATTGTAGAGAAGCCTATTAGACATCTTTATAATTAACAGTTACCACAACTAAGAATTATTTTTTGTTGTTTATAGAAAATCAATATTTGGTAACTTTAATGTTCAAGAGATATAATTAATAAAATTGTCTAGCTATTAATTCATTCATTATTAGTTTTTCAAAAAAAAAAATTAATTTTTTACCTTTTAAGTTTCCTAAAAAAATAAAATTCTTTGACTTTTAATATTCCTTTTAATTTCCATTAAAACCTTGTAATATAATATAAAAATCAATAAATAAATATATTTCTTCCTCTTTTTTTTACAAAGAGAATTATTACATTCATTAATTCATGTAAAAAAGAAAAAAATTAGTTTCTTAAAATCAAAAGTGCATATATATTATTTCATAATCAATTCATTATCTCAACTTTCTGCTATTCTAAATATTCTATTTGAAAATAATATTATTTTTATTTATTTGTTTGTTTATTTTTAAGATATTTTTTATTACTATTAAAACTCAAGAGTTAAAAGCCGAATGAATTTTTTAATCTTTTATATTTCTTTGAGTATTAAAATTGTAAAATAAAAAAAGACCCCACAAAAATTTTTTACCTAATACCCCATATACTTTAAATCCGGCCTTGTAACACTGAATTCACTTTTAGTCAATTCACTAACAAAAGCACTTTGGTTCTTGCTAATTTGAGTGGTGTGAGTTGGTAGGTTCTATCAAGTTTCGAGTAAACGCTTAGGTTTTTGTTGGATGAAATGTTTACTCAACCAATGTTGAAAGCTAATATTAGTAATAAAATGAAATAATGAAAATGGGTGGCCTTGTCCTAGGTTTCCAGCCAATGATCATGTGCCACCATAATCTGTTCGATGTAAAACATTTTCCGTGTGCTTGCCACTCATTTTCATAACCATGCGATAGCTATCACGTCATTTTTTTAAGGGTAATTTTTAACGAACCCCTAAATAAATTGATATTTTACACCGCGTCTTCAAAAAATTTGACTTGTTGCACCATACCCCCAATTCCGTTATTTTCTCAGTTAAGTTTAACAGTAGAGGGGTAAAATTGAAAGTTCATTCCTTAAATTAATTTTAATGGGAATTCTCTTTATTGTAATTGAAATAAAAATCTTTAAAAAATTAAAGGAAAAATAATAGTGATGACAATGTACATGTAACAAGAAATTTGTGTTTTTTTTATTGCAATTGAAATAAAAACCTTTAAAAAAACTAAATGAGCTAAAAAAAAAATTTTCATATAGAGGGGCATTTTTGTCATTTAATCAAAAGTTAGATGGAGCCGTTAGAAATAACTGAAAAATTAACGGAATTGGGTCGCGGTGCAAGACGTCATTTTTTTGGGTGCGCGGTGTAAAATGTCAATTTATTTGGGAGTAGATTACAAATTTTCCTTTTTTTAATAATAAATATTTACGCAGCTGTTGAAAATATAAATATTGCAATATTGATATATAATAAATTATAATTAACGATGCATCAAATGTAAATATCAATACCAGCTAGCTCATACTAAAATTAGTGCTTATATCGTGTCATGATCATCAAGTTGACCAAAATTCAAACGCTATTAATCTCTTGCCACTGCCTCTCACAATTATTTTTTACTAGGCAAGAGTCAATAATAATTTTATAGATAGTCAATCATAATATTATAGATAAGTTTTAATTTATCCTTTTTGGATGTACGTATTGGAATGCGAGAAATAACTCGAAAGACGAAAATCTAAAAATGCGCGACTGAGAAACTGAATATAACGAGTGTTTAGCATTGACAGCAAACATGATAGAAAAACCATTTAAACTGAGAGTTAAATGCTTCTCCAAAAAAAAAAAAAAACTGATAGTTAAATGTCCAATAACAGTAGTAAAAACAAATGTGAGCAATAACTTTCGTACATGTTTATTGTTTTACAAGCGCTGGAAAGATGGCTGGGTTATCTCAAAGCCAATTCCAATGTCTAAATTGAACAAATCTCAGAACACATTGTTGCTTCCTTGTCAGCTAGTGCTAGGTAACGTAATAATTTGTGGAACAATAATGCATGCCTGCATATTTACATTTGCCAAAACTAGCTAGCAACTAGAGATGACAAGTAGCAAGAAAGCAATTGGTGACATATTCATGCATGTGTCCGTAAATTTGTGTAGAAATAGCCAGAGAAATTTGGTGATTGATCATTTCATGTTGGCGTCAAAGACAGAGACTGCCAACTTTAACGTGAGGCACTTAAATAGTTTCCGAAAAGTATAAAATTTCATGAGGGTGGGGATTTGAAATTATATTAGAACCAAGTTATATTGAAAGTCTAAATTGAAGTCCTGTTTTCTGCACTGTGGCAACTAGGTTAATGCGTTGCCACAACATAGTGCCAAACTGGCATCATATACATTCTAATAAAGTGGTATTTATTTTACCACTAGGGATATATATAAAAGAGAAAAACGATATTTTACTACAAAATTTTAGTTAATAAAGATAATAAATTAGTTATCTTTATTTTTATGACACAAAATATATTGTCCCATATAAATCATTGAAAGTGCATCATATTAGGTTTTAACAACTAAAATTATTTTTCTCATGTAAAAAAATGTGTTTCTGTGACTAAAATATTTGTCTCAAATTTAAATTAAAGACGTCATATATGGTATTAAAACGGTCAATTTAAATGTTTAAAAAATGTTTTAATATCTCTTATTAAAAACTCAACGATCTACAGAATTATTTTTCTAAATTTTAGGAACATAAATATCTTTTTTTTCTCTTACCACTATAATTATTTACAATAGAGAAATGAGACTCTAGATTCTGATGCTATTCTAATGTTTTCTCTTAAAATAATAAAACAAAGAGCGTTTTAACACTTTGTTATATGCCCTTGGTGGCTTCAAGAATCAAGTTAGATATTAAAACAACCATAATGCGGGAATATATAACACACGTGTCCTCCCAGTAGCCCTCAACGACAGTCAAATGATCATTGTTTTTAAAGTGGGTCTATTATCTGCCGTCTCCAGACAACTTTATGAAGGGGAATGGCTCCTTCGGGCCTTTCCATTGAAAGATATCAGATCGGTTTTAATTAATATTAGCTTATAATAATTAGCAAGAACCGTGGATATGTGCTTAGGGACGTAGGGTAGCTTAAGTTTTGAAGTTGATACTTGTGCCTTTTTTATTTTTTATTTTTGGACAGATGATGACATTTCCCTATTCTCAAAAACACCTAAATCTCTATTTAATATAGCTTACTAATAACTTTAAGTATTTATTTAATTCCTTCAATTTTTTTAAATTTTTTTATTAATTTTTTTATAAAATCTTTAAAAATTAAATAAGTTATATTACCTCAATTAATAAATAAAAAAATTTTAATGTTAAGATTTTACGATTAGAAGTTAGAAGACTTTTTAAAATATTAAAATATTTAAAATCTTCTTTACTTATTTAATTATTTTATTTTATTTTTTATAACATAATTTTAAAAAATTTATCTATTGAAATAATTTTATAACTTTTTGATAAAATCTTTCACTGATAATTAAAAAACTCAATTTTTTAATAAAACTTTTATTTTTAAAAATTTGATAAATAAAATCTCTATTTAAATAAACTATAGCAAGCGGAGTTTAAATAAAAATAATTTGTGCCTTAAAATAAGACAAAGGCAAGAAAATTCCAGAGTACAAAAAATAAAAATAAATAAATGTAGTAGTAAAATGAAGGGAAGTGATCAGTGTGATTGCGTGGACCACCGACACGTGCCGATTTGGCACCGACTTTTGCAAGACACCGCTATGGTGGTTGACTTTGTAGCGACAAACCGATGGATCTGACATTTTTATTTTGAATTCCTTCCACCGAAAGTTGCACCAAACGTGGATCCCCTTTGCGCCACAATTACAATCCACTCTCCTTCTCACGTTTTATTTAGCATGTTAATTTTACCTTAATTAGTTTAATGACATACTATCGCGAGCCGTACTGTCCAAATATCCAATCCAATTACGTAAGGACGCAATAATAGATATTTCTGCATTAGGAGAATTAAACATGAGATCAATGTTTAAACTATTATGTGAAAGTTCAATGCTAATATTAAAGATAAGTCTCTATAATATTTAACAATTTTTTTTATTAAATGGATCCAATGTGTAAATATGTATTGCATGGGCATGGTAGTTAACAATTCATTACCTACTACCTTGTATACAACTTCTTAATTTAACAAAGCTACGGTAAAGTAAGAGGGAAAAAAAATTATATTTTGTCTTGATATTTTTAGAAATAGAGCTGTCAATATGGCCGAAAGGATCTTTCCACTATCAAAGTATCAACAAGATATATCTATTTGCACTATTTTGTGTATTTTGAAAGAAGTTAGCGTTTGACAATATCATAATAATTCATAAATTTAGTTATTGAGCATTTTTTTTTAATTTACAAATAACACGACAATGCACGGCAGACATGCTTGCTGATTTGATGAGAAATGCTAATCAAATACTAGAGTATCATATTCTCTGATCATATCTATCAGTTTTTTTATTTTGATAAACTCATTCGTATGTCATATTTCCATTCTTTTATTCACCAAAACTTAAAGTTGATGCACAATTAAATAAAGACATTATAAGTACATTTATTTTTTTTTATATACATAGTGCATGATCAAAATAACAAATTTCACCTATAAATGGAGTTATTTATAAATCTTGTAAACTCAAGAAAAAAAAAACCCTATTCTTATATATTTATTGTATTTCTAATTTAACCCAAAAATATATTTTTTATAGTTTGACTATGATTACAACCTTTTGACATTTACCTCCAGTTTTACATATTTTCTTTAGACATTTGGTGCCTAAAAATTTATAGCCCCCCATATTTGAAATTCTCGATCTGGCCTTGATTTTATTGAGCAACTACGTACATAGTAGAAGTTAGTTAATAACACTCCTATGAATTGTGCTAAATTGTAATTAATTAATCAAATAATATTTTAAATAATGTTACATATTATAATGTTGTTTATTAAGGCTCTATTTAGTATTGAAGTGCTATATTTTTTAAAATATAACTATTGGGTAAAAATTATAAATATAAAAAAATTAATACTATTAAGTAAGTGTAATTTTTAAATAATAATTTTAATAAAATTATTAAAAATATCATAAATTTTTTATTATATAAATATAAAATTAAATTAATTTATTTTTTAAACTATCAATATTTATTAAATATTTTAATCCTCGATTGTAAACAAAATTTAAATTAGTAATCTCAACTCTGCACTATTCCTGTATGCTGATATTTTGACAACACAACAAAGTTAGTGGGGCGAGGAACAAAGTCGGGAAATTTGGAGTGGAAGCAACGAAACTTGCCGTGTGGGTCCCAAACAAAGCCAACCAACTAGGAGACTTCTACAAATTCTCTAACACTTGTAAAGAAAATCCTTTTCTGCTCTCTCATATAAACCCCAGTTGCCTTAGATTTTGTTTCACTTCACACAGAAACAAAAGCAAAATCTCCCCTGTTTTGTCTCTGTTTCAAATATCTTTTTTTTTTGAAAAAAAAGGTCATAACTTTCACATAAAACACATAGCACCCTCTTGGTATTTCCTTGATGATTCTTTGCCGCTCGCTCTCTGTATGTTACATGATGATTTGAGTTGGTTTTGGTATCCGATTCTGTTTTTAGTTCGATCGGATTAGCTATTATAATAAAATCAATCACAATCCAGATTCTATAATTCGGTCTCTGTTTCTTCTTTTGACCAAATTTTGGATCTAGGTGTTGAATTTCTTTATTTCCCGTACATTTTTTCTCAATTGGATTCTTCTTTGGTGGATTTTCTTCAATCTTTTTTTGTATGTAGAATCTTTGAGTCTGTTAAAGAGAGCGAGCGGGTAATTTGATAGAAGTGTCAATCAATGGCTGCAGCAAAGAACAGTAGCAAATCCGAAAAGGGCGTTGACGAAGCAACGGAGGAGATGGTTAGAAGCCAGGATTGGGAGATTGATAAAGGAAAGGATTTTGATCTCAGTAGCTTCGAGAGGCGACAGCAATGGAGGCCAGTTTTAGATGAAGCTTCCGTGTCTCAAAGACCTCTCAAAAAGATCCGTAGCCCTGAAAGACATCAAAATCCCGTTAAATTTTCTTCATCTTTTGATTATCAATCACCTTCTATTTCTTCGGTTTCTCCAGCTTCAGCATCAACTCTTGGCTCATCATCTTCGAGACTTGTATTTCCTTTCGCTTTTGATACATCTCAACAAGCAATTCAGTTTCCACAACAATTTGCAACGTCGCAGTTGCAGACTCCTTTGCCAAATTTTCACCCACCAATTCAACCAGCACAAACTCAGCAACAAATGATCTCTTTTAGCGCTCACCAGCAGCAGCAGGGCTTTCCCTTTTTCGCTGGAGAATCCATGCTGCCTCATCAGCAGCACCAGCGGCAGCTTCTTCAGTACTGGAGTGATGCATTGAACTTGAGCCCACGAGGAAGGTTGATGATGAATAGAATTGGACCAGATGGGAGGCCATTATTTAGGCCTCAAGTGCAGCCTTTAAACACTACAAAGCTTTACAGGGGAGTGAGACAGAGACATTGGGGCAAATGGGTAGCCGAAATTCGTCTCCCTCGCAATAGGACTCGCCTTTGGCTTGGAACATTTGACAGGGCTGAAGATGCCGCCTTAGCCTATGACCGCGAGGCCTTTAAGTTGAGAGGAGAGAATGCTAGGCTCAATTTCCCCGAATTGTTTCTCAATAAAGATAAAGCAGCAGTGTCCACCGATCCTGGTTCAAATATTTCATCGCCACCAACTCCTTATGAGAGTTCAATGCCAAATCGATTGCAGGCTCAACATGCTCAAAACAGTCTAAATTCCCAAGTCATGAGCTCAGAACCAATACCAGCTCCGCCACCACAGCCTAAAGTAGAAATTCCTGACAGTGAGTCAGGTTTAGGGTCCAGTGAGGCTACTGCCAGTGATGAAGTGCTGGCAGCTGCTGAGGGTTCTGGTTCAGGAGAAGGGGTTTCAGGTTCACAAGAATTAGCCTGGGGTGAAATGGCAGAGGCTTGGTTCAATGCAATTCCAGCAGGTTGGGGTCCAGGTAGTCCTGTGTGGGATGATTTTGACAGCTCTAACAATCTTCTCATGCCAGCAAATCTTCCATTTGTCAACCAAAGTCAGCAAGAGTTCCCTGATTCTGATCGTCAGAGGCAGCATGACGATTCAGTTTCTGCTGCTTCTTCAACTTCACCTCCTTGTCCTATGAAACCCTTCTTTTGGAAGGATCAAGATCACCCACAAGATTCATCTTAGCAATCCGTATCCACTTAGTTTTTTGATATTCTTAGGAGAATTCTCAATCCTGAACCACTCTCATCTTTCCACTGGTTGATGATTTTTCACAAAACAACCTGTGATTTACACTTACTTCATCTTTTCTGTCAAATGCTTCAGGTTTTTAAAAATTCTCTTTCATTCAGATTCTCCCCTTCACGGCATTTGTTAGAAAAAGGCTGCATATTTATCAAGCCTTTTTGTAGTGACATTTCAGTTCATGCTCAGTACGTCAATAGGTTATGCATTTTGTCCCTAATGCTAGTAGTAGCATAGCATGTGTCTCTAGCTAGGATCATTTCATTTAAAATTTGCAGCATGCTTTTAGCTTTGGCCTCTTAATATTTATGTAATGTTGCAGATGGCCTAGTAGTAATTCTCGTGCAGGACCAGCACAGAAGGAGACAGTTTTGTGATCTCCTCATTCGGTCCATACATCTCCAGCTTCATTTTTATGCTCGGAGGATGATATCAATATGTGTAATTTTGTATATTTCGTAGTTTCTTATAATTACAGCATTGTAATGTAATGTTTACTTTTCTCAACAGTAGTTGTAATGATAGTTTAAGCCATTTGCACAACTTATTATTTTATAATTTGATTCTGTTGTGATATAGAGCTTTTTGTTGTCGGTAACTTATCCTCCAAGCAAAACGATTAATGGCAATGATATAATTACTTCCTTATCAATTATATCATGCTTCTATACATGATAGGAAAACAATTAACTTTAATGGCAATGATTGCCACCTGTAGTAACTTAATTTTCATCTTACATACAGGTACTAGTTAACTCAACTGATAATTAATTTTGAACCCACACATTTAATTAATTTTGAACCCACACGTTTAAGTAGAGATGGAAACAGAAACTTTAGTTTTTATTCTTTCAATGCTTAAAAAATTAACTAATTTAATTAAATCAATACGGGACTGTGATCCTGCTTTTCAAAGTCATGGGCGGTTTGTTGGAGATCCCAATTCTAGTATTATTTTATGCTTATAGTGATATCAAGTTTGAAATTTGTTCTAGGAATCTTCAAATTTAGGGATATGACTGACCTTGTTATCTTCTTATCTGGGGAATCAACTAGATCAGGAATTGTTTATCACATGTAAATTTCCATTTCTACTAATGAAGAGGTAATTCAGCAGCTACTTTTGGCTTATTCTGGAACTGCTTCTATCTTAAGAGCTTTCCCTACGAGTGCAAAAGCATCCCAACCGAAAGAAAGTGTAAACAAATACTCTGGATACTTCCTTGAGACTTAAAATAAAATAAAAAAATTAATATTAGACTAATATTTAATGACTGAAAATTTATTAATTTTAAATTTTTTAATATTTTTTTTCAACTTATATCTGATTTTTAAATATCAACATTTGAAAAGAAAAAAATAATTTTTTGTTACTTTTTTTTGAATGTGTAAAACTGTGAATGAGAAATAAAAAATTATATTCTTAAAATATCTCTATAAAATATACTTATATCACAAACTATAAAACTTAATTCTTTTTTTTATTTTAATTTACAAGAATAAAAATGTCAAATAACAATGTTTAAAATATTTTTATTTTTAAAAATAAAAAATGTTATTTATATTCAGATATTAAAAAAATTAAATATTTTATTTAAATATTTATATTTACATCTATTTAAATTTTAAAAAAATTAAGTCCATTTAAATTTCAATAAAAATAACAAACGGTTACCTGACAAAGGAAGGAAGAACTTTCAAAGTTCTGATCATTTTTATTTGTTTTTTTTATAACCGAGAAACATCTTCAAGCACACCATTAATTAAATAATTCAATCGTAGTTACCACATTTAAGCATTAATTATACTAATACCTAAAAAATAAGAAGAGATTGGATATTGACTAGATGACGGCGAAAGGTGGGACCTGTCACCGGCCCATGAGATCACCTAAATTTCTTATTTGTGACGGCACGAGAATGATGAATTAAGAGATAAGAAACGATATTATAAGAAAAGACGCACCTGATAAAATAATAATACACTTAGTAATCATGCTGTTAGTAAATAAATGAAAACCCTTGGATTAGAAAGCTGCTGTTATTTTCTGTAACCAAACCATTATTTTGATGTCATGGTGTGGCTGCTACAATCTGCTCTTCTCCAGATAAATTCTTGTTAATTTGTTATCAACTGTTGATTTTTGCCTGGCTGGGCATAAATGCTGGAACCTGAAAATGATAGGCAAGTTAAGGACAAACTGGGATTTGGTATGGGCACATGAATAGAATCAGTATACAAAATTTTGATTTACATATGGCTCATTTATTACCATTAGATGTGTTGAAGCTGATTTTTAGTCAATTAAAAAATTAAATAAATGGGATAATATCAAAAATAAAACACAAAATTTATATAGTTCAGTACTTGGCGTACGTCCATGGGAATAGAAAGAATAGTTTTCACTATTAAGTCAGAGTTACAATGAAGCTTGGTATTTGTTGCACTAATATTTGCTTGTACCCTTTATGCATTATGTTGAGTGTTAGAGAATGTATATTTATAAAGGGTAAAATCATTATTTTACATTCTAAGCCTCACTAAAATCTCTACTTTTATGTATTTAAATCCCTTGAACTTTGATTGTGCGTGCTTTGTTGTAATTTGAGTATTTTATATATTTTAGGAGTATTTCGCTCATTTCATGATTAATAAAAAATAAGATATCCAAACAGATAACATTTTTGAGCTCAAAATAGCTAAAAACACTTAGGAAGGGGCAAAAGGGGCAAAATTATAATTTTTGGTGGAGCCTAATTGATGTAGTATTGATCGATGACATGGTAGCATCCTATTCAGCGTACATACATTGAATCAGTGCCTGCTGACTTTTGTATTAACTAATGACATGCCAGCATATTATTGGACAAAAAATGTGCGCATGTTACATGCAATACACTAAATCGAAGCTTGTTGACTTTTACATTGACAAACAATATGACAACATATTATTGGACCAAAAAATGCTACGATATGTGTGTAAAGGAATGACAGCCTTAATAAAGTGTTTCATCCAATCAGACCTTGTCACATGGTGCAATCCTGTGCATCCGAGTTGTTCTCGTTCGATAGCCATAATTTACTTGTTGTATTTATAGATAGGGAACCCCCCTCCCCCCAATTCGGTAGTTCTAAATCTAAATTTGAGCTTCATTTTGTGTAATTCTTACTCCATCTTATATTTTTACATTTTTTACATAAAATTATTATTTAATCCCTAGTTCAATAATAAGTGACTAATTTAATCTCAAGCTTGGGTAGAAGGTGAAGTCTCAACATGATCCATCAGCTTAATTTGGTAAGTTTATTCACTTTCTCTTTGATTTATGTCGATTGTTTTGACTTATTGTTAACAAATAGTAAATTTTTCTAGCTCCCTAGTGCAAGATAATTACTGTTTGGCACGATGAGCACTTTTTACTATATTTATAAGAGAGAAATTACCCCTAGTACTCATGGTTCATCTTGACTCAATATTGACAGAGAGTGTATTTAAGTTATTTAGTGGATGATCTTGCCACATTGTCGACAGAAAGGTTGTTATCACTTAACACAACTTGTAATTGACACCACGTTTAGCAGAAGATTATTGCCCCTATCACAATGAGTGTTTGATACCATATTTATCAAAATGAGACTTATGAGGAGTGGCCCCCTCATAAATTAATTTGAACTAAAAACAAATATTAAGCCATTGATGAATTGTTGAGTGTGAATCTAAAGACTCAAGCACTTTATTTACATTATTTCATCTTTAATTTATTTCCGTTATTTTTTTAATCTTAGTACTGCTCAAAAATCACATCCAACCAATTCAAAAATAAATTTGGAAAGTTAACTCTACGCATGATTAAATCTACTTCCTTGTGAGATCGACACCAATCATCATAAATCTATACTATAATAGATTCATTCACTTGTGAGTATAATAAATTTGCACATGTTAAGAGCTCTCTATTTATAATACAATTTTGGTATCCTACGTCTTTGATAACTCTTTGTTTTAATAGACTTTTACTACTTAATTAGGTTTTTTCCGATGTTAATATTTATCTCCTTTTGAAATTGAGTTTTATCTGATATCAATGTTTATCTCCAACATTTATTTTCTTCTTAAACTCACTTTGTGTTTTCGAAGCTTCTAAATTTTTCTTTTGGATTTAGATAACCCATCCTAGATTCTTTTTTTTTTTGCAATCGCAATTACTTCAGCTTCATGACCTCATGTTTGCATCATGCCCACATGTTTCTAGCTTACGTTTCTTCATGACATCTTGCTTGTGCCATGCAGCTCACGTGCATATTTTCTTACTCACATATCTTCACGACATCTTACTTATGTAGTTCACTTGCATGCTATCTTGCTCACATGTCTTCATAACATCCTATTTATGCCATGCAGCTCACATGCATGCCTTGCTCGTACAACATCTTTATGACATCTTACCAATGTCATACAGCTCGTGCATGCTTTCTAGTTTTTTAATTGATGACAACAGTTGTGCAAATTTTATTGAACTCGGAAGTGCACGAATCTATTATAAAATATATTAATGGTGACGAGTATCGATCCCACGAGGAGGTGGATTTTAATTATATGTAAAATTAATCTTGTATCAGGGTGGTTGAATTTGTGGTGAAAGTGACTTAGATTATCCTAAAATTAGAATTAAAATGGTGAAAATAAATTGAAGAGAAATTTATTGAAATGAAACACTCGGGTATCTGGATCCGTACCAACGTGCACCATGAGCTAAACATTTCTTATTAGTGCCAATTAAATCATGAGGGGGGAATCCACACCTCATGAACCACACTCTAATCAATATGGTGCTAAGGGCTTATCATGCTAAATAATAATAACCTTGTACTAGGGAGCCGATGAAACTAGGGTGGTATCTAGACAAGATTATTATTATTTGTCGATGAGAAGTCAAAACATCCACATAAACTAGAGGGGAAGAAAAAGTAAATTGACCAATTAAAGCCCATGACACATGTTGAGACTTCACCTTCAACCCAAGCTTGAAAGAAAATTAGCTACTTATAATTGAACTAGGGGCAAAATGAAAATTTATTAAAATACTTAGAAAATACAAGATGGAGAAGGAATTACAGAAAATGGAGCCAAAACATGGATTCAGAGCTATCAAATTAGGGGGGGGGGGAAGCCCCCTTTTATAGATACATTGAGTAAATCATGGCCATCGGATTAAAAACAGTTTAGACGCACAGGATTGTGCCACGTTATTAGACAACAGTACGCGGTTTGACCACGCGGTTTGAACAGTAACACAGTTTGACCCGGCTTGAAGAGTAACGCGGTTTGGTTGAAAATAATCTTGTTTATATGCATGTACCGTACACGTAATTTTTGGTCCACTAACATGCTGCCACGTCACTAATCAACAGTGCATAAGAATTTTAGTCCAACAGGATCGTGACACCTCATCAGTCAATGCCACATTATCGGCCAATGACACGTCATTGATCCATCTATGTGAACAGTATCGTGAATAGTAACGTAGACAGTACCGTACATGTGAACATTATCGTACATGTGAACAATGTCATTTTTCTTTTTATGCTCTTCCTAAGATTTTCGACCGTCCTGAGTTCAAAAGTGATGTCCGTTTTGCCGTCTGATCTCTCGTTCATTGTGAAATGACTATGATGCCCCTAAAGTATATAAAATACTTAAGGAAAATTATCATTTGTATACCCTTAGTTTACTCCATTATAAAAAATACTACAACACTTTAAGGGTGTATCAATCGTCCACCCTAATTTGACAAAATGTATCAGCTGACCACCAAACCGTTAGTTGTCGTTGAAGTATGATGACGTCAGAAGGGTAATTTGGTCTTTTCATATGATACAAGTGATAATTTTCAAGGGTAAAATTGTCAAGTCACTGTAACTCCGTTAACTTTCAAACGGCAACTAACGGTTTGGTGGTCGGTTGATACATTTTGTTAACTAAGGGTGGACGATTGATACACCCTCAAAGTGTTGTAGTATTTTTGATAATAGAGTAAATATAGGGTATATGAATGATAATTTCCCAATACTTAATTATAATATAGCACACATAATTAAATAACAAAAAAACTTAAATACATAAAAGTAAGGATGTTAGTAAAACTTAAAGTGTAAAATGACAATTTTCTCCTTTATAAATATACATTTTCTAACACTCAACACACTCCCACCAACTTATTGCTAGTCCCTAGCAAATAAAGCGAAAACAAAATTCAAATCCAAAATGATTTTTTTTTAAACAATCATGTTTATTCAATCAGACTAATGATAATAATCAAATAAAAGTATAAGCATTATCTCCAGTCTAAAGAAACATCACACCCACATCAACCATCCACATGAATCAGTCCAGTAGACTTTGTCACAGCTACTTTCAAGAATGACATGTTAAACCCCAAAATATCACTGGAAATAACGACACTCTCACAAAGAAATTAAACCCAATAAAAATAGTCACTCCAATAAATGGTAATTGAGAGAAAATAATAAAGAAATGACATCACATGCTCTCACCAAGATGAAAGAAACATGCCCTTAGCTTAGAAATAATATGATCTCAAGTCAAACAAAAATGCTAGTCAACCCAATTTATTTATCTTTTTTTTTTAAATTTTTTTATCATGCACCACTACATCTTTTTAGCCCATATAACTAGCTTATACTTCAGACTATAGTTCCCTAAAATCAACAAGGACTTTTATTAGGACGTAACGTAGGCTAGGGACATGGCTAACAAATGAGGGGAAATAAGAAAAACAAAGTGTATGTTTGAGAAAAATGTAGAGAGATTTTTTTTACAACAATTTCTTTTTTGTTTTTGCTTTTGTTGGTCACAACTTTACTAAAAAAAATAATTATTTACATTTTTCTCAAACATAAATAGGTGATGTAACTTGTAAGATATTGAGTAATACTCCAAATCGGAGTGGGTCAAGATGATAAATTTGACAAAGAAAATGTTCTTTTTTTTTAAAGCTCAAAAGGGTTAACTATGGATATTTTATAAAAGGAATGGCTAGAAAAACTCAAACGGATCAAAGATGGCTTTTCCATCGTCTTTTAGGGCTCTAAATAATCTTTCATATCTACTAGTTAGATGGGCCTCCAAATGTAGCAACACATTTTTCCTTTTTTTTTACAATTTTTTTAAGGGTTAACTTAAAAGAAATTTAGTGATCGTGTATAAAATAATAAACTGCTAAGCTGTATAAAGAATGAGCAAAAGGGTTGCTCTCTAAGAAAAATGATAGGCTCAAAAACTCACTTGGTACTTATTATGACATGTTCATTCTTTTAACAAACTCATATTTGTCTCCGATATCAACATGTAAAGTAGCAAACATAGCGTAACATCACTTAAGACCAAAGATAATACAAATACTAAAATTTAAAATTAATCATGTCATCCAATGTTAAAACAAATCACATAATTTTTTTTAAAACAACATTCTACCCCCAACCTATTCTAAACATGAAAGGAAAATATGCATGCAGAAATGTGAAAATGATGCAGAAAAACTAATTAGAAAAGTAACACTTAAAATGATAGAAAAAGAAATATTTTTTTAACTAAGAAGATACGTTTCTAGAGGCATTGCACTCCATATTCAGTCATCTTCGACTCAAAAAATTTGAAAGTGTATATTTGTAAAGGAAAAATTAGAAAGAAGAAGAAAAATGATTGTAAAAAAAATTAATAAAAAAAGAAAATATCTGTTTATTTTTGTTTTTGTTTTTTAAAGAAGAAGATGCGTTTCTAGAGTAACTACACTCCATATTCAGCCATCTTCAATACAAAAAGTTAGCATCAATTAGTTTATACAACAAAAAATTAGTAAAAACTTAACCAAGATTCCACAATTGTCGACTATTCCCTCCCTCCCTCCAACTAGAATGAAACATTGTCCTCAATGTTATAAGGGAAAAAAGTAGAGTTTAGAAGACATCACCTGGGTGGTGCAACACAGACGAAAATATTTACAGGCAGAGAGTTAAATCTAATTTGTACTTCTTACTGCAGCTATTGTTACCGTCATTATTTGGACGCTTCAACACAAAAGTCCAGGGGTATGGCTCCGATCTATAAGCTTGTAACATATCAAGTAGCTCATTAGCAGTGTGAGCACAAACAAAAAGCTTTTTTTCATTGGAAGGAATGAAATAGTTTTTTATTGCATGATTAAGAAATGCGATAAAGCTATTATAAAAGTTATTGACATCATAAAAGCTTGTAACATATCAAATAGCTCATTAGCAATGTGAACACAAATAAAAAGTTTTTTTTTTGCATTGGAAGGAATAAAATAGTTTTTTATTGCATGGTTAAGAAATGCGATGAAGTCATCATAAAAGTTATTGACATTTAACAAACCGTTGGGTTTCTGGTGAATGTGCAGATGAGCTCAAGATGCTAGTGTGATAAGTGCCTCTAGTGTTGCAACATCTCCTGGAAGGAAAATAAAAGCATCAGCATATGATTAAGCATTTCAATTATTCTTTCTTGCATACCTGAGACGACTAACTCTTCTCCAGTTGGTGAGTCATACAAACTGTCCAAAGATTTTAGGGCTCTTAGGATGATGCCTAACACTTGGCTTCCTCTGACGAAAGCAGCTTCTGAGACCAATTTTGATAACCCTCGGTTACCTCCTCCATACACTAAGTGTAATTTTCTCTCTGCTATCCTTCGTCCAAGATCTATGGTAGCCTGAACGAACTCTTTATGTTTGCCATAGTTAAATCCAGAAAGCACACAAATATTCTTGAATTGTATATTGAGAGTAGCTGCCATTGGAATATTTCTCAAAAATAATTTGTGAGTGCTTAACAAAAAGTCGTATTTAAGAATCTTGGTGATAGTGGGTCACAACTGTGTATAAGGTGGCATGTCAGTGTCAAATAGCACGTAAAGCACATGGTTTACGAGTAAAAAAGGAAACAGTAAAAAAAAAGAAACAATGATAAAATAAAATTATTAAAGACAATAATGGAAAAGATAAAACAACAGTGAAATAAAATAATAGTTAAGTAAAAAGGATATTTATAGGTAGTTGCGACTGTGGCTCACATCTTCCTCTGGTTTTACGTCCAAAAACGGCTTGAACGCCCTCTATGGGTCGATGATATGCTTCCCATCTAGTTTTCTTATAAACTGGCAAACATGGTCGTTTATAGCCAGATTCCTGAGACTATATCGTGCATGCTCTTTCTGGAATAATGGTCATAACTGAAGAATCACTCCTTGCACATATCCACTGGGATGTGTTTCAAGAGACAAAAGGATATCATCCAATGACTCTTTATTTAAGCCATCCCTAATGAATTGAATCTTATCTTCCTTGTTATCAGACACCATTCCTAAAGAACATGAGTTTTTATTGCATCTCATTCTGGCACATTTATGACAAGCAACAGAAATTCTTCGAGCTCTTCGTTTTTTTTTATAATTTCCTTTACCACAACCAGGCATGTATGCAATAAATTTTGGAGGTAACTCACCCACCAATCGTACTTTAGCCTCGATTAACCAACAGATATCAGCAGGTATGTTATTCCTCATGAGCAATCGCATGCGTTCAGACCGAGCTTTATAGATTGTAAGGAGGGCATTCTGAGGAAGTGAAGGAAATCGATTGTGAAGCTTTGCTAGAATCTCATTTCTGTCCATACCTTCGCCTCAGAACATCAGTTATTATGGGAAACTGAAGTAACCGACTTGATGGTCACTGAGTATCGTTATTCGCCACTTCACCGGGGTAACAAACTAAAGCACAGAAATAGAAAAATAAATTAAAACACACAAAGAAAATTAAAATCGTCCTCTTATTAAATTTACCTCAAGCTCCAACTGGATGTTGTAGACAGGTCTCTCAATGTCTCTGAGTTGGCTTTCTAAATCCTCAATATAGGATACTAACTCTGGTGGTTGCAGAGCCCGAATACGATGTGTTTTACAAAATCGAATCTGCTTTTTGAGATGAGATTTTACACGTTGAAGTGGTTTAAGAATGTTCAGGAGGAACTGTTTAGCTATGGTACTCATGATTAATAATGATAAGAGAAAATTTAATGGTTAAATAAACACACTTATGCAAAAATAATTTCAATTAACAAAAGAATAATAAAAAGAAAAAAAAAATCAAATCACCGAAAAGAAAGAAAGAAAAAACTCAATTCAAATATGGTGGGTCACTCAAATTTATTGCAGTGTCCTCTCTATGTGGTTGGTACTCTAGATATGGCTTTAATTTTTTACCATTTACTTTAAACGTGACACTGTTCTTGGGTCTTTAATTTCAATTGCCCCATGTGGAAAGACAATATGAGCAATAAAGGGACAAGACCAACTAGAGCGTAACTTACCTGGGAATAGGTGCAAGTGAGAATTGAATAAAAGCACTTTCTGACCTGGAGTGAAAGATTTTCTCATAATTTGCTTGTCATGGAAGACTTTCATTCGCTGCTTGTAAATTTTGGCATTTTCGTATGCATCATTGCGAATTTTTTCAAGTTCTGCCAGTTGTACTCTTCTTTATGAGCTAGCTTGCTACATGTCAAAGTTGAATTTCTTGATGGCCCAATATGCACGATGCTCGAGTTCCACAGGTAGGTGGCAAGCTTTTCCATACACTAGCATGTAGGGTGACATCCCAATCGGGGTCTTGAAAGCCTTTCTATATGTCCATAATGCATCATCAAGTCTTAATGACCAATCTTTTCTGTCTGACCTCACCGTTTTTTCTAATATGTGCTTTATTTCTCAATTGGAGATCTCAACTTGGCCACTGCTTTGTGGATGATATGGGGTCGCCACTTTGTGAGTGATTGAATACTTCGTCAAAAGAGTCTTGAATGCTTTGTTACAAAAGTGGGCACCGCCATCACTGATTATCACTCGAGGGAACCCAAAGCGTGAAACAACATTGCTTTTCAAAAATCCTATAACTAGCTTGTGATCATTGGTTCTACATGGAATTGCTTCTACCCATTTCGATACGTAGTCAACAGCAACCAATATGTATTGATGGCCAAAAGAAGGGGGAAAGGGTCCCATGAAGTCGATACCCCATACGTCAAAAATTTCAACCACTAAAATTGGATTTAGTGGCATCATATTCCTTCGTGTAGTGCTCCCCATTCGTTGACACCTATCACATGAAGAACAAAAAGTGTAAGCATCTCGAAATATAGTTGGCCAATAGAAACCATATTGTAAAACTTTAGTAGCTGTTTTCTTAGCACTGAAATGGCCTCCACAAGCTTGTTCATGGCAGAATGAAAGGATATTTTGAATTTCACTTTCTGGGACACATCGTCTGACAATTTGATCTCCACAATACTTGAACAAATAAGGGTCATCCCAAAATAAATTCTTTATTTCTACAAAAAATTTGGCTTTGTCTTGCTTGGTCCAATGCTCTGGAAGTTGACCTGTAACAAGATAATTTACGATGTCAGCATACCACGGTAATATTTTTACACTCATTAATTGTTCATCTGGAAATGACTCATTCAATGATAAATGTTCAATAATTGTGTCAAAATGGAGACGAGAGAGATGGTCTGCCACAACATTTTCTGTGCCTTTCTTATCTTTAAATTCCAAGTAGAATTCTTGCAAAAGTAACACCTAACGAATTAGTCTAACTTTTGCATCTTTCTTTGTGAGAAGATATTTAAGAGCAATATGATATGTGAATATAATTATTTTACAGCCAATGAGATAAGATCGAAATTTCTCTAATGCAAACACTACTGCTAGCATTTCTTTTTCAGTAGTTGAATAGTTCAACTGTGCATCATTTAATGTCATACTAGTATAGTAAATAACATGGGAAATTCGATCAACTCTTTGTCCTAACACTGCTCCTACTGCATAATCAGATGCATCACACATGAGTTCAAATGGTAAGCTCTAGTTTGGGGGCTGAATGATGGGTGATGATGTCAATAATTGCTTTAGTTTTTCAAATGCCACAAGACATGAATCATCAAAGATTAAATGTACATCCTTAGCAAGTAAATTGCATAAGGGTCTAGAAACTTTGCTAAAATCTTTAATGAAACGTCTATAGAAACCATCATGCCTAAGGAAAGATCTTACTTCTCTGATTGTTTTAGGTGGAGGAAGATTAGAAATGAGATCCACCTTGGCTTTGTCAACCTCAATACCTTTGGTCGAAATGATGTGACCGAGAACATACATTGTTTTACCATAAAATGACACTTCTCATAATTTAAGACTAAGTTCTTCTCGATACATCTCTGTAGAACTAGTGTTAGATGATGTAAACATTGATCAAACGAATCACCAAAGACAGAAAAGTCATCCATAAAGACTTCAAGGAATCGCTCAACCATATTAGAAAAAATGCTCAGCATACATCGTTGAAATGTAGCAGGTGCATTACATAATCCAAAAGACATCCTCATATATGCAAAAGTGCCTAAAGGGCAAGTGAAAGTAGTCTTCTCTTAATCTTTTGGTGCTATGGGAATATGATTATATCCTGAGTAGCCATCTAGAAAGCAATAAAATTCATGGCCTGTTAATCTACCAAATATTTGATCGATAAATGGTAAAGGAAATGGTCTTTACGTGTGACAGAATTAAACTTTCTATAATCAATGCATACACGCTATCTTGTAGTTACTCTAGTTAGTATTAATTCATTATCAGCATTGGTAACTACTGTAACTCCTGACTTTTTAGGGACAACTTGTACAGGACTAACCCATGTGTTAACATATATGTTCTCATAATATTGATTTTGATGATAACAAACAAGATTAAGAATGATTAATCTTTTAAGCTCAAATTATTGAAAAATATATTTTAAATAAATCATTATTTTTACATTATAAATGTTTTATATTTAATGGAAAAATGATTTTATGAAATTGGTTGTTTTTCAAAGTTTATGGTTTAATTGAAAGAATTTTGAAAACTTTGAAATAAATAAGTATTGCTTGAATTTTTGGTAAATGACTTATTTGAAAAGTGTCATAGCATTTTTGGCTATATTATAATTTCAGAAAGTTTTGGGATTAACAAAACATTACTTAGAAATTATGAAATTGGACCTATTTATAAAGTTTCATAACGTTTTGGGCCATAATACAGTTTTATAAAGTTTTGGGATCAAATTATAATTTCAAAAAATAGTGCACTGTGCAGGTTACTGTAGCAAGCGGCTTACTGGTTATAAAAACCGAAAAACTGGATTCGGGGCAGAATGCATCCAGAACGCAAACGGCTTACCGGATTCCGAAACCGGCAAGCCGGATAGGCAGAATTTTGAATTTTGCCTTAACGGTAACATAAATCCGGCTTACCGGATTCCATAACCGGCAAACCAAATATGCCTAGAATGTGAGTAACGGCTAGTTTTTGAGTTCAAACTATATAAACTCAAAACCAATTCATTTTTGGTAATCCAAGCAAGCAAGAACAAGTGCACACAACATATATTGAGCTTCAACTTCGTGAATCATCATTCATTAAATCATCTTTGTTCTTCAATTTGTATATCCACTCTTAAAGAGA
>MKYO02000225.1:997274-1119710 GCA_002013955.2 Citrus medica
GGGATTGCCGAACCACGTAAAAATTAGTGTGTTTGTTTCTCTTCTCCCTTACTCTTTATTTATTGTGCTGTTATTGAACTTATTGCTTTCAATTTTTATTAAGACATTAGATTGCTTGTTGTGTGGATTTGCTAGGATAATTTTTAAATTTCCAATTCACCCCCCCTCTTGGGATTGCACACTTATATTTCACCATGAACTATCGGAAATGGGGTAAATGATACTTACATATAATAGCTTAAGGACTTTAGTTTTAACAATTTCTTTCATGTTATAGAACTAGTGTACAAGTTGTAAAGTCCTTAAGCTATTAGATGCATGTATCATTTACCCAATTTCTGATAGTTCATGGGTTAGTCATGTACAAGTTGTCCCTAAAAAGTTAGGAGTCACAGTAGTTACCAATGCTGATAATGAATTAATACCAACTAGAGTAACTACATGATGGCGTGTATGCATTGATTATAGAAAGTTGAATTCTGTCACACGTAAAGACCATTTCCTTTACTATTTATCGATCAAATGCTTGATAGATTACCATCTAATAGCTTAAGGACTTTAGTTCTAACAACTTCTTTCATGCTAGGATTTAACCGACGTTGCATTTCGCTATTAGGTTTAGCATTTTCATCGAGGTGAATGTAATACATGCAGTCTACTGGGTTTATACATTTTATGTCTCCTATGGTCCATCATAATGCTCCTTGGTGCTCTTTTAAAACATCCAACAACTTACCTTTTTGTTCGTCATTGAGGGATGATGAGATGATTAACGGCAGAGTACTTTCTTCTTCCAAAAACGTATATTTTAATGTGTTGGGTAATGATTTGAGCTCGAGTTTCGGTGGTGATTCTGATGATGGGATGATTTCTTCTTTGATGGTGCTAGTTGTTCAACTCTTGACTTCCATTTATTAGTGTCCATGGATGGTGCTGAGTCAAGTAAGGCGTTGACCTCATCGACTGATCTGTCAATATCAAAATCCAAACCAAAGTGAGTTAAGCATGTTTGTAAAGGGTCATTAGTAAGGTTTAAAAGAAAAGTGTCGTTAACTAATGCTTCAATTAAATCCACATCAACAATTTCATCATCTACATTGTGAGGTTGTTTGACAATGTTGAAAATGTTTAGCTCCATAATCATGTTGCCAAAGGACAACTGCATATTTTCAGTTCTGCATTGAATGTGAGCATCGGCGGTTGCCAAGAAAGGTCGGCCGAAAATAATAGGGATGTGCTTCCTTGAATCCTGTATTGGTTGAGTGTCAATTACAATGAAATCAACAGGAAAATAAAACCTGTCTACCTGGATAAGCACGTCCTCTATAATACCACGAGGTATTTTTGTGGACCGATTTGCAAGCTGTAACACCACTGGAGTTGGGTGTAATTCTGCAGGTCCAAGTTTCACAAACACTGAATAAGGCAACAAAGTTACACTAGCTCTTAAATCCAATAAAGCATTCTCAATTGTGTGGTTCCCTATACTACATGAGATAGTGGGGGAGCCTGAGTCTTTACATTTTAGAGAAATTTTGTGTTGGAGTACAGAACTAACGTTTTCTATTAAAAATACCTTCTTTTGAATATGAATGTTTCTTTTTTTAGTACAAATGTCTTTAAGAAACTTGGCATAAGATGGAACTTATTTTATAGCATCAAGTAAAGGGATGTTAACACTTACCTGTTTGAAGATTTCAAGAATCTCGCCTATGGATTTTCCTTTAGCTAACCTCTGAGGAAATGGAGCTTTGGGAACATATTCTCGTGGGTTGGTTTCTTCTTTCTCTTCCGATGGTGTGGTGAACTAATACTTACTTCCTGTACTCCTTTAGGATTAGGCACTGGTTGACTTCGAAATTTACCTTTCTCAACAGTCATTGCCAAGGTCTGAACTGAAGAAGCAAGTTGTCCTACCATCTTCTCGAGGCTTGAAACTGATTGGACTTGCGAGTTTAAGCCTGTTCTCATCTCATTTCGTAGTCCATCAATGGTGCGGTTTTGTTGCTCAATCGTACAGTGAGTAACATTCTTGAAATTCTAGAATGCATCCTCCCATGGTTTGGGTTGAGAGTAATTCTGGTTCTGATTGTATGGTCTAAATGGGGGCTGAGAGGCTTGAGGAATTTGAGGAATTGGTTGCATTGGTGGAGCTAGAGCTACTGGTCCATTCTGTTAGAATCCTTGAGACCATGAAAAATTAGGGTGGTCTCTCCATCCAGAGTTATATATGTTGGAGTATGGGTTGTAATTCGATGGTTTTCTCATTGCACCTATGGCATTGGCTTGATCTGAGTATGAGTCATGGTAATGTGGCTTTGTTGATTTAGCAGTCGATAACGATGCTATTTGTCGAGAAAGACCTTCAACCATCTCCTTGACTTCTTTGATTCCCGAAGTTGACTCGCCAATGTGAACCTTATTTACTCCCTTAATTCTTTTAGTGTTCTTAAGTGATCGACTCTGTTGTTGGGAATTATCTGCTTGTAATTGGAAGAATTCCCAAATCTCTTATGCTCTTTTTGACATTAACTCTCCTCCACTTGTTGCCATTAGTCATTCTTGTACATTCGGCAATAATCCCTCCAAAACGTATTGGCATTGGTGTCATTTCTCGTTCCCATGATGTGGATACTTCAAGAGTAGCCCATTGAATCGCTCCCATGTTTCAAAAAACTGCTCGTCTTCTCTCTGGGTAAACTCTAAAATTTCCCCGCGAATAGGATTGGTTTTATGCACTGGGAAATATTTATTCAAAAATTTAGTTACCATTTGTTTCCATGATGTGATGCTATTGTC
Source organism: Citrus medica (assembly GCA_002013955.2). Lineage (NCBI taxonomy): Eukaryota > Viridiplantae > Streptophyta > Magnoliopsida > Sapindales > Rutaceae > Citrus > Citrus medica. The sequence goes on from MKYO02000225.1 coordinate 1,000,074, forward strand.
AAGTAATGTATTGAGGCATGAACGAGCTCTATCCTTTAAAGAAAATGGGAATAATCTAAGTTTAACATCATCATTTGAAAATTTTTCATATCCAAATGTTTGACAAACAGCATGAAAATCATTCAAATGATTATATGGGTCCTCATTTTCTAGGCCATAGAATGTTGGGAGACAATTTGGCACACTAGGTTTTTGTTCAAAACTCCTAATAGCTACATTTGGGTATTTTATGCATGATGTACTCAAATTAGCTAAGGGACTAATGTAGTCCTTAAATGGCCTCTCATGCGGTGGTGCTTGTTGTTGCAAATCTATTTTATTTTTAACGTGTTTGTGTGCATAGTATTTTTTCTAATTTAAGGTCTATAGGCTCAAGATTAGGTAATAATGACCTTTGACCATGCATGCAAAGAATATAAACAAATGGGAACAAACAAATAAAAATAAAGAAGAAGGAGAAATTACGGTACTAACTTTATCACGCTGTTAAAACATTTCTATAAAAACACTAAAACAAATACGTGAAATAAATTAACTAAAAATAAATTAATAAGATAAACAAAAATTACAAAGAAAAATAACTTGAAAATTAAATTACAAAACTTTAAAGAAGAGAAAAAGAAAAGAAATTCTTACCTCTAAATGTAGATTCACTTTTTTTTATATAACAAAAAATTACAAGAAAACAATTAAAGGAAATTATTCACAAAAAATTAATTTTACGAATTAAAATAACTTACCTCCTCCGGCAACGGTGCCAAAAACTTGTTGTACAAATTTTATTGAACTCGCAAGTGCACGAATCTATTGTAGAATAGATTAATGGTGACAAATGTCGATCCCACAAGGAGGTAGATTTTAATTATATGTAAAATTAATTTTGTATCAGGGTGGTTGGATTTGTGGTGAAAGTGACTTAGATTATCCTAAAATTGGAATTGAAATGGCAAGAATAAATTGAAGAAAAATCTATTGAAATGAAACACTTGGATATCTGGATCCGTATCAACATGCACCATGGGCTAAATATTCCTTGTTAGTGTTAATTAAATCATGAGGGGGGAATTCACACCTCATGAACCACACTCTAATCAATATAGTGCTAAGAGCTTCTTGTGCCAAATAATAATAACCTTGTACTAGGGAGCCGGTGAAACTAGAGCGGTATCTAGAGAAGATTATTATTATTTGTCGACGAGAAGTCAAAACATCCACAAAAACTAGAGGGAAAGAGAAAGTAAATTTACCAATTAAAGCCCATGACACATGTTGAGACTTTAACTTCAACCCAAGCTTGAAAGAAAATTAGCTACTCATAATTGAATTAGGGGCAAAATGATAATTTATTAAAATACATAGAAAATATAAGATGGAGAAGGAATTACAGAAAAATGGAGCCCAAAAATGGATTCAGAGCTATCAAATTAGGGGGGAGACCCCCTTTTTATAGATACATTGAGTAAATCATGGCCATCGGATTAAAAACAGTTTGGACACATAGAATTGCGCCACGTCATCAGTCAACAGTACGTGGTTTGACCACACAGTTTGAACAGTGACACGGTTTGACCCTGCTTGAATAGTAACGCGGTTTGGTTGAAAATAATCCTGTGTATATGCATGTACCGTACGCTCAATTTTTGGTCACTAACATGCTGCCACGTCACCAATCAACAGTGCATAAGAATTTTAGTCCAACAGGATTGTGACATCTCATCAGTCAATGCCACATCATCGATCCATCTATGTGAACAGTGTCGTGAATAGTAACGCATACAGTACCGTACATGTGAACAATGTCATTTTTCCTTTTATACTCCTAAGGTTTTCAACCGTCTTGAGTTCAAAAGTGATGTCCGTTTTGCCGTCTGATCTCTCATTCATTGTGAAATGACAACACACATAATTAAATGACAAGAAGCTTAAATACATAAAATATTTAATTATAATACAACACACATAATTAAATGACACGAAGTTTAAATACATAAAATACTTAATTATAATACAACACACATAATTAAATGACAAGAAGCTTAAATACATAAAAGTAAGGATGTTAGTAAAACTTGAAGTGTAAAATGACGATTTTCTCCTTTATACATATAAATTTTCTAACACTCAACAACAACTGTCTCCTACCTCTTTGAAGCTTGGATATAAAGTTGAAAAAGAGTTAACTTTATCATTTTCTCATGTCTATATATTTATGTGTATGTATATTGGCTACCATTGAAAGATTTTCTTTCTTCGCTTGACATCTTTAGTTAACACAAGCAGTGCGTTCAGACTTTGATGATTACTATGACCCCAACCTTTGTGAATACCCTATTGAAGATGATGATAACCAGCCATCATAGATACCCAATCACCCCTGGCTGTAAACTCTACCCCTACTTCCTTTTTTCATTTTTCCACCTCTACTGACCTTAGCTGGAGCATTATGAAGTGGGTGATTACACAGGTGAGACGTCACTTGAATCTTTTCGAATCTCTTATGGTATACCAAATTCCATTTCTCTTGAAAGGGCTAGAGATTAAAAAAAAAAAACTAGCCATGCTCCTCTAGGGGCCATCACCATGCATTCATATTTTTTTCACACATGGTGTTAGACTTCCTTTCAACCTTTATCTTAGGTACATGCCTAGCTCAACTAAGTGCATTTATCTGGTGTGCTACAATCAGAACGAGCGGTAAGTAAGTTTTTAAATAAATATTTCCTAGTGTATAAAATCAATGCTCTTTACAAGAAAATTTTAGAGTTTACTTAGAAAGAAGACGAGCTTTTTCTCAAAGTATGGAGCGATTCAATGGACTACTCTTGAAGTGTCCACTTCATGGTATGAGAAATGGCACCAATGTCAATATTTCTTGAAAGGACTATTGCCACATGTGTAAGAATAGCTAATGGTGACAATTGGAGATGAACTAATGTGTATGTACCATCTGTATCACCTTTGCCATCATGAATGCAAATACCAAACCCCATTATTTCTATTATTTTTAATAAGAATTTGTAACTTTCTTCAAGTGCTGTAAATTGACTAAATACATCTTTAGTAGTGAGTGAGTCATACATATTTTTAGCATCCAAATAAATAGAGTTGAAGGAACCAACCTTATCTATTTATAATTTTTATCATCAACAATTAAATCATTTGATACTATCATTTTATTATTGACAGCTAAAATAATTTGATATTGTTATTTTATTAACAACAACTAAAATCATCTTATAATACAATGTGGACACATGCCAAATTTATTTAAGTATATGTTACGACTTTATGTCATTTACCAATAGATTTCAAGCCTGTTTAAGTTAAAATTTGGGGTTATATTAAAGATTTATTTTTTAATACTTAAACAACATGTTATTAGTAGAGTAAAACCTTAACTGTTTATGATTCTTTATTGGGCTTTTGCTCACTCTTTGCTCTTCGGGTTTGGATAGTGACGATGATAGTGTAAGCTATTAGAGGTCTATTTTTTTATTGGGCATATTCTAGAAGTTATATATCATTTTGGTAGTTGTTTAATTATTTTATTGTAAGAAATGAGATAGTGTAATGTTTTGTAATTAGGTTTTTTGTCTATAGTTGTTAACAACATATTAAGATTGCTAATACATTTTGGTAATGTTTGTATTATAACATCCTCAACTCAGATTTTATACTTCATGCATGCCAAGCTGAAGGTTAACAAAGTTGTATTTTTCAAATAAGTAAAAAATATATATATATATATATGAGTCTTGAATCTTGAATTTAAAAAAAAAAAACTATGATATCATTCAATTAGAAATGTTATTTTCACTTGAAATCTTACAAAATCTTCAAAAAAAGATGACGAAAGGGTCTAAATAAACATAGTTATTTCTATTAAAATTAGAGAAACAAAATTATTATATCGAAGAAAAATGAAAAGAATTAGTAATTGACCAAAAGAATAACAATGTCAAAGTTAGTCAATAAAATGTAAATCTTCTAATGGGCAAGCAGATAACAAGGTAATTGATTTTCGAGCCATTAGATCCTTAATTGCATAGCGTGAAAGCATCTACTAATTTGAACAATATAAATAAAACCACCGTCATTACTAACAAATTGAAAAGAATAAAACAATAAGACAAACACGACTCTTACTATTACATTAACTCATCAAGTCATATCACCAAACCTATGGCCAACTTCAAAACCTTATTATGAACATAATTTTATACTTCTTGGATGAAGTAAAACATAACTCCAAAGAACATTTTAGTACATTTTTTACTGTCATCTTACTCAACAATACAGAAGAAAAGTAAATTTCTTTTAAAAAAATAAATGACTAAAACAAGCCTAAGTTAGAAATTATTAAAATAGATCATCATTAAATCGCATAACACAAACATCATCATTAAATCGCCTAACACAAACTGTTTCTTTCATAAAATCCCAAGTAACTGATACAACAACAAGTAAGACATTTGAATTAATTAGCCAAATAACTAGAAATTGGAAATTACTTATAATTATTTGTATGTAAAATTACAGCTATAATAGTAACAACTAACAGAAACCACGAAATGTAATTAAAAAAATCAGAAAAAAGAAATGGTTAAAGGGAATACACCAAATTAGCAAGAAAAATATAGTTAAAGAGAACATCCTCTTAGCGTTTCTGCAGACTTTTAGGCTTTACTTTTCTTCTTCGAGTTCTATTGACCCTCAACTTTATTTGTCATTTTCTTTGTTGGAAAATCATTCTTCTAAGACTCCTGAAATAATTCGGCCTATTTGCATCTGCATTGAGAAGATGGACTACAACATGATAACTTCCTATTACATTTCATGGTTTCTATTAAAATTAGTGAGTCACCAAATTAGAAAGAGTGGTCTTAAGGTGGTTTAATGGAAACCGACAATAGATAGTAGCGAAATGGATGTTTACCAACAGGTTCAGTGACAAGGGGTCAATGGTATAAGTGCTGGGGCTTAAGCAAAAAGTTGGGTCGTTTTCAGTGGGTTTTGGCGATCCGTGAGAGAGAGAGAGACACGCACAGAGAGAGAGAGAGAGAGAGAGAGAGAGAGAGAGAGAGAAGAAAAAGAATTGAAAAGAGAGAAATGGGTGTTTTTATTGTGTTCAATATAACTCTTAAAACTTTACATTCAGTGTAAAGAAAAAGACAGTGTCAACATTCATCGTAAAAGTTTCAATCACTATGATATAAAAGTAATATCTTCATATTACCACATACATATTTTGCAAATAATAGATCACACGTCATCTCCATGAACTTCTTTGCAAACAAGCCACAGTGATTTGTATTTGATTATACCAGGATATTCTCTGAATAGGAAATTTTGAAACTTAAAAAAATCAATTTATGAATAATCATAAACCAAAATGCCGTCGAGTCCATGTAACCGTGTCAATGATGATAATGTCTGTATACATTTTTATGTTTTTCTAGGATTATAGTCACCACTTTGCAACCAGGTATACCCCTGTATTTGTTTGTCTTCGGATTTAACGTAAAGAATTTGACATTTATTGAATTAAGTGTCCTTTTTAATCTCTTTGATGCTCACATGGCTTATCATCTATGTCCTCCATTTGCAGGGACTGTCTTTTATACGGGCAGTGATTCTCAAAACTCTTGGACCACAACGATATTATGATAGCGATGATGATTGTGATCCTGGCACTGACAGGGTTCCACTCCTGAGGGATGTAGTTCACCCACCTACCTATGTTGTTGGTGACCCTGTTTATGGACCTAGAAATGATGCATGGCCTATCAGGGTAGATGAGAAGGTAGAAATGCTTAATCTTTTCACTCACCGTGCTGCTGACTACAGGCCTGTATTCTGTTAAACCAAATGCTAATGTAGTAGGCATAAACACATTGTGTAGGCATAAGTTGCTGATTGCAGTTGAAAGTCATTTTGTTAAATAGAATAAACTTCTTTCCAAGTTTCTCAAACAGAAGAAAAATAAATCACCTGTCATTGCAAGCAGAGTCACTTCTTATTTTCATTTGTTTAATTCATCCTGTTTTCTCCTTTTCATACCACAATTAGGCAAACTGGTGAGGTGATTTGCATCAGATTGGATTTCGCATCAGATAGGAAATGCAGGAAGGCAGCAGAAAGCCTAACTGCCAAACATTTATCAGCATCAAAGGTTGAAAATGGATAAGATTCTGACCAACTTAGAGCTGGTGCAATTGTCTTGTCTTTTGTGTATACTGCTGAAATCAACATTATGGATTTTGAATGATGAATAACTTATAGTCTTACTTGCCTGAAACTTCTGTATCTTTTCTTTAAGTAAATATTTCCAGCTTGTCACCGTTGTACAATTATTTTTGTTGGCAAGAAATAGCAAACACTTGCTTGAAAAATTTTTAGGTGAAATTAATATTACGGAGGATGCACTTCTCCCGCTTAACCTGGTGCCTAAATTAGAACATGTTATACTGTTACTCGCACCCACTGTATGTGTTGTAAACTTGTGACAGCCAAACCCTGCAACTATTGCTTCTTCCACGTGTTGTAACGTCTTAACTCTTAAAAGTATTTTTAAACGGGTGCTTTTTGTTACTTTTGTTAGAGATGTGCAAGTCCAAAGCAGTTTTAAGTTTTGGATTAGGATTTCTCTTGATACGAGCTTTTTTAATTTTTTATAGATTTTGTGTCACTTATATTTTAATATTATAGATGATTAGAATTTAATTTTTAAAAAATTTATTAATCATCAATTATATTAATAGAATTTTTTCAGATATAAATCGATCAGGAGAGGATCTTGATCCTTAAACTTTAAATCTAAACAATAATAATAAAAGTGTGTTTGATATATGAGATAAGATAAATAAGATATATTAGAATAAGTTATATATAATATTATTTTATGTTCGGAGAATATGATACAATTGAACTGAATTATATTTAATTATTTGGTATTATCCGATTTGGTATACTATAGGATTTTACTAAATTAATTTAGAAGAAAACAAAATATATCAATATTGCTTTATTAAATATTAAATATTTAGAGTATTTTATTTATAAGATTAATTTATAAATATAAATTTAATAATATGAATATTCAAATTATTAGTTGATTAAATTATTATATTAAAAATGCTTAAAATATTTTATTATTATTATTATATGAATAATGGAAACTCTAACGTTTATATTATTAGCTAAGTAAATAAATAATTAAAGTAAATAAATATTTAAGCGTTAATATGATGATATAATATAATAATACTTATAAATATTTTATAGTGTATAGTTATTCTACAATTATTTTGAAACATATCCATGAACTTCTTTGCAAACAAGCCACAGTGATTTGTATTTGATTATACCAGGATATTCTCTGAATAGGAAATTTTGAAACTTAAAAAAATCAATTTATGAATAATCATAAACCAAAATGCCGTCGAGTCCATGTAACCGTGTCAATGATGATAATGTCTGTATACATTTTTATGTTTTTCTAGGATTATAGTCACCACTTTGCAACCAGGTATACCCCTGTATTTGTTTGTCTTCGGATTTAACGTAAAGAATTTGACATTTATTGAATTAAGTGTCCTTTTTAATCTCTTTGATGCTCACATGGCTTATCATCTATGTCCTCCATTTGCAGGGACTGTCTTTTATACGGGCAGTGATTCTCAAAACTCTTGGACCACAACGATATTATGATAGCGATGATGATTGTGATCCTGGCACTGACAGGGTTCCACTCCTGAGGGATGTAGTTCACCCACCTACCTATGTTGTTGGTGACCCTGTTTATGGACCTAGAAATGATGCATGGCCTATCAGGGTAGATGAGAAGGTAGAAATGCTTAATCTTTTCACTCACCGTGCTGCTGACTACAGGCCTGTATTCTGTTAAACCAAATGCTAATGTAGTAGGCATAAACACATTGTGTAGGCATAAGTTGCTGATTGCAGTTGAAAGTCATTTTGTTAAATAGAATAAACTTCTTTCCAAGTTTCTCAAACAGAAGAAAAATAAATCACCTGTCATTGCAAGCAGAGTCACTTCTTATTTTCATTTGTTTAATTCATCCTGTTTTCTCCTTTTCATACCACAATTAGGCAAACTGGTGAGGTGATTTGCATCAGATTGGATTTCGCATCAGATAGGAAATGCAGGAAGGCAGCAGAAAGCCTAACTGCCAAACATTTATCAGCATCAAAGGTTGAAAATGGATAAGATTCTGACCAACTTAGAGCTGGTGCAATTGTCTTGTCTTTTGTGTATACTGCTGAAATCAACATTATGGATTTTGAATGATGAATAACTTATAGTCTTACTTGCCTGAAACTTCTGTATCTTTTCTTTAAGTAAATATTTCCAGCTTGTCACCGTTGTACAATTATTTTTGTTGGCAAGAAATAGCAAACACTTGCTTGAAAAATTTTTAGGTGAAATTAATATTACGGAGGATGCACTTCTCCCGCTTAACCTGGTGCCTAAATTAGAACATGTTATACTGTTACTCGCACCCACTGTATGTGTTGTAAACTTGTGACAGCCAAACCCTGCAACTATTGCTTCTTCCACGTGTTGTAACGTCTTAACTCTTAAAAGTATTTTTAAACGGGTGCTTTTTGTTACTTTTGTTAGAGATGTGCAAGTCCAAAGCAGTTTTAAGTTTTGGATTAGGATTTCTCTTGATACGAGCTTTTTTAATTTTTTATAGATTTTGTGTCACTTATATTTTAATATTATAGATGATTAGAATTTAATTTTTAAAAAATTTATTAATCATCAATTATATTAATAGAATTTTTTCAGATATAAATCGATCAGGAGAGGATCTTGATCCTTAAACTTTAAATCTAAACAATAATAATAAAAGTGTGTTTGATATATGAGATAAGATAAATAAGATATATTAGAATAAGTTATATATAATATTATTTTATGTTCGGAGAATATGATACAATTGAACTGAATTATATTTAATTATTTGGTATTATCCGATTTGGTATACTATAGGATTTTACTAAATTAATTTAGAAGAAAACAAAATATATCAATATTGCTTTATTAAATATTAAATATTTAGAGTATTTTATTTATAAGATTAATTTATAAATATAAATTTAATAATATGAATATTCAAATTATTAGTTGATTAAATTATTATATTAAAAATGCTTAAAATATTTTATTATTATTATTATATGAATAATGGAAACTCTAACGTTTATATTATTAGCTAAGTAAATAAATAATTAAAGTAAATAAATATTTAAGCGTTAATATGATGATATAATATAATAATACTTATAAATATTTTATAGTGTATAGTTATTCTACAATTATTTTGAAACATGAAAAATATTTATCCTAAGTTGTCCCCAGTGGAATAAAAGCTCTTCACTTTGCTTCATAAAAGTGTGTGGCCCCACCGCCCAAGATTAAATGGCGTGGCACTTGTTTTGAGGAACCGAAACCGCCTTTTTTTAAATGATAATAGTCTAATTTTCAACTTTATACTGCCACCAAAGGCGCCCAAACACATTTTTCACATTACAACAGTGCATGCAAGATATTAAATGAGGACGGGATCTTCTACTTGTGTCAAAGCAGCATGTTCACATATCAAAAGTAACACCCTAGCACGGACTCACGACAACCCATCAAGAGCCTTGATAGTTTCTACTACAGCACAAAGATAAAGAAAAAAATTGTAAAAATAAACAAAGCAACCGGATGTGACTTTACTAAAGTGTAAAGAGTTAACTTTCTATTTCACTTCACTTGATTCCGATTACTTTTTGTAAAGCATGATTTAGAGTACTCGTTCTTTGCCGTAGTGATGGTAAAATTTGGGTCTGGATCTAGATGTAGGTGTAACTTGATTCAGAACTGTATATCTATTTTTATATTCGAATTTGGATTCGGATTCATAAAAATAAGTGGATTTAAATACGGGTAATATCCTCACGGACTGCAGCAGATATTTCGGATATCTAAATTCGCATAAATTAAAATTAAAAAAGTTAAAATTTAATTTAAAATTCAACAATTTAACTAATTATATCAAATAAAATACAATTATAATTTAACAATCAATAATTCAATATCTAAATAATATACAACACCATAAATTCACAAACAAAAATATCACAACATAAATCAAATATCAATAATAACATAAAAATAAATATAAAACCATCACAAATCCACAAATAAAATTATAAAAACACTACAAATCCACATAAAATAATGTGGATCCCACTGTTTTTTTTTTTTACTTGAGCTTCACTTATAAAATTTTTAATTAATTCTATTATGTTTTTTCATTTTACTTATATATTTTTCATTTAATTTCAATTTAATAAATAATTTAATTAAAAAATAATACGGATCCATATATTCAGTTTTCCGGATGCACTTGCATCCAAATCTGCACGAATTCTACAACTTAGCATCCGGATCCACATTTTCTACTATGTAAATTTAGATTTTTTCAAATCCTGATCTTCTAGATCTTAAATAAATATAATATATTATTGAATGACAATGTTGATATATTATATTTATTTAAGAAACACAACACGGTATCTAAAATAGGGATGGCAAAAAGATCTGAGACAAGTCATTCAATAAGATGATATGTGATTGGGTTGAATTAAAATCTTGAAGACAATTTGTGTTGTTAGCTTAATAGATTCACCGATTCACAAAGTATCTTCTTCTTCAGCTATAGTTCCTTTAACTACCAAACAATCATACTTTTTATTAATTACTATTATTTAATTATTATTAGTATTTTATTATCTAACTCTAAAGTATTCGTTTACAGGATATCGTGCGGATACTTTTTTTGAGGGCCCTTCGCAATTTAATTTAGTCAAAGAAATAATGCCTTCATTTTTTTTAATAAGATGCATTGATGTCTTCTTTTCAAGCACTAGCTGTTTTATTTGTTAAATGCTTTGCCTCTAAACTTTCTAAATGATTAATGCATATGGCAGCTATAGTTAAATGGGAAATTATTATTCATATATCATATATTTGATCTGTTATTAAAAATATTATAATAATTTGAAGGTGTATCAATCGTCCACCCTTAGTTGACAAAATGTATTAGCTAACTACCAAACCGTTAGTTGTCGTTTGAAAATTAACGGAGTTACAGTGAATTAACGATTTTACCCTTGAAAATTATCACTTGTATACCCTTAAATTTTCTTTTTATCACTTGTATCATATGAAAAGACCAAATTACCCTTCTGACGTCATCATACTTAAACGGCAACTAACGGTTTGGTGGTCAGCTGATACATTTTGTCAACTTAGGGTGGACGATTGATACACCCTCAAAGTATTGTAGTATTTTTGATAATTTCCCTAGTCAAAATAACAATAAGAGAAATTATCAGCCATATACCCTTAAATGACACCCGTATCAAAAGTGTGTGAACATTTTTCAAGTGTATCACTCGTATACCTTAAGTTGACAAAACACTTCTGCCGTCCACCAATCCGTTAACTAAGGGTATACAAATGATAATTTCCCTAGTTAAAATAACAATAAGGGAAATTATTAGTCATATACCCTTAAATGACACCCGTATCAAAAGTGTGTGAACACTTTTCAAGTGTATCACTTGTATACCTTAAGTTGACAAAATACTTCTGCTGTTCACCAATCCGTTAACTTCTGTTAGAAAGTTAACAGAATTGTGGCAAATTGATTATTTTGCCCCTGAATCTCAAAATGAGGTAAAAAGATAAATTTACCCTAAAAATTAACGTAAATTTTCAATACACAATTTTTTTTTATTTTGTTATTAACAATATATTTTTTTTGATTAAAAAATAAATTATTAATAGTACATATTATTAACAATTATCCATAAACAAGATTCATATTATACCATAAAAATTTATTAACAACATATTATTTACAATTATACATATTATAACATAAAAATTCCCAGTTGGAGCTTGGAGGAGTAGATCTTCAAAAATTTAGGTTAAATTTTAGAGAAGTAGATTCGGTTATAAGATAGTGTCTTTTTAGCAATTATTAACAATTATCCGATAAATGAGATGACATATCATTTTTATCAATATATATCATATGACATGTCATTTTTTACTAGTAAATGGGATGACATGTCTTTTGGTCAATCTTAAAGGACTAAATTACCCTTATGATGTTAGTGCTTGTAAACGGAAGTTAACAGATTGGTAGATGACAGAAGTGTTTTGTCAACTTAGGGTATATGAATGATACACTTGAAAAGCGTTCGCACACGTTTGATACGGATGTCATTTAAGGGTATATGACTGATAATTTCCCTAATGATAATCGATGACTAAAGATAATTTAACTTTAGAATTTAAGCATGATCACAGCCTGCATTACGCGTATAAACTGAATTATATTACATTAAGCTGCATTGTATTATTTTATTTTAAACTGTAATGTAATATAAACTATATTTTAATATTCATATTAAATTAATAATTTAAGATTCAATTATATTTTATTATTATTTATATTCAATTGATAATTCAAATTTGTTTAATAAAAATAAATAATTTTCACATCCAACCGCCACATGTTGTTGCGGGTTGCTACCGGCCACCATATTTTAGTGTCATTTGAACTATATTTTGGTACTAGTAGAATCTTTATTGTACAGGTTATGCAATAGTTCAACTATTATTGGGAAAGAAATTTTCACTCGCCGCAGATCTAAAACCAAAGTTTTATTTTTCAAAATTTTGACTGTAAATTTGCTGTAGACGAAAACTTTTTTGTTGGTAATAATTATACCATTGTGTAGCCTCAACAATAAGAATTCCAATAATACCGAAATGTAGTGCAAAACACAATGTTATGCGATGACTAGCAGTTGTCGAATTGTCACTAGAAATTTGTCAGCACTAGTGGTAGAATATTTGAGTTTCAATTTCATTCAATATTATATAATATGCATTTTTTAATTTTTATTATTTTAATTAAAGAAATTAAAAAAAAACTAATGTGAACAATGTTGTATTAAAAAACATGACCCCTTAAGTTTATTTAATGCGGCACTATTTATATTATGGCGTATTGCAAGCCCATGTAATGTGGTGTGCCAAACACACCCTAAATGAATAAATACTGGATGTTGTAGTTAGGTTTTGGACATAATCTTGTGTTATTTAAGTAATTTGTTTGTGGATTAATGAAGATGATTTTAGAGTGGGGAAGAAGTCAATATTACTAATGAAGGTTATTCCATTATTTTTGCTTCATATAGAGAGCTAATTTCATTAAAATTGCGTGAATTATTAATAGCAATAATTGGATAATGCCAATGATAGTGGGAGCGTGTTGATTTTGCTTTATATATAAATAAAAAATAAGGGTAATTATCTACCGTCTACTTTTTTTTTGCATTTTTTTAAAAATACACAATTCTTAATTTTTTTTGCTGAGCTCCACTTGAAGTTATATTTTTTTGCATTTGTCCACTGCCATCTTCAAACTATTAAGAAACTAACAGAATATTGTCCAAATTACGTTTTTGAAGCGTAGGTAAAATTATCATTATACTCTTATGACATCAGCAAAGTTTAACGGTTTAAAAATGACAGTGGACAAATGCAAAAGAATATAGCTTCAAGTGGAGTTCAGCAAAAAAAAATTAAGAATTGTGTATTTTTACAAAGGTACGAAAAAACATATGGACGGTGGATAATTGCCTAAAAAATAATAATAATAATAAAGGAAACTATAGTTGCAATGTTTGAATGGACGATTGTTGCAGCAGAGGTGTCTTTTGGCGAGAAGCTTGTCATCTTTTTTTTATGGAAATTAGAGGTGATTTTTCCTTGTATTGTGGAAGGAGAAATTTGAGTATAGTCCGTCAACATTAGAGTCTTATTCTAGAAATGGTAGGGCATTGGATCATTCACATTGAATCAAGAACTCAATAATATGGGAAATTTACAAAAATAATCTAAAATTTTTATTAATTTTTAAAATTAGCCACCCTAAGTTTTTCTTTCATTAACTAGCCAATTATTTTTTTTTTGGGACTAAACAAATCTTGTCGTTAATTGCTTCAAACTTTCTCTTCTCTTTTCTCTCAAAATCGGCGACTTGGTGCCCACGACATCAGTACTTTTCAAGTAACAATCGCCAGAGGCTCAATGGATGTTTGAACGACAGCATCAATTCTAACAGAACACAGCTTCATTTTCGGCAATTAGACAACAATTTTCTCAAGATTTTGACAATCAAAGCAAAGTTTTTTTCTTTGTTTTCTTAAGATTGAACTCATTAGAATGTAGTTGAGCATATACTTCATGATAGATGAGTATGAGGATTAATTTTCCATGAACTTTGAAAAATATTTAATGAAATTAGTCTATAATACAAATGGCACATTGGGTGCTCGATTAAATGCCTATTAGACTTTATTTGAGTGGTTTTGATAGATTAAGGTGTTGTGGGTTGATCATGTCTTGGTGCAAATCCATGTTTGGTGCGAAGCTCACCATGTTGCACCAAACAGGAATTGTCACACAAACGGCAAAACACAGCAAGTGTTTTTGGGCGACATGCACCTATAGCACCAAAATACTTGTTGTGTTTTTGTTCAGGTACGACAGGCGCCCCTCGCACAAAAAAACAGCAACACACTTGCTACTATTTTGTGAGACAGACACCCGGTGAATAAGAACACAACAATGTGAATGTATATAAGAGATGGCCAATGGGGCGATCCGGCATGTGTGCTCGTGTTCATGTCGTGTCGTGTTGTGCCTAAATTTTTTTGCTTAGGCTCGGCTCGGTACACGTGCCATGCCCATTCGTATCATGCCCACACGCGTCGTGCCGTGTCTAAAGAAAAAAACCCACTAAGATTTTTTCATTTTAAAAATTTTTTTAAGAGTGCATACTAAGCTGTTGGTGTACTTTTTTCAAGTTTATGTATCTTTCTTAGGTCTATACCTTTATTCAAATTTAATAGAGTCGAAAATTCAAAACTCAAGTCCATATTCAATAATAATATACTAATAATAGTAAGAAAATGTAATATTAATTACTAAGTTTGACCTTATAGTATTAGATTTTTTTTAATTCTTTAATAATAATAATAATAATAATAATAAATTTCTTAAGGGTTAACTAAATTGTTAATTTGGACTTACATAGAGTCATAGATCATAGTTCACAATAATATTAATGTATATTTATAAAACCATGATAGTTATAATTTTATTCATTAAAATTATGATATCAAGTATTTATTTAATAAATTATAAATATAAATCAATTATAGTATTTTTTTAACTAAGAATTAAATGAATTTAAAAAATTCAACTTCAAGTTTTTTGTCAAATCATTAAATTTTAAGTTTACTTTTATTAAAAAATAAAATGTGTTTATTGTGAGTTTTTTCATCGTGCCGTGCTTAGCCCATCTTTAATCGTCGCCTAAAATTCTAAGCTCGGCCGAGCCCACGTGCGTATTGTGCCGTGCTGCGTGCTCCACTAAAACGTGCTCGTGTCGTGCTGCTGTGCTATACGGACACATGTCGTGCCACGTGCCGTCTGAACTATTGGCCATCTCTCGTATATATGTGTTTATTTCTATTTTGATTTTAGTAAGTGTTTAACAAATAAAATTCAGATTTTTTCACAGATACAATGGTTCATAAGCCACGAGCAAAGCTTAATCTAGGGGTGGGCAAATTGGGTTTCGGTTCGGGTTGTTCGGGTTTCGGTTTGGGTTTCAACCCGTTTGGGTTGGAGAATAACCGAACCGAATTTTGGGTTGACAATTCGGATAGGATTGGGTTGATAATTCGGGTTAAAATTTTGGTTCGGGCTAATTCGGGTTAGTTTGAGTTAGAATAATTCGATTAGTTCGGGTTAGAATGGGTAGGAACAATTTAATCTAAAAATTCTAACAACAATCACTTAAAATCCAAAAATCTCAATTCCAAACATTCTTAACAACAAATATCAACTACAAATCATCCTTAATAACATTTCAACAATTTAAAAAAATCTCAATTCCAAACATTCCAAACATTCCAAACATCCTTAAGGAACAATTTAATCCAAAAATTATAACAACCACTTAAAATCCAAAAATCCAAAAATCTCAATTCCAAACATCCTTAATAACAAATATCAACTACAAATCATCCTTAATAACATTTCAACAATTTAAAACTCTCAATTCCAAATA
The DNA here is from genome assembly GCA_002013955.2 of Citrus medica. Classification (NCBI taxonomy): domain Eukaryota; kingdom Viridiplantae; phylum Streptophyta; class Magnoliopsida; order Sapindales; family Rutaceae; genus Citrus; species Citrus medica. Next base: position 1,016,312 of record MKYO02000225.1, read on the forward strand.
TTCCAAACATCCTTAAGGAACAATTTATCCAAATATTCCAAACATCCTTAAGGAACAATTTAATCTAAAAATTCTAACAACAACCACTTAAAATCCAAAAATCTTATTTTCAAACATCCTTAACAACAAATATCAACTACAAATCATCCTTAATAACATTCAACAAGTCTTTTTAAAGTTAACAAAACATAAAACATGTAGTCAAGTACAATAAAGCTACAAAAATTACAAATCTAAAAATTAAAATGGCAAATGGCAAGCATGATTAAACATCTCCACATGACAAACAAGGCTAATAATCCATCTCCAACACCATTAATACTCAACAGAACATCTCCAAATAAGCAATAATTAACCGCCACCATAGGGATTTTTTTTGTTTAATGTATATATATTTTTAATTTTTAAAAGATGAATCTTAAAAAAAAAAAAAGCTTTAACCCAAACGGGTTGAAAATTCGGTTCGGGTTGAATTTTAACTCAAACGGATTGAAGCTTTGAATCCGTTTGGGTTTCACCAGTTAACCCGAACCGAACCGAACCCGAAATAAATTTTGGGTTCGGTTCGGTTCGGGTTAACCCGATCCGAACGCCCACCCCTAGCATACTCCATCTATTCCATAGAAGGAACCGGGTACAATGAAGATTCTGACATCCGAGCATTTCCCTAGGCATGTTACAAATACTTCAATATTTAGATATATGATCAAAGCTATCAAAAGGAAATTAATAAAATGACAATTAAGATTATTTAAGAAAGATGCATTCAGTAATTTCACAAAGAATGATGCCTATGCATTTAGCGATGTGATCATGCACAATACACTACTTAGACAAGTAGCACATGATGTATGTTGTAAAGATTAGTTGTGGTTTGAATTTGCTGGCCAACTAGCATGGTTATCGATTGCTAAGTAGTCCTTAGTTATGGGACTTTGTTATGGTTTATACAATATGCACAGAAAACCAAACATTACAGAGAACCATAGGTTACATGATTTGTATTATAATCGTAATCCAAGGGTGAATATTAAACAATCAGATGAAAACTTTGAGGAGTTCAACTTTAATGATGTGGACGACATTGATGTGCTAAAGATTACGCTATATTACTTTGCGAATAAAGTACTTAATGGAAGAAAAGATGAATGTACATCCTTTATTGCTACGTAATGTTGATGATCTTGAGTACTTTAGAAGCTTTTAGTGGTGTCGTTCATCATGGAAAATGGTATATGGTAGTTTGGACGCAACATTGAACTAAAAATTAGAGATTTCTGGAATTCTACTCTTAAAGAGGTGAAGCACAACATTTATGGCTTTTGTCTTGGGGTTCAAGCTCGTTCAAAAGAAAAAAAAATTATGGTTACTTTGTTTGGTACTTAAAAAATGATTAACATCTTTTCTTTTTCTAATTTTGAATCTTTGCTTGCTATAGACCTGGCTGTTTGAAGTTATTGATGGTTTTCTAAGAAATAAGAAGACTCCTCGCATATTGAAATAGAAAAGTGTTTCTTCTTCGAAAATAAGTTTTACTGAGGTGTACAATTTTTATGATGATAAGACTTGTCCTATAAGCTTTACGTATATTTTTAGATTAGTTCTGAAGATTTATTAAATAATAGATGTTTTCCTAACAACAAATTTAGCTTACTTTATGCACAGTGGATTTTTAAACAAACATTTGACCTAAACACTTTCGAGAAGGACACGCCATATTGAATAGTGTGAAGGATTATCGGAAATAAATCCCACATTGGGTCCATAACGTGAGTATATTATTCAAGTCAGTTATAATGTTATTATTAAATCTCGAATTGTTGCAAGCTGCTTAATTTATTTCCATTATTTTTGTTGTAGCATCGCCCTAATATGAATGTGCCACTCATTGCATAAGACAAAGATAAGTAGCATTCAACACCTGTTGACGATGATTTAAAGTAGATGATCAACTACCTATTCTCCACGAACATAAAGTAGATGACTCGCACGAAAGAGATGCTCATGCTATTTTTAAAATTTTAATGTTTTAAAATGAATGATGTCGAATTTAGTTAATTATACATAAAGTTTTTATTTTTGTTTTTTGATCACAGACGAAATCAAAGTTTCCGCATGATTAATCAATTATAGCGTAGTTCATGCTTATTTTGAAAGCGAGGCAAATCTTCATTATCCCTCATTAGACCCTCATCATGAATATCATCCCCATTATTGAAAGTATCATCAAAATGACCATCATCAACTGGCCATGGTATGATTAAGCATTAATACTATTTGCTAGTATATTATTCATGTCATCAATTGGATCATCACTATATTAGAAAGGAGAGTAATCATGTTGTAGTGATGTTGTCAATGGTAACAACTTTTCATCAATGGGATCAATAGTGTAGTGGATTGGATGTTGGTGCAATGATGACGTTATTGGTGAACTTTGAGTTTCTAATAACTTTCGATACTTTAGGGGATTTGGAAATAAAAAAGCGATGATGCACCCATCATTCACCGAGTTAGAATGTAATAGAACCCTTACTATTTTTGTTAACATAAATATTTTCATAATATTGATTTTGATGATAACAAACTTGATTAAGGATATTGGAGTCTTTAAAATTAGTAATTCTTTAAGGTTGTATAAAGTTTTTTGACAAGTTTAAGAATCTGGACAAAAACAGATAATCGCTAATCTTGAAATGGCAAAATTAATTCATAAAAATAACATATAGTTTTGATTCTGGAAGATAACGGTGATCAATTTATTGGAAAATAGTTAACCGACAATTTCTAGAGAGCAACTTAACTAAAGATAGTGAACTGTTTAGCATAAACGGATAGGCAATAATTTCTTGCAGGTTTTTGGAATTAAACGGCAAACTGACAACTTTAAACAATAATATAATTTTGAGCATATTAGTTTCTGGAATTTAATAGTAAGCACAACAACTCCAAACAGTGAATCGACTATTCAAATTTCAACATAACATTAACTTAGACAAGGTCAAAATAGTGATCCGATAGTAGTTAATGGCGATTCAATTATGTCCAAAAAGTCAACAACAACTAGTTTTCTTTTTCAAATCAAAACAAATTCTACAATCATCATTGAGCTTGATATTGTGCATTCAAATTTTCTTGTGCTTAAAACTTGTTAGATCAAACTTTGAGCTTACATTTGAAATCACATACATTGTATAAAAGAAAATTTTGTGTATTCTTCAGTTCGACATCAAATTAAGTGTTTGAGATTGTGGAAAACACTTGGGTTAAGAGGCTTGGGATAACCTCTTGTTGTAAAGATTGATTGACACATCGGAAGTCAATTGTAAAAATTTTGGGGAATCCTTAAGCCCGGTAAGCTTGGAGGCATGGACGTACATAGAATTTGCCGAACCACATAAAAGTCTCATGTTTGGTTCTCTTTCCCTTCTCTCTTTACATTTTGATTGTTGATATTTATTTGTTTGTTATTGCATAATTTCATTAGATAATTACATTGAATTTTGATTTAATTACTAAATAATTTTTAGAAACCTAATTCACCTTCTCCTTGGGTTGGTTGGCTAGTATTTAATTTGGTATTAGAGAGATGTTCTCTTGTTAGGACTTAACTTTATAGAGTAAAAGATCTATGACAACCCAAAATGACTCCATCTTTCGGGAAGGTCAGTCCACTACTAAACTACCATTCTTTGACAAAAATGATTATCCATATTAGAAAACTAGGACGATAATTTACTTTCAAGCTTTAGACTATGAATTATAAGAAATCACTAGTGATGGTCTATTCATGCCAACTACCAAAAATGAAGAAGGGGAAGAAATTCAAAATCTTTCACGTTAATGGAGTAATGCAGAAAAGAGAAGGGTTCTTTAAATTCAAAAGCCATGAATGCTTGTTTTGTGCCTTAAATAAGAAGGAATTCCATAAAGTTTCAGGTTGTTCTAGTGCATATATGATTTAAAAGAAGCTTAAGGTAGTTTATGAAGGTACAAATCAAGTTAAAGACACGGATATTGTAAACACTCTAAGAGCTCTAGAAAAAACCTTTTCTAAACGTGAGAAGATAAAGAAAATCATTAGGCCTTCACTAAAAGAACAGAGACTTAAGAGAATTTTCATTGAAGAAGCCAAGGATTTAAATGCTCTAACTATTAATGATTTAATTAGCTCACTTATTTCTTGTGAAGAAGATTTAATAACTGAAAGAGGTGATGAAGATTAAAAAAAAATGAAGAGCATTGCCCTTAAAGTTTCAAGATCAGAAAGCAATGAACAAAGAGAAATTGAAGATGAAGATATGACTATGATAGCCAGAAAATTTAGAAAGCTCATCAAGAGATCCAATGAGTGAAGAAAGTTCAGGAACTTTAAAAATTGAAAGAAAAAGAAAAAAAACAATCATATGCTTTGAATGCAAGAAGGTTGGACACATAAAATCATAATGTCCTCTTCTTAACAAACACAAGAAGAAACTTATGGCGGCAACTTGGGATGATAGCGATGAGGAGACCTTAATGAGGAGAAATCACATGAAGTGTCAAACCTATCACTTATAGCAATAAGAGAAGAAATTGATGAGGTAAATGATCTTCCTTCTTATGATTAACTGTTTGAAGCATTCACTTAATTGGATTGTGATTTAAAGAAGATTGGAATGAAAAATGTTTGTCTTTAAAAGAAAAGTGTAGAACTTTCAAGTAAGAACGAATTTTTAAGTACAAAGGATAAATGTTTAGAATTAGAGAATAAAAAGTTGCCTAATGAGATTATATCTTACGAAGAAAGCAATGCATTTGAACATGAAAGTTCACTTAATGATGATTTGAAAAAGAAAAATGAAATGCTTAAGAAAAAGTGCAATGAGCTTAATGATATTGTCTTAAAATTTACAAATGGGTAAAAGATTTTAGGGAATATGCTTGGCTTTTAAAAATGTGTTTTTGACAAAGGAAGTATTGGCTATAAGCCAAATTTGAAACAACGATATTACAAGAATTACTTTGTGAAGACTATATCCATTAATGATCAAATTTATGTCATTATCACAATTGAAATGGACAAATAAGTTATAAATATCCAGTGAAGAAAAATTCATATTATAGAATTAAATGTGTTTGGGTTCCAAACGGAATCATTACTAACTCTCAAGGACCCAAAACGTTTGGGGTACCTAAAACTTGAGATTTCTTCTACAGGGATCAAAGAGGAAAATAAATGGTACTTGGACAATGAATGCACGAGACATATGACAGGTAATTACTCTTCATTTGCGAGTTTTACCAAGATTGAAACCGGTGAGAAGTATCCTTTGGAGATAATTCTAAAGGAAAGATTTTTGGTATTGGTAATGTTCGTAAAGATTCCTCTACCTTTATTGAAAATGTGTGTTAGTTGAAAATTTAAAACACAACTTACTTAGTGTTAGTCAATTATGTGATAAAGGCTATAGAGTTATTTTTATAAAAGCAAATGTGTTATTGAGAATGCATGGGATGACAAAGTTTTGTTTGTTGGAAAAAAATGTGTTAATATATACAGATTGTGCATCAACACATGATAAGTTTTTTTCAGCTTTACAAGATGACAATTGGTTATGGCATAGAAGATTAGGTCACGCAAGCATGGATTTGATTTCAAAATTTTCAAAGAATGATTTAGTTAAAGGTTTTCCAAAAATTGGTTTTGAAAAAGAAAGAATTTGTGAAGCTTGTCAACTTAGAAAATAAATCAAAACTTCTTCAAAAAATGAGAATCATGTTTCCACTTCCACTTCTTCATATGAATTTATTTTGACCTTCTATATATACAAGTCTGAGTGGTAAGTAGTATGCATTTGAAATTGTTGATGATTATTCCAGATGCACATGGGTATTGTTCTTAGTTAGTAAAGATGATACCTTTGATGTTTTTAAAATATTTTGTAAAAAGATTCAAAATGAAAAAAAGGTTATGCTATTTCTTGCATCAGAAGTGATCATGGTGGAGAATTTGAAAATCATGATTTCAAAATTTTTTGCAACAACTTTAGCAAAGAACATCAATTTTTATCACCAAGAAACCTACAACAAAATGGAGTTGTTAAGAGAAAGAATAGATCCATTCAAGAAATGGCTAGAACCATGTTGAATAAAAATGCATTGTCAAAATATTTGTGGGTCGAAGCCATTAATACTGCATGCTATGTTTTGAATCGTATTTTGATTAGACCACGTTAAGTGTTAGAAATTTTATATTTATAAAGGAGAAAATTGTCATTTTACACTCAAAGTCTCACTAACATCCATACTTTTATGTATTTAAGTCCCTTGTAATTTAATTATGTGTGTTTTATTATAATGTTTTATTATAATTATGTATTTTATGTATTTTAGGGGGTATCATGGTCATTTCACAATGAACGAGAGATCAGATAGCTAAACGGATAGCAATTTTAAACTCAGGACAGTCGAAAACGTTAGGAAGAGTATAAAAGGATAAATGACATTATTCACATATACGGTACTGTTCACATATATGGTATTGTTCATGATATTATTCACAGCATTGTTCACATATGCAGTATGCTGACGTGGCATTGACCGATGGTGTGGCAACATTCGATTAGACGAATGATGTGGCATTGACTGCTTATGTGGTGTTGACTAATGATGTGTCGCGATCTTGTTGGACTAAAATGATTATGTAGAGTTGCCCGTTGACGTGACAGTATGTCAGTGGACCAAAAAATATTCATACAATACATGCGTTACATGGAATAACAACCCTAGTGATGTGTTCTATCCAATCAGAACATGCCACACGGCGCAATCCTGAGCGTCCAAATTGTTTTAATCCGATAGCAATGATTTACTCATTATTACTATAAAAATGGGACTTCTCCCTTTAATTCGACACCCCTGAATTCAGTTTTGAGCTCAATTTTTTTGTAATTCCTTCTCTATCTTGTATTTTTTGCATATTTTAATAAATTTTCATTTTACCCCTAGTTCAATTATGAGAGTAATTTTCTTTCAAACTTGGGTTGAAGGTAAAGTCTCAACATATTCCATGGACTTTATTTGGTAAATTTACTTTCTCTTCCACTCTGATTTATGTGGATATACTTTTCGTCAACAGATAGTAATAATATTGTCTAGATATCATACTGGTATAACCGACTCCCTAGTGCAAGGTTATTACTATTTGGCATGATAAGCCTTTAGCACCATATTGATTAGAGTGGGGTTCATGAGGAGTGGAAACCCTTTTCATGATTTAATTGGCACTAATAAGAAATATTAAGCCCATGGTGCATGCTGATACAGATTCAGATACCCAAGCGATTCCTTTTAATACATTTCACTTCAATTTATTCTTGTCATTTTAATTTAAATTTTAGGATAATCTAACTCACTTCCACCACAAATCCAATCATCCACTTAGAAAATTAACTCTATACATAATTAAAATCCACCTCCTCGTGGGATCGACACTCGTCACCATTGATCTATTCTACAATAGATTCGTGCACTTGCGAGTTCAATAAAATTTACACAACAAGTTTTTAACGCCGTTGCCGGGGAGGTAAGTTATTTTAATTCATAGAATTAATTTTTCATTTATTTTCTTATAATTTTTTTTAAAAGAAGAAGTAAGTGAATCTACATTTTGAGGTAAGTGTTTCTTTTCTTTTTCTCTTCTTTAAATTTCTATAATTTAATTTTCAAATTTCTATAATTTAATTTTCAAATTATTTTCTTTGTAATTTTTCATTTTTCCTGTTAATTTATTAAGTTATTTTAATTTTAGTTGATATATTTCACGTATTTTTTTTATAACAGTTAAGTGTGTTTTCATAGTAAGGTTGTAACAGCGTGATAAGGTTAGTACAGTAATTTCTCCTTCTTTATTTTTATTAATTTTGTTCTCATTTTTTTGTATTTTTTGAATGCATGGTCGAAGGTCACAATTACCTAATCTTGTGTCCATAAACTTTGAACTGGAAAAAAACACTTCGCACACACAAACACGTCAATTAAAAATAAAATTGAAATGAATTTGCAACAACAACAATCACCACCACAAGAGAGGCCATTTAGGGATTACTTTAGTCCCTTAGCTAACCTGAGTACATCATGCATAAGATACGCAAATATAGCTGCTAGGAGTTTTGAGTTAAAACCTAGTGTACTAAATTGTCTCCCAACATTCTATGGCCTGAAAAATAAAGACTCATATAATTATCTGAATGATTTTCATGCTATTTGTCAAACTTTTTAAATATGAGAATTTTTCAGATGATGATGTTAAACTTAGATTATTCCATTTTCTTTAAAGGATAGAGCTCGTTCATGGTTTAATACAATGACTGCTAATATCATTACATCATGGGAACAAATGGTAGCAAAATTTTTGAATAAATACTTCCAAGTGCATAAAACCGATGCTATTGGGAAATTTCAGAGTTTACCCAGAGAGAAGACGAACAGTTTTTCAAAGCATGGGAACGATTCAATGGGCTACTCTTGAAGTGTTCACATCATAGGTACGAGAAATGACGCCAATGCCAATACGTTTTGGAGGAATTATTGCCGCATGTGCAAGAATGCCTAATGGCAACAAGTGAAGGAGAGCTAATGTCAAAAAGTGCATCAAAGATTTGAGATTTCTTCCAACGACAAGCAAATAATTCCCAAGAACGGAGTCGATCACTCAGGAATACTAAAAGAATTAAGGGAGTGAATGAGGTTCACATTGGCGAGTCAAGTTCAGAAATTAAAGAAGTTAAAGAGATGGGTGAAGGTCTTTCTCGACAAATAGCATCATTAATAACTGCTAAATCAACAGAGCCACATGACCATGACTCATACCTAAATCAAGCTAATGCCATAGGTGTAATGAGAAAGCCATCAAACTACAATCCTTACTCCAACACATATAATCCTGTATGGAGAGACCACCATAATTTTTCATGGTCTCAAGGGTTCCAATAGAATGGACCAACAGCTTCAGCTCCACCAATGCAACAAATTCCTCAAGTTCCTTAAGCCTCTCAGCCACCATTTAGACCATACAATCAGAACCAGAACTACTCTCAACCCAGACCATGGGAAGATGCATTCCAAAACTTCAAGAATCTTACTCACTCCACGATTGAGCAACAGAACCACACCATTGATGAGCTACGAAATGAGATGAGAGCAGGCTTCAATTCACAAACTCGATCACTTTCAAACCTTGAAAAGATAGTGGGACAACTTGCCTCTTCGGCTCAAAACTTGGCAATAACTATTGAGAAAGGTAAATTTCCAAGTCTACCAGTGCCTAATCCTAAAAGAGTGCATGAAGCAAATACCAGTTCACCTCAGCAGTATGGAGAAGTCAAAGCCGTCATGACCTTGTGAAAAGGAAAAGAAGTCGATAACAAAGTGGAGATGCCAGTGACAAAAACAACTCAAATTATACCTGTAAATGCTGAGGATTCATTATCATAGGAGAAAGAAAAAACCAAGCCACGAGAATACGTTCCTAAAGCTCTATTTCCTCAGAGGTTAGCTAAAAAAAAGAAGGAAAAATCCACAGGTGAGATTTTGAAATCTTTAAATAGGTAAGTGTTAACATCCTTTTACTTAATATTATAAAATAAGTGTCATCTTATGTCAAGTTTCTTAAAGACCCTTCTACTAAAAAGAGAAACATTCACGTTTAAAATAAGGCATTTTTAATTTAAAAAAAACGTTAGCTCTATACTCTAACATATTATTTCTCTAAAATACAAAGAACTAGGCTCCCCCACTATCTCATTTAGTATAGGGAACCATACAATTGAGAATGCTTTGTTGGACTTAGGAGCTAGTGTAAATTTGTTGCTTCACTGAGTATTTGTGATACTTGGACTGGAATAATTCACCCAACTCCAGTGGTGTTACAGCTTGCAAATCGATATATGAAATACCTTGTGGTATTGTGGAGGACGCGCTTATCCAGGTAGACAAATTTTATTTTCTTGTTGATTTCATTATAATTGACACGCAACCAGTCCAGCATTAAAGGAAGCACATCCCCATTATCCTAGGCCGATTTTTCTTGGCAACTGCCGATACTCACATTCAATACAGGACTGAAAATATGCAGTTGTCCTTTGGCAACATGACTATGGCGCTAAATATCTTCAACATTGCCAAACAACCCCACAATGAAAAGGATGGAATTGTTGATGTGGATTAAATAGTTGATAATATTTTTCTTTCAAACTTTAGTGATGACCCTTTACAAACATGTTTAACTCACTTTGGTTTGGATTTCGATATTGACAGATTAGTTGATGAAGTCAATGCCTTACTTGATTCAACACCATCTATGGACACTAATAAATGAAAGTTAAGAGTTGAATAACTAGCACCATCAGAGAATAAACTCAGCCCATCATTAGAATCACCACCAAAACTTGAGCTCAAACCATTACCCAACACTTTAGAATATACGTTCTTGGGAGAAGAAAGCATTTTGCCAGTAATCATCTCATCATCCCTAAATGACGAACAAAAGGGTAAGTTATTGGAAGTTTTAACAGAGCACAAAGGAGCATTAGAATAGACCATTGCCGATATAAAATGTATAAACCCAGTAGACTGCATGCATTATATTCACTTTGATGAAAATACTAAACCTACTAGGAAAATGCAATGTCCGTTAAATCCTAACATGAAAGAAGTTATTAGAACTGAAGCCCTTAAATTATTAGACGCAAGTATCATTTACCCCATTTCTGATGGTTGATGGTCAATCATGTACAAGTTGTCCTAAAAAAGTCAGGAGTCACAGTAGTTACCAATATTGATAATAAATTGATACCCACTAGAGTGACTACAAGGTGGCATGTATGCATTGATTATAGAAAGTTGAATTTTGTCACACGTAAATACCATGTTCCTTTACCATTTATCGATCAAATACTTGATAGACTAGTAGGTCATGAATTTTGTTACTTTTTGCCTACTCAGGATATAATCAAATTCCCATAGCACCAAAAAATCAAGAGAAGACCATTTCTACTTGCCTTTTTGGCACTTTTGCATATAGGAGAATGTTATTTAGATTATGTAATGCATCTGCTACATTTCAACGATACATGTTAAGCATTTTTTCTGATATAGTTGAACGATTCCTTGAAGTCTTTATGTCGATCAATGTTTACATCATCTAACATTAGTTCTGCAGAGATGTATAGAGAAGAACTTGGTCTTAACTTGCGAAGAGTGCCATTTTATGGTAAAACAAGGTATTGTTATCAGTCACATCATTTCGAGCAAAGGTATTAAGGTTGATAAAGTCAAGGTGGATCTCATTTCCAATCTTCCTCCACCTAAAATAGTTGGAGAAGTAATATATTTCCTTAGACATGCTGGTTTTTATAGACGTTTCATTAAATATTTTAACAACGTTTCTAGACCCTTATGCAATCTACTTGTTAAGGATGTACCTTATGTCTTTGATGATTCATGTCTTGTGGCATTTGAAAAACTAAAGCAGTTGTTGACATCATCATCTATCATTCAGCCCTAAACTGGAGCTTACCATTCGAACTCATGTGCGATGCATCTAATTATGCAGTAAGAACAATATTAGAACAAATTTTTTTTCGAATTCCCCATGTTATTTACTATGCTAGTATGACATTGAATGATGCACAGTTGAATTATTCAACCACTGAAAAAGAAATGCTAGCAGTAGTGTTTGCATTAGAAAAATTTTGATCTTATCTCATTGGTTGTAAAATAATTATGTACACCGATCATGCTATTCTTAAATATCTTCTCACAAAGAAAGATTCAAAAGTTAGATTAATTCGTTGGGTGTTACTTTTGTAGGAATTTGACTTGGAATTCAAAGATAAGAAAGGCATAAAAAATATTGTGGCTGACCATCTCTCTCGTCTCAATTTTAACACAATTATAGAACCATTAACATTAAATGAGTCATTTCTAAATGAACAATTAATGAGTGTGGTTGTTAATTATCTTGTTACAGGTCAACTTCCAGAGCATTGGACCAAGCAAGACAAAGCCAAATTTTTTGCAGAAATAAAGAATTTCTTTTGGGATGACCTTTATTTGTTCAAGTATTATGCAAATCAAATTATCAGATGATGTGTCCCAAAAAATAAATTTCAAAATATCCTTTCATTCTGCAATAAACAAGCTTGTGGTGGCCATTTCAGCGCTAAGAAAACAGCTACTAAAGTTTTACAATGTGGTTTCTATTGGCTAACTATATTTCGAGATGCTTATACTTTTTGCTCTTCATGTGATGTCAACGAATAGGGAACATTACAAGAAGGAATATGATGTCACTAAATCCAATTTTAGTGGTTGAGATTTTTTATGTATGGGTTATCGACTTCATGGGACCCTTTCCACCTTGTTTAGGCCATCAATACATATTGGTTACTTTTGACTACGTGTCGAAATAGATAGAAGCAATTCCATGTAGAACCAATGATCACAAGGTGGTGATAGGATTTTTGAAAAGTAACATTATTTCACGCTTTGGATTCTCTCGAGCAATAATCAATGATGGTGGTGCCCACTTTTGTAACAAATCATTCAAAACTCTTTTAACAAAGTATTACATCACTCACAAAGTGGCGACCCCATATCATCTGCAAACCAGTGGCCAAATCGAAATTTCTAATAGAGAAATAAAACACATATTAGAAAAAACGGCAAGGCCAGACAGAAAAGATTGGTCATTGAGACTCGATGATGCATTATGGGCATATAGAATGGCTTTCAAGGCCCTGATTGAGATGTCACCCTATAGGCTAGTGTATGGAAAGGCTAGTGTATGGAAAAGCTTACCACCTACCTGTGGAACTCGAGCATCGTGCGTACTGAGCCATCAAGAAATTCAACTTTGACATGCAGGAAGCTAGACCTCAGGTTTCATAGTCTCCAACAGCAGAACCGCCTCCAGTAGAGCTTGATTCTAAAGAGCATGTGATGGATACTAATCAGCCTCTAGCTCTAGAGAATCATTTAACCCCAAGCTCTAGAGAATCATTTAGCCCTTGAAGGCCTTGTGCAGTAGTTGTTGGCCGAGGTTCGATCACTCTTCGAATAGCAGCAGCAATAGCTTCAAACTCATCCTACTTTTTAGCTTCAGCAGCAGCATATTCTTGATTAGCAACATGACCTCTTTGATCAACAATAACAACTTCTAAATGGCCAACAACGTATTCGCTTTGCTTTTCACATTCCACCTCCTAGCTCTCCACACTAACCTCCACAGTAGTTTATAGTTTATTTCTCTCTTTATGTATTTTGCACAAACATGTTTACAGTTATGTCACTTTTTTATCTTGGACGATAGTTTGTGTGATGATGATTTGATTTTTCAATGATAGTTTCTGTTTACATGGTTATTTTTGTGATAACTTAAGTATTAATCCTTGGTTCTATAGCTCATTTATGTGGTTTGGTGATTTTGTGTTGATTTGATGGATTGGGTGTAAACTTGCTAATAATTATTTTTGAGGAGATGCTTGTTGATAGGGGTAGGTTTTGCTAAAATTTCTTCTTGGATGGCATGGTTAACATCTGATTTCTCACTATTTTTTTTTCATTTTTTACATCTATCTTTTCTTTTTTATGATGAAAGGGGAGCTGACTTGCAGGAGGAGCATATCTTGCAAATAAAATCTTATAATTAATTTCTAATACATGAAGGTCTGTCGTCATTATAAAAAGGTTAGAATGTTAACATTAATATTACAATAATGTTAATTTTGATGATAACGAACTATATTAAGAATGTTGGAGTCTTTAAAAATAACGACAAATTGATTGTATAAGGATAACATATAGTTTTATTTTGCAAGATAACGGTGAACTATTTATTGAAAAAGGGTTAACCGACAAATTCTAGAGAGAAATTTAACTAAGAACTGTGAACCATTTAGCACAAACAGATAACTAATAATTTCTTGCAGATTTCTAGAATTAAATGGCAAACTGACAACTCCAAACGGTAAGCCGATTTCGAGAAGATTAGTTACTGGAATTTAACGATAAACCGATAACTCCGAACGGTGAACTGACTATTTAAATTTCAGCATAACAATAACTTGGACAAGGTTGAAATGGTGATTTGACGGCAATTAACAACAATTCAATTATGCCTAGAAAGTCAACGATAGCTAGTTTTCTTCTCCAACTATAAAAAAGCTCAATCAAATTCAAATAAAAACGGATTCTATAATCATCGAGCTTGATATTGTGCATTCAATCCTTCTTGTGTTTAAAACATATTAGATCACACTTTGAGCTTTCATTTGAAAACACATACATTGTGTAAAAGAAAATTTTGTATATTCTTTACTTCAACATTAAATTAAGTGTTTGAGAATGTGGAAAACACTTGGGTTAAGAGGTTTGGGATAACCTCTTGTTGTTGTAAAGGTTGATTGACACCTTGGAAGTCAATTGTAAAGATTTTGGAGCCTTAGGGTGCAAGGCCTTGCTAGTGGAATCTTTAAGGCCGGTGAGCTTGGAGGCGTGGATGTAAGCAGAGTTTGCCGAAATAGGCAAAAATCTCATGTTTGATTCTCTTTCACTTCTCTCTTTACAGTTTCATTGTTAATATTTATTTATTTGCTATTTGCTTAATTTCATTAGATATTTTATTTGAATTTTAATTTAATTACTTTATAATTTTTAAAAACCCAATTAACCCCTCCTCTTGGGTTGTTTAGGTAATATTTCAATTTCATCATCAAGTACGTCCATAGATAGTGAATATATGGGTTAGGTAGAGCATCTTGAGCTTAAACTTGCCTATAATGTGATTTATAATCATTCAGATTTATTTGCAAAACCTCATACACTCTTGAAAGAAATTAATCAAACGAACAATCTTTTTGAACTAGAAAATATCTATTTTTACCATTCATGTACTGTAAACGATCTCCTATCAAATGCTTCTATGATCCATCAAAGCACAATTGAAGAATAACTAACTCCATTAAGCTTGAATAATTAAGAAAAGATGAAAAAACTTATTATTTAGTGAAAAAAATCTGTCAAAATGTGCAACAGACACCTATGACACATTAGGTTCTGTGGCAAGCACCTCTCACCCAAGAAAATATGTGAGAGGCTTATGTGGAATAGTTACTTGTCGTACATTTTCTGAGTTCGTCTCTCAACTTGTTTTTAAGGGTGGGTATTGGGATTGTGTTAACTTGATTTGAACCAAAATTTCAGGTTTGGTTCGTTCGGGTTAACCTTTAGAACTCGAACGGGTTGAAATTTAAAATTCGGTCAGTTTTTCTTTTGGTTCAATTTCAACCCGAAATGAATTAAAAATCCGATAGGTTTGCCTAAAAGTATATATAAAAGGCAAAATAAAATTGCAATTCCTAATTTTTTTTCATGTTCCCTTATTGCAAAACACAAACACACTAATTTTTTCACAGGGGAGAAAGAATGGGGAAGGCGTTAACGATTCAACCAGAGCACATCTTAGAGGGTAGAGCGGATACATTCCCCACCCACTTCCCTATCTCCGATAAAGTACAAAGCCCGGAAGGCAGCTAAAGAAAGATAACAGTTATACGCATGCTATTCTTTATGACTAGGAGCAACTGTTAACCCTAAGCTAACAAACAACCACGACGTGTGCAGAACACTGTCACCTATTTTTACATGCGCTGATGCTGTCTTAATCATTGGTCAATCAAAACTGCAATTGTCATCTCTATCACCTTAGCTCTTTAGTCGATTTGCTCTTTTATTTCACTTGCCGTCATCTCCGTCAATGCATCTGTCTTCGTTCGCCATCTCAGTCGCGCAAGGTAAGATTGTTGTATGTAATTTGAGACTTTGGGTGCTATATTGATAGTTGTTTACTTTAATTTGCATGATAGCTAGCCAATTTAAATATTGTAATTTGGGTGTTGTTAAGAAATGGGTTAGTTTGGAAGGTGTTCGCCATCATCATAGCAATTGTTATGATTTTCTCTTATTACCTTTCTAATTTCTTCTTCCATTAACAAGGAGCAAGATTTACAATTGATCTTGGCTAGAATTTGATTCATTGGGTCGGGGTGCCAAAACCCCCAGCCGAAAATGGCCAAAAAGACGGGTGGGCTATAGCCTTGGTGGGGGGCGTGAACGAAGTTCATCCGCCGGACTGTAAATGGGGCGAGGCTTTGCGAGGGGCCTCGGTGTGCCAAAAATAAGCCGCAGGCACAACCGCACCAAAAAATAAGTGCCCGAAGGTTGGGGTGCCAAAACCCCCCAGCCGAAAATTGCCAAAAAGACGGGTGGGCTATAGCCTAGGTGGGGAGCGCGGGCGAAGTGAACATGGAATTTTAAGTTGTAACCCAAATTGTAATCCAAACCAAAATGAAAACTTGAATTTTCAATCTGATCCAAAACTTGGATTCAAATCAAACCCAACTGAATTAATTTGGTTTGATTCAGTTTGGGTTTGAGTTTCGAACTTAGTTGGGTTGAAATCTCCAATCTAGATGGGTTGAAATCCAAATTGAAATCCGAGCAACCTGAACCGAAATCTACACCCCTACTTGACTTTACTCGAAACACTCACATAAATTTCAAATAATCAAAATAAAATAACACACTTTGTGTAAAAGCAAATACTAAATTGAAATTCTTGCTTTTCCTATGGATGATTTCATCTATATAACTATATTTGTTTCATAAATTTGGTGAGCAAAGGACGGTGAGTTTTGGTGATATTTTGTTGAGAGTGTGAATTGTGTTGCTTGTTGTTGGTAAGTTTGATGGTATTTAGGTCTAAAATATAGATACTTTGCTAGATGTAATAAGAAAAGTTAGAATGACTACTTTTGAAAATTACCAAAATTTTTAGGTTATTTTACAAATTTTCCTTTAACACTCACAAACAAACAAAAACAATTTCACTTTCTTATATACTCATTGAAATCTACTTTCTTCACTAATTAAGGTTGCTTTTCTCTCTTTTTGAGTCATTTTGAGGTCTTAATTTTAGCTTTTTTTTTCTTTTTCTTTTTTAAATTATATGGGTGCAAAGCTTTCAATGATAATAGTGGAGACTAATCTAAATTATCTTCCAACTATTAAATTTTAGAAACAAAGAAATTAGAAATTTGCATGTTATTAGGGAAAATGAGTCATATGACACCCGAGCATGTGATGAAGCTTCTATCAATCATAGCACCATGTGATGAAGCTTCTATCAATCATAGCACTACAATTGAAGTATTGATTGATATTATCTTCTATTTAATGGGTTATCCTGTCTACGTGTTGACTAGATAAGGCGCAAAAATTAGACAATGTTTGCCTTCTTGGGCCACTTTAGACCAATATTTCATCACTTTTAGCCTGCATTTACCTTGTTGGGTTTCCACGCTTCATTTAATTTTTCTCACTTCTGTTTTTTTTTTAAATGTAATTTATCATTTTTTATAATAAAGATATGTTACAACATGAATTTCCCTCTACATCTGAATTTTTGGACTTGGGAAATCGAACCCTGAATTCACATCCTTTAGTAGGATGTGAGTTCTCAGCAACTTAGTTCAGCGGCAAGCATAATTTACTTTAGACATTATAAATGCAACGATTGCTACCGCAAAGCTATTGAAGAACGTTTTGGACCACAAATTTGAACATTTTAAATAGAATTAGTAGTACATTTTTATTTTATTTTAAATGGGAATTAGTACATTTTGGGTTATTGTATCGTGTGTACTAAATAATGTCAATTTTACCTATAACTTTCTTATAGTTAAATGAGTAGGCGTAATAGGATATAAAAATCCCAATTAACTTGGCCCTTTGGCAAAAACAGCGACAAGAATATCAAATCGTTAATAAAAAAATGGATGACGGTTACAAGTTTTATTAAAATTCGCATACTCTTTTCCTTTTTACAATGCTTTTTTAAAACTTTTTCCTTATTATTACTATACTTAACGAATTTTTTCTTATAAAAGTTTCTACTATTTTCTATAGATAGTTACTAATAATTAGGGTTGACAAAAAAGTCCGGGCCAGCCCAAGCCCACCCAGGCCCGCGGGCTTAGGCCCGGCCCTCACCCATGAGGGTCTGGACAAGGGCCCAAGAAAAAAAGCGCGGATAAAGTCCAAGCCCACTACTTTTAAAAAAAATAATTTTATAAATTAGAATAATATAATTAAAATTAAAAAGTACTTTAAAAATAAAAAAGAAAACTTAAATTCTTAACTTATAAATCAATTATGATTAAAAAAAACTAAAATTATGATACTAAATTCTCTCTTTTGTGTCAATTAATTAAGAGAACGTTTGAATTAGAAAATTCAGTATTAAAGAAAATTAAAGTTATGAGTTTTTATTTGCTTTATTTATTATTTTAATTTAAAATATTGATTTTCTTTAATGTATCTATGATTGTAATAACTTGTTGATCATTAATTTATTTGAAATTTACAATAATTTAAAATTTTTCTAAATAAATAACTAAAGCCCAAGCCCAGCCCGGACTCAGGCCGGTCCAAACCCATACACTTAACTAACAGAGGGCCTGGACATGGGCTTGAAAAAGCCCGATCCAAACCCGCTATTTGCCATCCCTACTAATAATGCCTATATTGTTTCTTATGCTTCTTATGCTTATTACAGCTAGAATAACTTGGATAACTACATCCTAAGGTTGGTACTTCTGACATGTTTGTACACATTTTTCTAAATTATAATTTTATTTAATGCCTATGTTTTTCTTCATCACAATATTCTCAAATTCTTCCTTTAACATATTCAATTACTTATAATAATGTAGCATAATAATTAATTCCTTCAGTTCTTTTAGCTTTAAACCAATTAATTAGCTCATTATGTAATCTTTCTCTTATTTGTCTAGGTAATTTGTCTACAAATTTTAGTAATAAATCTTCATTAAAAGGTCTTCCTATATCACTCCAATATTTATAAAAATAATTAGCATATTCATCAAAATATTTTAAATCAAAAATTTTTAAATATTCTAAATTTCTAATGGCTTTAATTTGTTTAATTACATCATCTTTTTCGTCTACTCCTAATACTAATTTACTCATGAAGTTTATAAAATTAATTGTTGTAATGTTTTTATTAAAATTAACTAATTCTTCTATCCCATTTTTCTTATCCAATCTCTCCATCCTAAGTATATTTATTTTTCTCTAGTTCCTAAAGTATTTTATAAATATATTAGTTTATAATTTGGATCTACTATTACTATTGAGGCTTCCATTGAATGTCTAAATATATTTCTTTTCCATTAATTAAATATTTGTTTCCACTTATCTGGTCTATATTCTTCTAATTTTAGTATTAATATGTCTTTTTTGTTTTAACTCTAAAAACCCTTTCTGCTTTTGTGTATTTTTCCTTACTATCTGGGACTCCTCTTTTATTTAAATAATTTTCTATGTTTGATAGTTCAATTATTGGTTCTAAGATTGGCATATTACTACTTTCTCCAATTTCTCTCTTCATGTCTTTTTCTTCGACTAAATTTTCAATTCCTTGTTCTAAATAATAAGTTTCATCAATTTCTAATTTTTTAAAGTCCAAATTTTTATAAGTTTTTATCTACATCATTATTTGTCAATTCATTATTATTACATAACTCTTCAAATAATGCTTCATCTAAATATTTTTTAGGATTATTAAATATTAATTCTATAATTTTATCTCTATTATTAAGTAAAGTGTTTTGTTTATCTATATTTAAATTTTCTATTATAGCCATATATATTTCTATTTCTTCTTCATTTTCTTCTAATTTTGGATTACTTCTTTTTTCTATAACTACTAAACCTCTTTGTAACTTGATTATGTCTACCGCTATATGTATAACTAGTTTTTGGCACTTCTAACATATTATCTTATTCAAATTTAGCTAATGTGCATTCTAGTCCATTTAATTCACTTGCTTTTAATTTCTTAGGTACTATCATTCCTACATATTGACTTTCAAAACATTCGACAATATTTTTAATTTCAAATACAAAATTTTTATGATATTTATTATATATTTTTCCAGAAAAAAATATTTTAATTTTGAGGTTTTATATTTTGTATTCATTTTATATTCTTTGGTTTGTACACTTATTTTAATGTTTTTACACAATTCATTTATATTTATAGCTATATTAGATATACAGCCTACTACTGCTACTTTATTTTTAAATCTATTTTTACACTGGCTATTTGTGCTTGTTTATGGTCATAAAATCTACTATCATATATATGTGTTTGTGTGTGCGCGCGCACTTTTATGTCTAATCCTTTTCTTGCTTGGCTAAGAATTCCTATAACTCTTATTTCTATATGTATGTCTATATAATTTAGTTCTCTAAGATAATCTCTACCTATTGGACTAATTAAGGTTAATTCTTCTTGTGCGGACAACCTTACCTAATTCCTCGACTTGGAGAAACATGAACTCAAACTTCACGATTAATTAGGAAGGATAACTTCGAGGTTGTCACACAACTCATAATAAGTTGAATCCATTTTCAAGAAAAACCCAACCGCACCATTACTTGTTCCAGACATCCCCACTCCATTCGATCGTATACCTTACTAACATCAAGTTTCAATGCTACCAAACCATTCTTCCCCTTTTTACATGATCGTAATTTATGCAAGCGTTCATAACCCACTATGACATTATCAGTAATAAGACGGTTGGGGATGAAAGCACTTTGCTTGCGAGAGATAACATCATCTAACAGCCCCTTTAGCTGATTAGCTAAAACTTTAGTGATAAGTTTATCCTATTATTTAACTTTATATCTATTACAAAAGAATCTATCTATATTCATTTTTCTATATACTAGTTCAAATTTTTATTACAGATTGTACAATTTTTATCAAAAACTAATGTATAAGTTTCAAAACATTGATTTCAAAATTTGATTTTGAACCTAATATTGAGCTATTGCTAGTTTTTGATTTACTACTATATTCACTATGTTCACTAAAAATACATATACTATCATTATTTGATATTTCATTATTTTAAATATTTCATCTGCATTTAAGATTTGTTCCTCTAGATTATAATTATCTATTTCTAATTGGTTAAATTTTTTATCTTCTGGACAATGTAGTTTAGATTGAAGTTCTTCCCTAAGGTTCAACATAGAGTGAGAAAGCAAACGGTAAAAGTTTAATTTATAAATGAAACAAAATAATGTCTCAATAAATTTCACATGTAATGATATTTGATGACATAGTATTTGAATGGTCTTACTTAATATTGAGGTGATGTAAATTTTATGCCACAGCTGTTATAAATAAAAGTGGATAATGTATAATAAATATAAATATAAATAATATTTTTAATAAAAAAAAATATTATATATTTTTAATTAATTATGAGATAAAATTAATTTAACTTAAATATTTATCAAATACTCTAATAGAATCTAATACAGCTTTTAAGCAAATGCTTTCAATCATAATATGAGACAAGAATAAAAAAAACAATCTTCTATGACCGCTGTACAGTTCCTTATACATCATTACGTCCGCCTAAATCTACCGGTGATGCATAATGGCCTCTATACAATTCCAAAAGGGTTTATTTTAAAGGAGAAATTTTAAAATTTCCTTTAATCAGTCAAGACATTAAAATTTAAGTTTTTGCTCCTTGGAAATACAAGTGAGGCAATTCGTTGACCGAAAATTGACATGAAATCTAGTTAAATAAACCAAAACCAAAATAAGTCAGCGAAATTGGCTAGACATGTTCACACTTTTGCAGCCATGTCTAATCAGTTTCGAAGAAATAATTATTTAAGGCATCTTTTCTTAACCGAAACGGCTCCGTTTCCGATCAACAAATCTAATCCGTTGTTCTGTCATCGTCTAACGACTCTTTTCCCACTTCCTCACATGGCTAAAGAAGCAAACGATCTTAACGGTCCCTTTCCGAAATGCCCGAACTAACCCTACATCCCTTAATTTCTCTCGCCAGTCTGATACCAACACCAAAACGTACGACCACGCGGATTTAACGCCTTAACCTTCGGTGGGCCACAACCGCGATGGCATACTCCGTAAGAAAGGCCAAACCCAAGGCCTCACATAGTCACCCCGCACCCCAAAACAAAAAAAAGAAAAGGACAGGAAAGAAAGCACTACCACGAAACGTTTTTTTTTCTTGTCGCGGCCGTTGTTGCTATTTATAGAACGAACCTGACATGGAGCCTTCACACTATTGCTTCTGTCTTCACTAATAAATGCAAAGAAGCTGTCGGCAAACCTTTCTCTTGCTTTCTTCGTTGTTTTTCCCCGGGGAAGTGAGGCCGGCTGTTAAATTTTACAGTCAGACATACACAATGCAGTGCCAGCCGGAGTACAGCGTCAGCCAAGTCTTGACCTTTTTTCTTCTGTTGGCGTTCAAGTGTTCAGTTGTTGCTCCAACGCAGCTAAATCACCAACTGCCGGAACCACATTGGCTTCCAGCTACCGCCACTTGGTACGGCAGCCCCGACGGCGACGGCAGCGACGGTAGGGCCCACACTACGTACCCTTTTGTTCATTACTAGTAACTCTAGGCTCTAACTACTATTCTTGAGTCAAGATCTGTTTTAAGCTATAGCTAATTTAAGTTCAGTTGTGGGCGCGGACGGGGCCATAATATACGACACCAATTTTGAGGGACGCATAACATATTCATTATCAATTTGAGGGATCAAAAAATAAAAATTTACATAAATTCTGTTTTAGTTGTTTGCTGATTTGTGATTTGACACAGAACCCGACTGTGTCAACTCAGTTAATTGACAAGCATTTTGTGTAATTTGGGTAGTTATCATAATGTGCAGGAGGGGCATGTGGGTACGGTTCATTAGTGGACGTGAAGCCACTTAAGGCGCGAGTGGGTGCAGTGAGCCCGGTACTGTTCAAGAACGGAGGGGGATGTGGAGTATGCTACAAAGTTAGGTGCCTTGACAAGAGCATTTGCTCAAGGCGGGCCGTCACAATCATTGTAACGGACGAGTGCCCCGGTGGCTACTGCTCCAACGGTCGCACCCACTTTGACCTCAGTGGTTCAGCCTTTGGTCGCATGGCCATTGCTGGTGAGAGTGGCCAGCTCCGTAACCGAGGCGAGCTCCCAGTCATCTATAGACGGTATTCTCTTTGACTTTAAACGCCTCTTCTCTCTTTTGTCACCTTAGGCTCGTTTATTTGTTCGTTAATTTTTATAATTATTAAATTTTTTTGGCTAATCTTTTAGGGCCCCATGTAAATATCCTGGGAAGAATATTGCGTTCCATGTGAATGAAGGTTCAACAGATTATTGGCTTTCCCTTTTGGTGGAATTTGAAGATGGAGATGGTGATGTTGGCTCAATGCACATAAGGGAGGTAAATTTTGTTTATCTTTTAAATTTTTACTTTTGCTAAAGTAAAGCATTTTCCCCCATGTCGTTTAAGACAGTAAAGTGTAAAGACGTATAAGCTTGCCACTTTCTCATTTCACAAGAAGGAACTGTATAAAAAGGACGGCAACAGTGTCAGGCTCCATTAGTGATATTGTGGTACGACGCCGTGAGAAGACGTAAGTTACGTTTAAAAAAGAATGTTTAGAAAACTTTCAGTAACGTTAAATATGTAGCACATGAAATTAAGTTGGTAGCGCATCCAAAAAATTAAAAAAAAAAAAGTATGGTCGATTTTGTTTTTGGTAGATTAAATATTTAAACCCATTAATTAAGAAGACAGCTCCTAACATTGCGGACATCACTCTTCTTAATCATGTGCCACTGACCAACAATTTGAAGAAGACATTGCCCCTGCATATTCTTCACAAAAGAATTATTGTTTAATGGTAATATTTTTTATGGTTATGCTGCTTGTAATGGTGCCAATGTGCAATGTGCTCAAAAGCACTTTTGCTCTGTCAATTCTTCTGTTCAATTGCATGGTAAAATTAGTTAAAGAGTGCTTTTATAGAAGTAGATGTGCTTTCTTTTTCTTTAAAAGGAACACTTACCCTAATTTATATATATATTGTTTGGCAGGCAAGTTCAAGTGAGTGGCTGCAGATGAATCATGTATGGGGTGCAAATTGGTGTATTATTGGGGGACCGTTAAAAGGACCGTTCTCAGTGAAACTAACAACATTATCAACAGGAAGAACCCTCTCGGCCAGGGCTGTCATTCCAACCAATTGGTCACCAAAAGCAACTTACACTTCTCGCCTCAACTTCTCTCCCTAAAATAATATCTTGGTGGTGAAGAAGCACAAACAACTTTTCTTGATAGCACTGAAAATAATTTATGTCAAAAAGACGCAAGCTTTGCAGACAGTTTTTGACTGTTGGGTTTTTCCATAATTTCATTTTAAAAGAAAAGTAGAAATTGGACAGCATGGTAGCATCCAATGCTCTTTCTTTTTCGTAATTTGCCCCCTTTTAGTGTGTGATCTTTGCGTAGATGTAGCCATCTCCTAAGGAGAGAGAGCTATAAAATTAGTGTTACGTTGCTTTTCTGTTGGATGCATGTTTGTGGGTCCGGTGATTTTTAATGAATTTAGACCACTGAATCTTGAATGAGTTTGTGTTATGTTTGGAGACAAGAAGCTGAGTTTCTCTTTGTGGAGCCTTGTGAACTCTAATTCTTTCTTCAGTTGAAGCATTATTATAGCCCACTATTTATTTGTCTTCTGTTGGTATAGTCAAACAATTATGATCAATTTACTTGTGATATGTTGGAGTAGGAACATTTTGGCCTTTTTTACCTTCTCTTATGTTTAAATGTCCCTTGAAACAGGCATTAATGTTGCTGCACTTCTCCTAAACAAAATGGGGTGCAAATCCCACTACAAATGAACAATTGTCAAGAAAGATACCTCTGAAAACTCTATGCCCAATATAGCTAAAAAATTATAAGAGATTTATTTATTTTGAAAAAATTCTACAAGGAATCCTTTTGAGCTATTGATGCAAAAACTTCATTACAATAGTTATGACTATTGTTGTTAGGCCTCCATGACTGGTGGAATTTTGCCACTTCCCTGAGCTTATCTTGTGGATAACATAACATTATCTTTATTACTATTTCTCACATGTGAAGTGATACCAAATCGGCAAGCACCCATAAATACCAAGCAGCAAAACTGGTGCGGTGAGTAATGGGTGGTGACAAGAAAATTGTGACCACAACACGTGGTAGGAATCCCCGTTGAATCCTCTGAAAACTCTATGCCCAATATAGCTAAAAAATTATAAGAGATATATTTATTTTGAAAAAATTCTACAAGGAATCCTTTTGAGCTATTGATGCAAAAACTTCATTACAATAGTTATGACTATTGTTGTTAGGCCTCCATGACTGGTGGAATTTTGCCACTTCCCTGAGCTTATCTTGTGGATAACATAACATTATCTTTATTACTATTTCTCACATGTGAAGTGATACCAAATCGGCAAGCACCCATAAATACCAAGCAGCAAAACTGGTGCGGTGAGTAATGGGTGATGACAAGAAAATTGTGACCACAACACGTGGTAGGAATCC
The DNA here is from genome assembly GCA_002013955.2 of Citrus medica. Classification (NCBI taxonomy): domain Eukaryota; kingdom Viridiplantae; phylum Streptophyta; class Magnoliopsida; order Sapindales; family Rutaceae; genus Citrus; species Citrus medica. The sequence goes on from MKYO02000225.1 coordinate 1,041,866, forward strand.
CCGTTGAATCCTCGCTGATTGGGACTGAACTTCACATTTCTTGTGCCCACTCTCAATCTATTTTGGATATAATGTGATTCCTTCACTATCAGAATAGTCTCTCTGTGATTTGAAGTGATACCAAATCTGTACTGCACTTTGTCTACAGAATTTTGCCAAAGCAAGCAACTAGAGTAGAATCAAAGTGAGTTTCACGTGAACAGATATAAACTCTTACACACGATTTAATTAATCAATCTTTTGATTCCCCAGTACATTTAATTTTGTGATTCTCTAAAATGTTTATCTTACTACTTCTCTTTAACTTTTGTCTTTCCATTACATTTTCTGTAAATAAATTGGATGCGGGGTCTAAACGGAGGATCATTAACAAACTAGAATGCAGCCATGAGCTAGAATTTCAATATCCAGAACTGTGAGTTCCATTCTTATAAGAATTTTTAACCACTCTCTGCCCACATGGAATCTTGGTGCATTCTTTACGCGCAATTAGATCAATTGCCCATGACATTTACTCATTTTCAAGTAAATGACACATTTTTTTCCCTTAAATACAAAGTTACAAACTATGAAGGATTCAAAGAAACCAAATTTTCTTTCGCATTTTTCTTGACCTTGATCAAACTGATCACAGCTCAAAAAAGGATCTGCGTACAGAACAAATTATGCATAATATGCAAACTTTTACAAAATTTAGCCGCATAAACATCAAAACTAGTGGAAAGAATTAAATAGATTTTCCCATGTTGCAGATTCCAAAGCATCTGCAGATAGCTGCACTTATTAACGTTAGAAAAGCATTCATTCAAATAATGAAATATTGAGTATCATCATGCAGTGGCTGGTGGATCTGGTTTGGCATCTCCCCCACCCTCAGACGCTGCAGGAGTCTCCACCTTGGGTGGGTTTGGAACATGAGTGTTTTCTGCTGCAGCTGCACCTTTAGCAGGTGCCGGGGGAGTGTTTTCTGCTGCAGCTGTATCTTTAGCAGGCGTTGATGGTGAGCGTTCTGTGGCAGCTGCATCTTTAGCAGCTGTAGTAGGAGTATTACCCGCTGCAGATGGTGTACTAATTTTCCTATTCTTCTCATCTTTCTCTTCTTTTGCATCCTTTCCATCCTTTGCATCCTTGCCATCCTTTGCATCCTTGCCATGTTTGGCAGGTGGGGGTGGAGGAGGCATCATGTGAGATGGTGGATTATTTTTGAGCTTCATATACATTTGCCTCATTCTAGAAAGATCAGTTGGTTTCCCAGGTTTTGGACCCTGAATGACCACGATTGAGGGCTTCGTATCATGATCTTTCCTCCCTTTCTTCTTCTCGATATTAGCAACCTCACGAGGAATGAGCTCCGCTATAGCTTTCCAGTAATGTTTGTCAACTTCTTTGTGGAACTTTTCTTTGTTGGCCATGTAAAGCTACACAAAAACACAAAAGCAACAGTGCCTCAAAAGGGCGGGTGAGACTTGAACATAGAGCATGGAAAAACATTTATTAAACATTCTACCTTCTCTCTTTCTCTGTTTTGTGCCTTGTTAGTTTCAACATTGAGCTTTCTTTTCTCATAAAAAGCACGTTTGTATTCTTCAGCTTCGTCGATAATCTGATTCCGCATCTCCTTCTCTCTTTTCTCCTTTTCCTCAAGATGCACTGCATTTTGACTGCAACATTGGAAATTGAAGGTTTCTCAAAAGTAAAAAAGGCTAAACTGTTACACCGAGAAGAAAAGTGAATTTTTGAAGCCGTTTTTCAAAATTAAGCACATAAGTTACACAAATTGTTAACTTTCATTCCTTAATTGGATATTAATAATGTACCAGATCAATGTAGCCTAACAAACCATCTAAAATTAATAAGTTTCTGATAGATATATGAAGACACACCAACAAAATGAGAAAACCTCTACTTAGCTTCCAACCAAATGAGATCCAAAAGTTCATTTATGCACAACATTGATCATCCAGTCCTTATTGAGGGAAAAAGAAAACAAAATCGAAGAGAACAAGTTCAATTCATTCTCTATTTCCACTCAGAATCGATGTCCAAACTCCGAAAACAATCAGGCTGGTCCAGGATCATTTTCCACTGTAATTATTAAAATATATAGAATGGAAATCACGCTCCTTACAGTAATTAATTATGAGTTAATAATTAACAGTACTAACTATTAAATACATGTCAAATGCTACATTAGGATACAATTTTTCTATCCAACTCTTTATGCGGAGTTAATTACTAAATAGTACGTGGTAGTGAATGATTAGTGACGCATCCATATTTGTATTGATCGTTTTTCTCTCTCAAAAACTGATTAGTGAGACGTGAAAAGAAACGAAGAAAGAAACAAACAAACCGGCGCCATTCTCGGAAAGCGAAACCTTCTTCCGGCATCATCTCAGAGGGGGGAGGCAAAATAGGGTCATTGGAAACGAAGATATTGTCATGACCAGCGTCATTGTAACTGTCATTTACACCATTATCGACATCAGGGTCAAACGGGGAGGCGAAGTCAGAGGAAAGCGGGGGAGGAGGAGAAGAAGGGAATGGAGAGTCGTAGGTTTGAGGAGAAGGGAGAATGTCATCAACTGTGTCGTTGTTGTGGAAGTCCATGGGAGTGTGGATTTGGTGGTCTTGTCCTTCGTTGCTCAGCATGTCGAATGAATCCATGTTTTTTTTTTTTTTTTTTTTGTCTGAGTTCGTGCGTTTCCTCTGTTTTGTTTGTAATCTGTTATTTAAGAACTGAGAAAAGAAAGAAAGATCGTTTTGTTCGGATCGAGATAAATTAAAGCTGGATAAAAAATATCACTTGTATTTATCCTCGATCAAGCGACACAAATTTTAGTTAATAGAGTAAAGGATTTGGTTACGGTGTAATTATGATACTGTATTATAATTATATTCGGTTGTTAGATATATTTAAATTAGTGAGGTTTATTAATATTTAATGACTTAATATAATTGTGACACAATACTATAATTACACCACATGTTTCTCTTAAACTAAAATGAGAAATTAATTGATTGCGGAGAAAAAACTAAAAAGTTTGAACGGCACGTGTTACGTACACGCATAACCTTAAAAATTTTGGCTCTAATTTTAGTTTGTTATAAATAAAACAAGAAAAGGATAAATATACCTTTAAAATTTAGGAATATGATCACAAAAAATTTAAATTTTTAGTACAGAATACAGAGACCTCTTTTTACTTATAATATCCTTTAATTTTATAAATTCAAAAAAATTGACTCTAAAATTTTATAATAAATAAAAATATGACATTAAAATAAATATAATAATATATACATTTTAAAATAATTTAAAATAATTTTATATTTTAAAATCTATTCGACATATATTATTACATTAAAGTAACTTTTAAAAATAAATACAAATATAATATTAAAATAAATAAATTTAAATTATTTTGAATATTTATTTAAGAAATTATTTTAATATTATTAATAGGGATATTTTTGTTAATTGTAAAATGTAACTCAAAGATTCATTTAAAATCTTTATAATAAATACAAATATATTATTAAAATAAATATAATAATTTAAAATTTTAATATTATTTTAAATGTTAAAAATAATTTAATGTCATTAGTTTACTGGATAGATTATATTATTTGTATTGAATTTGTATTAATTTAAAAACTTTAAAGACAAGTTTTTTAATCATTAAATTCAAAGGATATTATAGTAAAAAATGAATTTCCGTGTCCCTTTTTTAAAATTTGGGATTTTTGTGAACATTTTCCCAAATATTTGAGGGTGTAAGTATCTTTTTCCCTAAATAAAAATAAATTCAATAAATAAGTTATACATTTTTTGGATCTATTTTAAATAACTCGACTTCATATAATAATGAAAAATATATGCTATTCTACATTAAAAGTTTAAGATTGAATATAAAAGTTTTCTATAATTGTTTGAGACAATAATTCTTTAAACTTTTAAGATAACTTTACATATTTTTCAATACTACATGAATTTATGAATTAATATTTTGAAACTATGTTTATATCTTTTTATCGATATCTATACATTGAATGTGATAAACATGTTTATATATACAATGTTTATATCTATACATTGATAAACAACATTTATCAATGCAATGCGTGTTTACCTTTGTACTACTTGCACTAAAAATAACGAAGTCAAAATAATCATTTTTATAACTATAATTTTAGTAAGCTATAACCTCCTCATACTAATAAATTAATTTAGTTATAAAATTATGACTATAGAAAGATTTTACTATAATAAAAATAATATAATATTAAACCACTAATATCTAATTTTAATCTTAGTAAAAATCATATTAACAATAATAATAAAAAAATTGGGGGAGTCAATGTCGAATACCCCTCTTCAATTGTTCTAAAATAGAAAATGGAATATATGCTTTAATCTAAATGATTTTTTTTAACTGAATTGAGGAAAAATATTTAGGGAAAAAGATATGTCTTTTGTAATGAAGAATTATATTTAAACCAGGAAATAACTAAAGATAACTAATTAATGATTAAGTTAAAAAAACAAAATATACTTTGAAATTTTTGAGTGAATAAGATTGTGGAACTTTCTAGTTAAGAAGGATAGAAATTATTGTCTTTATAAAGATACAATAACAATAATATTAAACCCCTACAATTTCTAGTTTTAATCTTAATAATAAGGGAAAAACATATATTCCTAAATTTTGGGGAGATAATTATACATACCCCAAAAAATAAGAGACAAGAAAATATCCTTTTGACCATAATACCCTTAACTCTATTAACTCAAACAAATTGACTCAAATGTGATAATAAATAGAAATATAAAAAAAATTAATGTAACAGTATATACATTTTAAAATAATTTAAATATTTAAAAAATATTTTAATACTTTACAATCTTATATAAAATTATTTTAAACAGATCTTAAAATGGAAAATCCCTTTCAATTATTCTAAAATGGAAAATTAGAGGTATATTTTAATCCAAATGATTTTTTTAACTAAATTAAGGAAAAAAATTAGAAGAAAAAATATATGTATTTTTTTTAATAAATAGTTCTCATTAAATCAAGAAACAACTTAAGGATAACAAACTAATGAAATATGGTAGATATAAAATTTAGTGGGTAGATAATAGGTTTTAAAAATAAACTTGTTTAAAATAATTATATTTTTGTAAAATACAATTGTCATCAAGCTAGATGTAACAACGTAAATAAAATATTTAAACTTTAAACCATGTGACTAACATTAAAAAGTAATATATAATGCTACATATAATAAAGAAAATCATTTCAACACAGAGAATTTATACATGATTCTAAAACTGTCACTAAACGAGTACTTAGGCAAATAATCTAATCATACCTTGGACGTTATACATGCGGTGCAGTGACATACTGAAAGTAGTTTGTCATCTTCGGAGCTATACAAGTAGACAAATGACATGCCATTCATATTTCTCACTATATCTCATCATATTGCATGCATAAAATAGCCCCTAGAGGATAAAAACACCTAACCACACGAAACAAGGCCCTATATGTGCTTAGACAGGCCCTAAAGGATCTCTATCTCAATTGTATCTATATATTGTGTCTATATAACTAAATATCTATAATTGCATCACTATACTCATTTCTGTATCCAAAAGGGAAGGACATTGTTGAATGATTTTGACAATAAACTATTATACACATTTGCATAAGCATTTTATAAGAACTTCAAATCTAAATATCATTTCACTAAAATACTCTCATGAATTTATAATAAATAAAGAAAACCATTTATTATATCTTAATACATCAATATGCAAATAAAATTTATTTGTAGAAAACTTAAATCAAAGTATCAAACATTACTTTGTAAATATGATTCACTTTTTTATAAGTAAAATCATAAGAAAAATATAAAATATAAGTTTAATATATATTTCACTCATAATGGCGACGCTCAAGCTCAGTTATAGTCGACGTTTGCAAGTTGAGTCACATTTATAACTCCACCTAAACCAATAAAAATACATAATTACTTTACAAATATGCGAAAATACAACTAATTTTATGCGACATAACTATGCAATAAATGTTTACCACAGAAATTATAACTTCTGGATCCATACTTGTAAGTCAAAAATACTCTCAAAGCCATAAATTACACTTTATGGACAAAACTCCGTACTCCATCTCAATAATTTAATTTCCATATCTTATTATACTAATTAATCATCCACATTAGCAACAGCCTCCGCATTTTTAACCGTAAACTATCTAAACATAATACATAATAATAGGCTATTTATATATTGAATTGGGAAAATGATGAGAGCTAAGCGTCTCCAGCTTTTCAATGTCTTGTTGGTGCCCTTGTACTCCTAAAATAATTAAGCCATTAAGAAAGTTAGCTTGAGAGCATATTTACTCATTTGTTGGAGACCATAATTATAAATAAATTATGCTAATCTTTGAAAAGTGAGAAATGTTGATACTAAACTTCTGATAACTAGCACTAACCATTGGCAAAAAATGTAATTTTTATTTTAATTTCCTAAATCTAAACGATGTTGTTTTAAACTTAATTTAACTTTTTAATCCCTTTTTCTTACAACGTAGCTTTAGTCTAAAATCAGGTTATATAAATTAAATTGTTATAATATTTGGTTCTGCAATTTCCTTTCTCTTCACAAATTTCATATGGTTAGCTAAATCCTATGTAAATCAAACAAAATCCATCTAACAACAAATTAAATCACGAAGAAACTACCCCAAATTTGCAGAAAAACAAAGATTGAAAAACGAAAATTCAAGTTAAAAAAGAAAAACCACAACCAAACAACCTAATATTTGTAAGATGAGTAAAAGCTCGTCTATTCCTTATATTTTGAGGTTGGTACATGTTTATTTCTTGTATTTTTAAAAATATCTTCAAACAAATATGTTATTAAACTAATGACACATTTGTCGTTACTTTTTATTCATTTTGGCTTGTTTTTACAAGATTATCCTCTTACAATAATTTTTTGGATATTAATTAAAAAAATTAATAATTTAACCCTAACAAATAAAATAAAAACAAAAAGAATATATATTAATTTTTGTGGAAGCTCACATATGTCCAAAAAAATTAATATTTTAAAATAAATTAAATTGCTAATTTTTTTGGCATTAATAAAAAAAATTAATATATTAACTCCTTAGAGTGTTAAAAAAATAAAAATATTTTTTTGTTTATATTTTTTTGGGTTAAATTTGTAATTTAATTTGTTTATTAATGTCCAAAAAAAGAAATTGTAAGAGAGTAATATTGTAAACGTAAGACAAAAGGAGCAACAACTAATGGCAAGTGTGTCAATAATTTAACAATATGAATATTTTGAGGTATTTTTAAAAGTACAGGGACTAAATAGGCACTAACCTCAAAATAAAGGGATTAAACGAGCTTTTATCCTTTGTAAGACATTAATAGAAAAACTGTTGTTTTGTGTTCTGTGTTTCCATAATGTTGATTTTGTAGTGATAAAACATTAATTTTGTTCTAAATCGAATGCGGCTGGCAAATTTTTTCTTTGATTGATTCAATTTTATAAATTACTGTTCTATTGTTATGGCTAAAATTTTTTACAAAGTATGAGAAGGAGTTCAATAAAAGATGTTTGATTGTTGAAGAGGCAGACACATTTTCAACATATATACATGAGAGATTGTCAATTTCTCCCCTACAGTAATCAACATATACCATTTACCCCATGTTGTTTTTATAATAGCCAAAACCCCCCATGACAGTATAAGTTTACAATATTACCCTTATTTTCAACTACTCTTATATATATATTTATTATAAATTAAATAAATCACATGAATAGAAGCTAAATAAAAATTAACCATTAAAAACAAGAAATATATGTTTTGATATGAGCAAAAAAATTAATAATAAATTTTTTTGTGTACTTATTTATTTTGTGAAAATTTTATTATAATAAATATATAAGAAAATTATTATAAATGATAAAAAAAATTATTATGAGGAAAATTATTATAAATGATAAAAAAATTATTATGAGAAAACTTAAAAGACAAATAAAAATTTATTGTAAGATAAATAATAAAATACTTTACCTATACTTTTTACATTTAATTTTCAAATATTACAAAATGTTTATTATAAGAAAATGTTCACAAATAAATAATTACAAGAAAAAAATTTGATTATTAATTTTTTTCTCATATAAAAATATATATTTCTTGTTTTTAATACTTAATTTTTTATTTAATTTTTATTCATGTAATTTATTTGATTTAAAATAAATATAAATAAAAGAGTAGTTGAAAATAAGGGTAATATTATGAATTTATACTGTCAGAAAAGGTTTTTGGCCATTATAAAAACAGTAAGGGAGTAAATTGTATATGTTGATTACTGTAGGGGAGAAATTGGTAATTCCCCTATATACATTTTCACTTTAGCTATAACTTGGTGACTTGTAATAATGGGTTCCTTGATATCAAATGTCATGTTTTGTCTTCTGTTGCTTTTTTGTGAGTAACGCATATATGGCTCCTTAATTTAATTATTTTGTTTATGTTGGGATTGATGTATAATGCCTTTACTATTTGATTTATTTATTGTTTTTTTATTATATGTTTATATTCATGAGTCTAGTTCTTGGTACATGAATTTGTTATTAATATGTTTTGTTTATAATTACACTTACTAAATGCAAAAATTTAAGTAACATTTTAAATTCACAGGCATCGTTAGTTAAATGGATAAATCTTGTAGATGGTCTATAAGAGTATCCAAAGAATATTTTAGGGTTTTAATTATTGGCATCATTGTGTCAATAATATTATAATTTACTTATTTATTTTATTAGTGATTTGTTTCCATTTATTAAAGATTTATCTAGTTTTGGAAATTAATTAAGATTAGATTACGTGAAATATTAGAAAATATCTTTTGAGTCATAAAAAAAATAATTAAAGTGCAAGAGAATTGCACATCAAAAGAGTTCCAAATAAAGATTACTATATTGGTAAGTATATCAAGTATTTATAAAATATTAGACTCTTGAGGAAATATATCTTAGTATCGAGTATTTATGAATATTGGACTTTAAGAAAGTATATCTTAATACTCCTAATGTGAACTTCACAAAGATAGGTAAGACCCTACAATCAATGAGGTTCTTTTACTGAGGATTGTTGTAATTTAGATTCAAACAATCATAAAGTAAAGACCTTGACCCTTTATCTATAAAGATAAAAACCAATGATATAAGAAATCTGGGTTGACATCACTTTCGAGAAAAAAAGAGAAGATTGTGAGTGATAAGTGAAGAAAGAACACTACAAGATGAAATCTTGATAAATTCTAAAAGTTCTTTGAAGAACCAAAGAGAAAAGCTCTCACTGTTATTATAAACTATATTATGAAATTCTCAATAGGATTACATAGGTTTATATAGTTGAATTCTATTAATGGAATAAGATTTTCCTTATTGCTAGATATAACCTAGAGTAAAAAAGAAATAAAGATTCTAAATTAAATAAAAGTTCTTGCCTAAAGTGAAAAAAGATAAAAAAATCTTGTCTATCTTAAAGTAAAAAGGAAATAAAAGATCTTGTTTCTATTAATGGAATAAGATTTTCCTTATTGCTAGATATAACCTAGAGTAAAAAGAAATAAAGATTCTAAATTAAATAAAAGTTCTTGCCTAAAGTGAAAAAAGATAAAAAAATCTTGTCTATCTTAAAGTAAAAAGGAAATAAAAGATCTTGTTGATCTTAAAGCGAAAAGGAAATAAAAGATCTTGTTTCCAAAACAAATTAGGAAACAAAATTTAACTTGATTTCTCTTCTTAATTTGATAAGGCTTTCTTTGTTCATTATAAAAGTCGCTCTAAATCAAATTTAGAAGCTTGAATAATATTGATAAAGTATTGATTATCTTGAATACTTAATTTGGGTAGATTAGTGTGTTAGACAAGACATGAATTTGAGATGTATTCAATAAATCCATTTAATGTTTTCTTCATTTTCTTAGTTCTTACCTTTGTCATTGGACTGCTGTGGATGCTTAATGGATCCTGTGGAGCTTTAGCAACTTGGTTCTCATCATTCCTCTTTTCTTGAAAAAGATTTGTCCTCAAATCTTCAACTACATTGAAAAGAGATAAATAAGTAACATTAAAGCTTGTACTTGCATTTTACTCACCTAGAAAATCTAACTTATAACCATTGTCATTGATCCTTTCAATCACTTGAAATGGTCTACCTCTCCTTGGAAGTTGCTTTTAATGTCTTTGAACAAGAAATCGTTCCTTCCTCATATGCAACCAAACCCAATCTCTTAATTCAAATACAACTTTCTTGTGCCCTTATTAGTATAGTTAGCATATTGTTCAGCTCTTTTCTCAATATTTTGCCTTTCCTTTTCATAGATGTGTGTAGCAAAGTGAGCTTTCTTCTTTCCATTAAATTAATTCGCTTATTCACAAGTAAAGGGGTTAAATCCAAAGGAGTTAATAGATTAAAACCATACACAATTTAAAAAGTTAAAGACTTAGTTACTAAATGTATAATTTTTGTGCAAATTTTATTGAACTCACAAGTGTACAAATCTATTGTAGAATAGATCAACGGTGACGAGTGTCGATCCCACGAGGAGGTGGATTCTAATTGCGTGTAAAGTTAATTTTCTAAGTGGATAGTTGGATTTTTGGTGAAAGTGATTTAGACTATCTTAAAATTTAAATTAGAATGGCAGGAATAAATTAAAGTGAAAACTATTAAAATAAATCGCTTGGGTCTCTGGATCTGCACTCAACATGCACCATGAACTCAATATTCCTTATTAGTATCAATTAAATCATGAAGGGGGTTTCCACTCCTTATGAACCTCACTCAAATAAATATGGTGCTAAGTGTTTATCGTGCCAAATAGTAATAACATTGCACGAAGGAGATGGTTATACCAATGCAATATTTAGACAAGATTATTACTACATGTCGACGAAAAGTTAAAACATCCACATAAGTCAAAGGGGAAGAGAAAGTAAATTTACCAAATTAAGCCCATGGAACATGTTAAGACTTCACCTTCAACCCAAACTTGAAAGAAAATTAGCTACTCATAATTGAACTATGGGTAAAATGAAAAATTATTAAAATATGTAGAATATACAAGATATAGAAGGAATTACAGAAAACAGAGCTCAAAAATGAATTTAAGGGTGTCAAATTAGGGGGGAACCCTTTATTTATAGATACAATGAGTAAATGAAGGCGATTAGATTAAAACAATTTGGATGTTCAGGATTGCGACACATGGTAAGTTCTGATTAGATAGAACACATCATCAGGACTGTCATTCTGTGTATATGCATGTACCGTACGCACATTTTTCGGTTCACTAACATACTGCCATATCACCGGTCAACGCCACATCAATATTTTAGTCCAATAGGATTGTGACACTTCATTGGTCAATGTCACATCATCAGTCAATGCCACATAAGCAATTAATGGCACATTATTCGTCCGAATGCTACCACGTCATCGGTTAATGCCACATTATCGTAGCGTATATGTGAACAATATCGTTTATCCTTTTATGCTCCTCCTAATGTTTCAACTGTCCTGAGTTCAAAATTAATGTCCGTTTTGCTATCTGATCTCTCTTTCATTATGAAATGACCGTGATGCCCCCTAAAATAATAAAATACTTAAATATAATACAACACACATAATTAAATTACAAGAGACTTAAATACATAAACGTAGGGATGTTAGTGAGACTTGGAGTGTCAAATGACAATTTTCTCCATTAATACTATTAAATGAAAATTCTACATGTGGCAAATATTTTTCCCATGTTTTCAAGTGCTTTTGTATTATAGCATGCAACAAAGTAGAAAAAGTCCTATTAACCATTTCGGTTTATTCATCAGTTTGTGGATGACAAGTAAACAAAAGCTTAGTTCCTAACATATTCCACAAATTTTTCTATAAAAAAAATTTAAAAACTTTGCATCCCTACTGTTGTGCACATTTTATTGTACTCGCAAGTACACGAATCTATTGTAGCATAGATTCGTTGTGATGAGTGTGGATCCTACAAGGAGGTAGATATAATTATGTGTAGGGTTAATTTTCTAAATGTGTGTATGGGTTGGGTGGAAGTGATTTCTTTATCTTAAGATGTAAAATAAAATGGCAACAATGAATTAAAGATGAAACTATGCAAATGAGGCGCTTGATTCTCTGGATTCACACTCAAAATTTCATCATGGACTCAATATTTCCTTTTAGTTCTAATTAATTCATGAGGGGGTATTTCCACTCCTCATAATCCTATCTCTAATAAATATGGTAGCAAGTGCTGTGTGTGCCAAAGGATAATGATCTTTGACAAAGTGCGGTGTTAAGAACATGTTGTGCGAGACGAATCCTTTTGTTGAAAAAGTAGTAAGATCGTCCATTAAATAGCTTAGATGCACTCTCTTTCGACACTGAGTCAAGAGAACCCACAAAATACTAGAGGTGAATTTTCTCTCTAATAAATATGGTGCTATGTGCTCATTAGACAGAGTAAATAAACTTACCAAATTAGGCATATGGATCATGTTGAGGTTTCACCTTCAACTCAAACTTGAAACTAAACTAGCTAGAGTTGGCCAATGGGCCGAATGGCACATGGCACGACACATGCACGACACGTATCCGTACAGCATGGCACGACACGAGCACATTTTGGTGGGACATGTGGCACGGCACGGGCACGGGCACGGCATGGGCACGGGCACGGCACGGGCACGGGCACGGGCACGACACGATAAAAAAGCCTGTAATAAGCACGTTTTATTTTTTTAATGAAAGTAAAATTAAATTTTATGATTTTACAAACAACTTGAAATTAAAATTTTTAAATTCATTTAATTCTTAGTTTAAAAAAATACTATAATTGATTTATATTTATAATTTATTAAATAAATAATTGTTAACTTGGACTATATAGAGTTATAAATCATAGTTCACAATAATAAATGCATATTTATAAAATCATGATATTTATTATTATTATGGTTGTTAAGTAATAAAAAAATTCTAATACTATAAAGTCAAACTTAGTAATTAATATTATATTTTCTTACTATTATTAGTTTATTATTATTAAATATGGACTTGAGTTTTGAATTTTCAATTCTATTAAATTTGAATGAATGCAGAGACCTAAGAAAAATACGTGGAGTTGAAAAAAGTACACTAGCAGCTTAGCATGCGCTCTTAAAAAAAAAGCTTATTGGGCTTTTTTTCTTAGGTAAGGCACGACACGACATGTGTGGGCACGACACATATGCTGAGTCGGGCCTAAGTAAAAAAATTTAGGCACGGCATGACACGGCACAAAACACATAGTGGGCACGGAAAGGGCATGAGCATGTATGGGCCTTGCTTTGCCGGCCCGGCCCATTGGCTATCTCTAAAACTAGCTGCTTGTAATTGAACTATGACTAAAATGATGATTTTATTAGGGATATTATAATTTTACCACGAATTTTAACATTTGCACCGTTATCAATTTACCACCCTTCCATTAAAAAAATGTTAATGCTTAACTGAAAATGAGTTAAAAGTCGATTTTACCCTAGGAGAATAAAGGACAATTTTACCCTTTGAAAAAGAAAGAAACAATGAACAAAAATAAGATTTGGAAAAGAACTGAAAATTGTGATTAATAAAAAAGTGCTGTGTGTGCCAAAGGATAATGATCTTTGACAAAGTGCGGTGTTAAGAACATGTTGTGCGAGACGAATCCTTTTGTTGAAAAAGTAGTAAGATCGTCCATTAAATAGCTTAGATGCACTCTCTTTCGACACTGAGTCAAGAGAACCCACAAAATACTAGAGGTGAATTTTCTCTCTAATAAATATGGTGCTATGTGCTCATTAGACAGAGTAAATAAACTTACCAAATTAGGCATATGGATCATGTTGAGGTTTCACCTTCAACTCAAACTTGAAACTAAACTAGCTAGAGTTGGCCAATGGGCCGAATGGCACATGGCACGACACATGCACGACACGTATCCGTACAGCATGGCACGACACGAGCACATTTTGGTGGGACATGTGGCACGGCACGGGCACGGGCACGGCATGGGCACGGGCACGGCACGGGCACGGGCACGGGCACGACACGATAAAAAAGCCTGTAATAAGCACGTTTTATTTTTTTAATGAAAGTAAAATTAAATTTTATGATTTTACAAACAACTTGAAATTAAAATTTTTAAATTCATTTAATTCTTAGTTTAAAAAAATACTATAATTGATTTATATTTATAATTTATTAAATAAATAATTGTTAACTTGGACTATATAGAGTTATAAATCATAGTTCACAATAATAAATGCATATTTATAAAATCATGATATTTATTATTATTATGGTTGTTAAGTAATAAAAAAATTCTAATACTATAAAGTCAAACTTAGTAATTAATATTATATTTTCTTACTATTATTAGTTTATTATTATTAAATATGGACTTGAGTTTTGAATTTTCAATTCTATTAAATTTGAATGAATGCAGAGACCTAAGAAAAATACGTGGAGTTGAAAAAAGTACACTAGCAGCTTAGCATGCGCTCTTAAAAAAAAAGCTTATTGGGCTTTTTTTCTTAGGTAAGGCACGACACGACATGTGTGGGCACGACACATATGCTGAGTCGGGCCTAAGTAAAAAAATTTAGGCACGGCATGACACGGCACAAAACACATAGTGGGCACGGAAAGGGCATGAGCATGTATGGGCCTTGCTTTGCCGGCCCGGCCCATTGGCTATCTCTAAAACTAGCTGCTTGTAATTGAACTATGACTAAAATGATGATTTTATTAGGGATATTATAATTTTACCACGAATTTTAACATTTGCACCGTTATCAATTTACCACCCTTCCATTAAAAAAATGTTAATGCTTAACTGAAAATGAGTTAAAAGTCGATTTTACCCTAGGAGAATAAAGGACAATTTTACCCTTTGAAAAAGAAAGAAACAATGAACAAAAATAAGATTTGGAAAAGAACTGAAAATTGTGATTAATAAAAAATAATGAACAAAATGTAGAATTATAGCCAACAACAAAGAATGTAATTAATAAAAAATTCTGCTTCAAAATTAATATTACAATCTATGAAATTCAAGTATTAATCACAACAAAAAATAATAATAATTTAATTAAGGAAAAAATTAATGAGAGAGAGGGGTTCATTTTAGGGTTATCAATTTTCTAATTCTTTAATTATTTCCCAAGAAATTTTTTACTTTATTTTATTGTTTATTTTACATTTGCAACGCAATGTTTTGGCTTCAATAAGAAATAGAAATATCTTTCATGCCCTTATGA
Source organism: Citrus medica (assembly GCA_002013955.2). Taxonomy (NCBI): domain Eukaryota; kingdom Viridiplantae; phylum Streptophyta; class Magnoliopsida; order Sapindales; family Rutaceae; genus Citrus; species Citrus medica. The sequence goes on from MKYO02000225.1 coordinate 1,057,281, forward strand.
CATCAGCAAAACATCAGTAAATTTTTAATGTTTTTAACAGAAGGGTGGTAAATTGATAACGACGTAAAAGTTTGGTGGTAAAATACACTTTTCAGTAAACCATAGTATTGATATGATATGTCAGAATAACTTTGGTGATAAAATGATAATATCCCATTTTATTAAAATATGTAAAATATACAAGATGGAGAGAGAATTACAGAAAATGGAGCTCAAAAATGGATTTGATGGTGTCAAATTAAGAGGGAGCCCCCTATTTATAGATATAATGATTAAAATCATGACCATCAGATGAAAACAATTCAGACACTTAGGATTGCACCATGTGGCAAGCTTTGATTGACTAGAACATATCATCAGTTAACGTTGCATAAGCATTTTGGTCAGACAATATGCTACTACATCATCGGTCAATGCCACATTATCAGTTTGGTTCAATAGAATTCTGCTACATTATTGGTCAACGCTGAAAGTGGTTTGATTATTGTAGCCATGAAAAAGTCTATTAGACTGATTCATGTGGATGGTTGATGTAGGGGTGATATTTCTTTAGGCTAGAGATAATGCTTATATTTTTATTTGATTGCTATCATTAGTTTGATTGAATAAACACGACTGTTTTTTTTAAAATCATTTTGGGTTTGAATTTTATCTTTGCTTAATTTCCTAGGGACTAGCAATAAACTAGTTGGGAGTGTGTTAAGTGCTAAAAAGTGTATATTAATAAAGAAAAAAACTCGTCATTTTACACTACAAGTCTCGCTAACATCCCTACTTTTATGTATTTAAATCCATTATAATTTAATTATGTGTGTTTTATTATAATTAAGTATTTTATATATTTTAAGGGGCAACAAAACAGACAATAATTTTGAAATTAGGACAGTCGAAAACCCTAGGAGAAGCATAAAAAGGTAAACGACACTACGCATATGTACGACACTGTTCACATATACGATATTGTTTACGGTATTATTCACGATACTATTCACATATATGGACCGATGATGTGGCAGCATTCCATTGGACAAATTATGTGTCATTGACTCCTTATGTGGCGCTGACTAATGAGTTGGCGTTGACCAATGATGTGTCACGATCCTATTGGACTAAAATGATTATGTGGAGTTGACTGGTGACGTGGCAGTATGTTAGTGGACCGAAAAACATGCGTACGTTACATGCATTACACAGAATGAATGCCCTAGTGATGTGTTCTATCCAATCAGAACTTGCTACATTGTACAATCCTGAGTGTCCAAACTATTTTAATCTGACGCCCATGATTTACTCATTATATCTATAAAAAGACAAAAAGGTTTTCTCTCTCTCTCATAAGCTTCCATACTCACACTTTCCAAGTTTCATCACAAAAGAACACAGAAAACCAGGGGGTTGAGGTCTTCTTTAACCACCAGCCACTTCTTTTTAGAGCACTTGCATGCTCTTATCACTTGAGCGTCAGAGTGTGGTTGCCGGCCACAGCCGGCTCCACCTCTAACCTTATTTCCTTGATTTGCAGACTGAGAGACTTTCCTTCAAGATTTCCAACTCTCATCCAAACCCCGTCGCTATAGCCATCCAAATCTTCCTTTTCTTTAGCTCCTTTGCAAGCCCAAATTATCTATACACCACGACTTAATGAGATACCCAAACCCCTCAAAACAAATTAATTATTTCTAGTGTGATTTTTGTTGAATGTTAGAAAGTGTATATTTATAAAGGAGAAAATCATCATTTTACACTTAAAGTCTCACTAACATCCCTACTTTTATATATTTAAGTCTTTTGTAATTTAATTATATGTGTTTTATTATAATTATTATTTTATGTATTTTAGGGGGTATTATGGTCATTTCATGGACATAAATTTTGAACTCAGGATAGTCGAAAACCTTAGGAGGAGCATAAAAGAATAAGTGACATTATTCACATATACGGTACGCTGACGTGGCATTGATCGATGACACGGCACTGACCGATGATGTGGCAGCATTCAGTTGAACGAATGATGTGGCATTGACTGCTTATGTGGCATTGACTGATGAATTGGCATTGACCGATGACGTGGCAGTATGTCAGTGGACCAAAAAACGTGCAATTTAAGTTTTAGGATAAGTCTGAATCACTTTCACCACAAATCCAACCACATACTTACAAACTTAATTCTACATGCAATTAAAATTTACCTAATCGTGGGATCGACAGTTGTCACCATTGATCTATTTTATAATAGATTCGTGCACTTGCGAGTCCAATAAAATTTGTACAATAAGTTTTTGGTACCGTTGCCAGGGAGGTAAGTTATTTTAATTCGTAGAATTAATTTTTGTAAATAATTTTATTTTTTGTTGTTTTCTTGTAATTTTTTTTATTTCAAAAAAGAAAAAAGTGAATCTGCATTTTGAGGTAAGAATTTCTTTTCTTTTTCTCTTCTTTAAAATTCTGTAATTTAATTTTCAAGTAATTTTTCTTTTATCTTATTAATTTTTTTAATTTTATTTAATTTATTTGATGTATTTTTTTAGTGTGTTTTCACAATAAGGTTGTAACAACGTTATAAGGTTAGTATCGTAATTTCTCATTCTTATTTATTTTTATTAGTTTTGTTCTCTTTTTTTTTGTATTTTTTTCATGCATGGTCAAAGGTCACAATTACCTAATCTTGAGCCCATAAACTTTGAATTGGAAAAAATACTTTGCACACACAAACACGTTGAAATTAAAACCAAAATTGAAATGGATTTGCAACAACAACAACAACCACCAGAAGAGAGGCTATTTAAGGATTACTTCAGTCCCCTAGCTAACTTGAGCACATCATACATAAGATACCCAAATGGAGCCGCAAGGAGTTTTGAGTTAAAACCTAGTGTGCTAAATTGTCTCTTAACATTCTATGGACAGGAAAATAAAGACCCATATAATCATCTGAATTAAGGGAGTGAATGAGATTTACATTGGCGAATCAAGTTCAAAAATTAAAGAAATAAAAAAGATGGTTGAAGGTCTTTCCCGACAAATAGCATCGTTAACGTCTGTTAAATCAACAGAGCCACATGACCATGACTCATACCCAGATCAAGCCAATGCCATAAGTGTAATGAAAAAGCCATCAAACTAAAACCCTTACTCCAACACATATAATTCTAGATGGAGAGACCACCTCAATTTTTTCTGGTCTTAAGGTTCCAACAGAATAGACCAGCAGCTCCAGCTCCATCAATGTAACAAATTCCTCAAGTTTCTTAAGCCTCTCAGCCACCATTTGAACCATACTATCAGAGCCCAAACTACTCTCAATCCAGATAATGGGATGATGCATTCCAGAATTTTAAAAATCTTACTCACTTCACGATCAAGTAACAGAACCGCACCATTGATGAACTACGAGATGAGATGAGAGCAAGCATCAACTCACAAACCCAATCAGTTTCAAACTTTAAAAAGTTGGAGGGACAACTTGCCTCTTCAGTTCAAACCTTGGAAATGACTGTGGAGAATGGAAAATTCCCAAGTCAACCAGTGCCTAATCCTAAGGGAGTACACAAAGTAAGTACCAGTTCACCTCAGCAGCTTGGAGAGGTCAAAGTCGTCATAACCTTGCGAAAAGGAAAAGAAGTCGACAATAAAGTTAACATGCCAGTGACAAAAATAACTCAAATTGTACATGTAAATGTTGAGAACTCATCATCAGAGGAGAAAGAATAAACCAACCCACGAGAATACATTCGCAAAGCTCTATTTCCGCAGAGGTTAGCAAAAGGAAAAAAGGAAAAAAGGAAAAATCTACAGGTGAGATTTTTGAAATCTTTAAACAAGTAAGTGTTAACATCTCTTTGCTTAATAGTATAAAACAAGTGCCATCTTATGCCAAGTTTCTTAAAGACCTTTGTATTAAAAAGAAAAACATTCACGTTCAAAAGAATGCCTTTTTAACATAAAACGTTAGCTCTATACTCCAACACAAAATTCCTCTAAAATACAAAGATTCGAGCTCCCCCACTATCTCATGTAGTATAGGAAACCACACAATTAAGAATGCTTTGCTGGATTTAGGAGTTAGTGTAAATTTGTTGCCTTACTCAGTATTTGTGAAACTTGAACTATGAGAATTACACCCAATTTCAGTGGTGTTACAACTTGCAGATTGGTCCATGAAAATACCTCATGATATTGTGGAGGACGTGCTTATCTAGGTAGATAAGTTTTATTTTCTTGTTAATTTCATTGTAATTGACACTCAACCAGTCCAAGATTCAAGGAAGCACATCCCCATTATCCTAGGCCGACATTTCTTAGCAACTGCAGATGCTCACATTCAATGTAGGACTGGAAATATGAAGTTGTGGATTTAGTAAAAGAAATAGTTAATACTATTTTTCTTTCAAACGTTAGTGATGACCCTTTACAAACATATTTAATTCACTTTGGTTTGGATTGATATTGACAAATCAGTTGATGAGGTCAATGCCTTACTTGATTCAACACTATCCATGAACACAAATAAATGGAAGTAAAGAGCTGAACAATTAGCACCATTAAAGAAGAAACTCAGTCCATCATCGAAATCACCACTAAAACTCGAGCTCAAACCATTACCCAACACTTTGGAATATATGATCTTGAAAGAAGAAAGTACTCCGCTAGTAATCATCTCATCATCCCTAAATGACGAGCAAAAATGTAAGTTGTTGGAAGTTTTAAAAGAGCACAAAGTTGCATTACGATGGACCACAACCGACATAAAAGGTATAAAACTAGTAGACTGCATGCATTACATTCACCTTGATGAAAATGTTAAGTCTACTAGGAAAATGCAACGTCGGTTAAATCCTAACATGAAAGAAGTTGTTAGAACTGAAGTCCTTAAACTATTAGACGCATGTATCATTTACACCATTTATGATAGTTCATGGGTCAGTCATGTGCAAGTTGTCCTTAAAAAGTCAGGAGTCACAGTAGTTACCAATGCTGATAATGAATTGATACCCACTAGAGTGTCTACACGGTGGTGTATATACATTGATTATAGAAAATTGAATTTTGTCATACGTAAAGACCATTTTCTTTTACCATTTATTGATCAAATGCTTGATAGATTAGCTGGTCATGAATTTTATTGCTTTCTAGATGGCTACTCAGGACATAATCAGATTCTTATAACACTAAAAGATCAAGAGAATACCATTTTCACTAGTCTTTTTGGTACTTTTGCATATAAGAGATGCCATTTTGATTATATAATGCACATTCTACATTTCAACGATGCATGTTAAGTATTTTTTCTGATATGATTGAATGATTTCTTGAAGTCTGTATGGATAACTTTTCTATTTTTGGTGATTTATTTGATCAATGTTTACATCATATAACACTAGTTCTATATAGATGTATAGAAAAGAACTTGGTCTTAAATTGGGAGAAGTGTTATTTTATGGTAAAATAAGGTATTGTTCTCGGTTACATCATTTTGAGCAAAGGTATGGAGATTGATAAAGGCATGGTAGATCTCATTTCCAATTTTCCTCCACCTAAAACAGTCAGAGAAGTAAGATTTTACCTTGGGCATGCTGGTTTTTATAGACGTTTCATTAAAGATTTTAGCAAAATTTTTAAACCCTTATACCTTTTGTCTTTGATGATTCATGTCTTGTGGCATTTGAAAAACTAAAATAGTTATTGACATCATCACCCATCATTCAATCCCCAAATTAGAGCTTACCATTCAAGCTCATGTGTGATGTATCTGATTATGCAGTAGGAGCAGTATTAGGACAAAGTGTTGATCGAATTCCCCGTGTTATTTACTATACTAGTATGACATTGAATGATGCATAGTTGAACTATTCAACCACTAAAACAGAAATGCTAACAGTCGTGTGTGCATTAGAGAAATTTTGATCTTATCTCATTGGTTGTAAAATAATTGTGTTCACCGATTATTTGCTCTTAAATATCTTCTCACAAAGAAATATTCAAAAGTTAGACTAATTCGTTGGATGTTACTTTTGTAGGAATTTGACTTGAAATTTAAAGATAAGAAAGGCACAAAAAATATTGTGGTTGACCATCTCTCTCGTCTCAATTTTGACAAAATTACGGAACTAGTAACATTGAATGAGTCATTTCTCGATGAACAATTGATGAGTGTGGAAACATTACCATGGTGTGCTGATATCGTTAATTATCTTGTTCTACATCAACTTTCAGAGCATTGGATCATGCAAGACCAAACTAAATTTTTTACAGAAATAAAGAATTTCTTTTGGGATGACACTTATCTGTTCAAGTATTGTGCAGATCAAATTGTCAGACGATGTATCCCAGAAAATGAATTTCAAAATATCCTTTCATTCTGCCATGAATAAGCTTGTGGAGACCATTTCAACGCTAAGAAAATAGCTACTAAAACTTTACAGTGTAGTTTTTTGGATTCCCTCGAACAATAATCAATAATCAAGTGGTGACCCCACATCATCCCCAAACCAATGACCTAGTCGAGATCTCTAGTCGAGAAATAAAACACATATTAGAAAAGATGGTGAGGCCAGATGGAAAAGATTGATCATTAAGATTTAATGATGCATTATGGGCATATAGAACGACTTTCAAAATCCATATTGGGATGTCACCCTAAAGGTTAGTGTATGAAAAAACTTGCCACCTACCTGTGGAACTCGAGCATCATGCGTACTAGGTCATCAAGAAATTCAACTTTGACATGCAGCAAGTTAGCTCAGAAAGAAGATTACCGCTGGCATAACTTAAAGAAATTCGCAATGATACATACGAAAATGCCAAGATTTACAAGCAGCGAATGAAAGTCTTTCATGATAAGAAATTTTGAGAAAATCTTTAACCCCAGGTAAGAAAATATTTTTATTCAATTCTTGCTTGTACCTATTCCCAGGTAAGTTACGCTCTCAATAGTCTAGCTCATTTATTATTCACACTATTTTTCCATATGGAGTAATTGAAATTAAGGATCCAAAGAACGGTGTCACTTTTAAAGTTAATAGTAAAAGATTAAAGCCATATGTAGAGTACCAACCACATGGAGAGGATACTGAAAATAAATTTGAGTGACCCACCAAATTTGAATTTAGATTTTTCTTTCTTTTTGGTGCTTTGATTTTCTTTTCTTTTTGCTATTCTTTTGCTAATTGAAATTATTTTTGCATAAGTGTGTTTGTTTAACCATTAAGTTTTCTTTTATCATTGTTAATCATGAGTACCTTAGGTAGACAGATCCTCTAGGACCTTCTTAGACATCTTCAACGTGTAAAATCTCATCTCAGAGGCCAGATACGATTTTGTAAAACACATCATATTTGTGATCTACAACTACCAGAGTTAGTATCCCATGTTGAGGCTTTAGAAAGACAACTAAGAGACATTGAGGGAGGTATCTACGATATCCAGTTGGAGCTTGAGGTAAATTCAATGAGAGGACGGTTGTAATTTTCTTTGTGTGTTTTAGTTTATTACTCCGTTTGTGTGGTTTAGTTTGTTACTCCGTTTGTGTGCTTTAGTTTGTTACTCCCTTTCGTGCTTTAATTTGTTACCCCAGTTAAGTGGTGGATAACGGTACTCCATGACAATCAAGTCAGTTACTTTAATTTCCCATAATAATGAATATTCTGAGGCGAAGGTATGGACAAAAACAAGATTTTAGCAAAGCTTCACAATCGATTCCATTCACTTCCTTGTAATGCCCTCCTTACAATCTATAAAGCTCGGTCCGAACACATGCGATTGCTTATGAGGAATAATATACCTGCTGACATCCGCTGGTTAATCGAGGCCAAAGTACGATTGGTAGGTGGGTTGCCTCCCAAATTTATTGCATACATGCCTAATTGTGGTAAAACAAATTATGCAAGAAAATGAATATCTCAAAGACTTTTTGTTACTTTTCAAAAGTGCGTCAGAATGACATGCGATAAAAATCCATGTTCTTTAGGAATATTGTCTGATAACAGGGAAGAAAAATTTCAATTCATTAGGGATGGCTTGAATAAGGAGTCATTGGATGATATCCTTTTGTCTCTTGAAACGCATCCTAGTGGATATGTACAAGGAGTAATTCTCCAATTATGGCCATTATTCCAGAAAGAGTGTACAGGATATAGTCTTGGGAATCTGACTACAAGCGACCATGTTTGCCCGTTTATAAGAAAATTGGATAGGAAGTCTATCCTCGACCCATAGAGGGTGTTGAACCCGTTTCTAGACCTAAAACTAGAGGAAAATGTGAGCCACAGTCACAACTACCTATAAATATCCTTTTATTTCACTGTTATAATTTGCATTCTCGTCTTTGATAATTTTTTTTTTATCATTGTTTGCTTTTTCTCTTTTACTGTTTCTTTTTTCACTCTCGAGCCAGGTGCTTTAAGCGTTAATTGACACAGACATGCTACCTCATACACAACTGTGAACCATTGTCACCAAGATCCTTAAATGTGATTTTTTTAAGCACTCAAATATTATTTTTGAAAAGTATCCCAATGGCAACTACTCCCAATAAACAATTCAAGAACATTTATGTACTCTTTGGGTTTAACTATGAAAAATCTAAAGAGTTCGTTGAGGCAGTCATAAATCTTGATCGAAGTATAACAGCAAGAAAATTACACTTGTTATATGGAGGAGATGATTGAGGGTTATCCAAACTGATCTCAGAAGCTGCTTATATAAGAAGGAGCCGAGTGTTAGACATCATCCCAAGAGCCCTAAAACCATTGGGCTGTTTGTATGACTACCAATTGAAGAAGAGTTAGTCGTCTCAGGTATGGAAGAAAGAATAACTTAAATGTTAAATCCTACTAATGCTTTTATTTTCCTACCAAGAGATATTGCAACTCTAGAGGCACTTATCACATTAGTATCTTGGGCCCATTAGAACATTGACCAAAAACTCATCGGTTTGTTAAATGTCAATAACTTTTAAGATGGCTTCATTGTATTTCTTAACCATGCAATAAAAAAATACTTCATTCATTCCACAGCGAAAAAGGTTTTTATTTGTGCTCATACTGCTGTTGAGTGTTAGAAAATGTATATTTATAAAGGAGAAAACCGTCATTTTACATTTCAAGTCTTACTAACAACCCTTACTTTTATGTATTTAACCTTCTTGTGATTTAATTACATGTGTTTTATTTTAATTAAGTATTTTATGTATTTTAGGGGCATTATAGTCATTTTATAATAAAGGAGAGATCAGACGGCAAAACCGACATCACTTTTGAACTCAGGACGGTCGAAAACCTTAGGAGGAGTATAAAAGGAAAAATGGCACTATTCACATGTACGGTACTATTCACGTATACAATACTGTATATGTTACTGTTCACAGTACTGTTCACATAGACGGATTGATGACGTGGCATTGACCGATGATGTGGCATTGACTGATGAGGTGTCACGATCCTGTTGGGCTAAAATTCTTATGTACTGTTGATGGTGACGTGGCAGCATATCAGTGGATGAAAAATCTCGCGTACGGTACATGCATCACACAGGATTATTGTCAACCAAACCGCGTTACTGTTCATCCGGGTCAAACCGCGTTACTGTTCATCCGGGTCAAACCGTGTTACTGTTCATCCGGTCAAACCGTGGACTGTTGACTGATGACGTGGCGCAATCCTGAGCGTCCAAACTGTTTTTAATCCGATGGCCATGATTTACTCCATGTATCTATAAAAAGGGGGCCTCCCCCCCCTAATTTGATATCCCTGAATCCATTTTTGGACTCCATTTTCTGTAATTCCCTCTCCATCTTGTATTTTCTTCGTATTTTAATAAATTTCCATTTTGCCCCTAGTTCAATTATGAGTAGCTAATTTTCTTTCAAGCTTGGGTTGAAGGTGAAGTCTCAACATGTGTCATGGGCTTTATTGGTAAATTTATTTTCTTTTCCCCTCTAATTTTTGTGGATGATTTGACTTATCGTCGACAAATAATAATAGTCTTGTCTAGATACCGCCTTGGTTACACCGGCTCTCTAGTATAAGGTTATTATTATTTGGCACGGTAAGCCCTTAACACCATATTGATTAGAGCGTGGTTCATGAGGTGTGGATTCCCCCCTCATGATTTAATTGGTATTAATACGGATTATTTAGCCCATGATGCATGTTGATACGGATCCAGATACCCAAGTACGTCAAATTAATAGATTTATACTTTAATTTCTTCTCGCCATTTCAATTCCAATTTTTAGGATAATTTGAATCACTTCCACTACAAATCCAACCACCCATTTACAAAATTAATTCTATCCACAATTAAAATCCACCTCCTCGTGGGATCGACACTCGTCACTATTGATCTATACTACAATAGATTCGTGCGCTTGCGAGTTCATTAAAATTTGCACAACAACTGCTAATGAGTTACTTGATCTGTTACAAGCTTATCGACCAAAGCCAGATCCCATGACCTTTGTGTTGGAGTGTCCAAATAATAATAGTAATTGTAGCCGCAATAAGAAGTGCAAATTAGATTTAACTCTCCACTTGTAAAATATTTTCTTCTGTGTTACACCACCCAGGTGATGTCTTCTAAACTCTACTTCTTTCTTTTAAAATATTGATGATAATGTTTCGTTCTGGTTGGGGGAGGGAATAATTGACAATTGTGGAATGTTGGTTAAATTTTTACTGATTTTTTTTGTTGTAAAGACTAATCGTGGCTAACTTTTGAGTCAAAAATGGTTGAATATGCAGTGTAGTGACTCTATAAACGTATCTTTAGTTTGGAAGTAAAAAAAAAAATTCAGACATTTTCTTTTTCTTTATTAAGCTTTGACAATCATTTTTTTCCTTCTTCTTTATAAATATACACTTTCAATTTTTTTAATTGAAAATGACTTAATATGAAGTGTAGTGACTCTAGAAACACATCTTCTTAATTTAAAAAAATAAAGTTTACTTTCTGAATATTTTCTTTTTCTTTATTATCTTATTATTAAGCCTTAACAATCAGTTTAAGTGTGATTTTTCTAACTTCTTCTTTTACCAATTAGTTTTTTTACATCATTTTCATCTTTCTGCATGCATATTTTTCATATTTAGAATAGGTTTAAGAGTAGAATGTCATTTAAAAAAAGTAAAAAATTTGTGATCTTTTAACGTTGGATGACATGATGACTTTCACATGGTAGTATTTGTATTATCTTTGATCTTGAGTGATGTTACACCATGTTTGCTACTCTACATGTTGATGTCGGAGATAAATATGAGTTGGTTAAAGGAATGCACATGTCATAATAAATTCCAAATGAGTTTTTAAGCCTGGCATTTTTCTTGGAGAGTAACACTTTTTGCCCATTCTTCATACATGTTAGCAATTTATTATTTTATATAGGGAAATTATCATTTGTATACCCTTAGTTTACTCCATTATAAAAAATGCTACAATACTTTGAGGGTGTATCAATCGTCCACCATAAGTTGACAAAATGTATCAACTGACCACCAAATCGTTAGTTGCCGTTTAAGTATGATGACGTTAGAAGTGTAATTTGGTCTTTTTATGTGATACAAGTGATAATTTAAGGGTATACAAGTGATAATTTTCAAGGGTAAAATCGTCAATTCACTGTAACTTCGTTAACTTTCAAACGACAACTAACAGTTTGGTGGTCGGCTGATACATTTTGTCAATTAAGGGTGGATGATTGATACACCCTCAAAGTGTTGTAGTATTTTTGATAACAGAGTAAATATAGGGTATATGAATGATAATTTCCCTTTTATATACGATCTCTAGATTTCTTTTGAGTCAACCCTCTAAAAAATTTGTAAAATAAAATAAAAGAAAATAAAAAAATAAAAGAAAAAAATATGTTGCTACATCTGAATGTCCATCTAACTCGTAGATATAGAAGATTATTTAGAGCCCCAAAAGACGATAGAAATGCCATCTTTGAACCGTTTAAGCCTTTCTACCCATCCCTTTTGTGAAATATCCATAAAAAACCCTTTTGAGCCTTTTATATATATATAAAAAAAAATTTCTTTGTCAACTTATTATCTTGACCTACTTCGATTTAGAGTATTACCCGATATCTTACAAGTTCCATTACCTATTCATGTTTCAGAAAAAAGTAAATAATTATTTTGTTCAGTAAAGTGTGTCATACAAAAAAAATAACAATAATAATAAATAAACGAAATGCACCTTGTAATTTCCAAAAGATCTCTACTTTTTCTCAAATATATATTTTGTTTTCCTTTTTTCTCCTCCTTTGTTAGCCATGTCCTATCCTATGTTACATCCTAATAAAAGTTCTTCTTGATTTTAGGGATCTATAGTTTGAAGTAGAAGCTAGTTATATGGGCTAAAAAGATGTAGTGATGCATAAGAAAAAAAATAATAAATAAAAAAATGAATACATTGGGTTGACTAGCATTTTGTTTGACTTAAGATCGTATTATTTCTAAACTGTGGGCATATTCCTTTCATCTTGGTGAGAGTGTGTGATCGTATTATTTCTAAAATGAATACATTGGGTTGACCTAAGAAAAAATAAAAGAAAAAAAATATGTTGCTACATCTGAAGGTCCATCTAACTCGTAGATATGGTTTTATAAAATTATCATTTTACTTCTAGTTCTAAATGAATACCTAATTTAATTTCAAACTTGGGTTATAGGTGAAGCCTCAACATGATCTATACGTTTAATTTGGTAAGTTTACTTTCTCTCTCTAATTTATTCGAGTTGTTTTCACTCATCATTGACAGATAGTAACAATCTGGTCTAGATTTTGCATGGTATACTGTCTAGTGCAAAATCATTACTGCTTAGCACGATGAGTAGTTTGCATTATATCTATTAGTGAGAAACTCCCCTCTAGTATTTGTGGTTCATTTTGACTTAGCGTTGACAAAGAATTTATCTATGTCATTTAGTACACCTAGCATAATATGTATTTGATACTACATTTAACAGAAGATTATTTCCTCCTGTCACAATAAGTACTTAATAACATATTTAGTAGAATGAGGTCCATGAGGAGTGGAAGTATCCCTTATAGATTAATTGGAACTAAAAATGAATATTTAGCACATGGTGAAATGTTGAGTATGAATTTAGAGACTCAAGCGTTTTAATTTACATTGTTTCATCTTTAATTCGTTCCCCCAATTTTATTTAAGTCTTAAAATAAAATTAATCACATTTAATCAACTCCTATACAAACTTAACCTACACATAATTAAATCTACCTCCTCGTGTATCAACACTCGCCATCTTTAATCTATATTACAATAAACCCATGAACTTGCAGGTACAATAAAATTTGCACAACAAGTTTTTGGCAACGATGCTGGGGAGGTAAGTTATTTTAATTTTTAGAGTTAATTTTCTTTATAAATATTGTGTAAATAATTTTTTGTGCAGGTTTTGAGTGTGTTTTCATAGTAAATGTGTAACAACATGAAAGGTCAGTATCATAACATCTCTTATTTCTTTATTTCCAATGGTTTTGTTTTTAATTTTTAATATTCTTTGCATGCTAGATCGACGGTCACAATTGCATGATCTAGAACCTATAGAACTTAAGCTGGGAAAGAAAATTCGCACACATTGACACATTGCATCAAAGTTAAAATTGAGGATAAAATTGAAATGGATTTAGAACAGCAATGCCAGTACCACCAGAGAGGCCACTTAAGGACTACAACAGTCTCTTAGCTAATTTGAGCACATCAAGCATAAGATACCCAAATGTTGCTGGTATGAGTTTTGAGTTAAAACTTAGTATACTAAATTATCTCTCATCATTGTATGCCTATAAAACGAAAACCCATACAATCATTTTATGCCTATTACCATTTGCTTCCATGATGTGATACTATTAGCAGGTAATGTATTGAACCAACTTTATCCTTTAAAAAAAATGGAAATAATCTAGACTTAACATCTTCATATGAAAATTTTTCATATTTTTAAATAAATACTTCCTAGAACATAAAACTAATGTTATCCGATAGGAAAATCTCAAAGTTTTCTTAAAGAGAAGACAAGCCATTTTTTGAAGTATGGGAATGATTCAATGGGCTACTATTGAAGTGTCTGTTGAGTGTTAGAAAATCATCATTTTACATTTCAAATCTTACTAACACCCTTACTTTTATGTATTCAAGTCTCCTGTGATTTAATTATATGTGTTTTATTTTAATTAAGTATTTTGTGTATTTTAGAGGCATCATGGTCATTTCACAATGAATGAGAGATCAGACAGTAAAACGAACATCATTTTAGAACTCAGGACAGTCGAAATCCTTAGGAGGAACATAAAAGGAAAAATGACATTATTCACATGTACGATACTATTCACATGTACAATATTGTTCATGTTACTATTCACGTCAATGTTCACATATACGGAACGATGACGTGACATTGACCGATGATGTGGCATTGAATGATGAAGTGTCACGATTCTATTGGACTAAAATTCTTATATACTGTTGATCGGTGACATGGCAGCTTGTTAGTGGACAAAAAATCACACGTACGGTACATGCATATACACGGAATTGTTTACAACCAAACAACATCACTATTCAAATCGCGTGGTCAAACGGCGTACTGTTGACTGATAACGTGGCGCAATCCTAAGCGTCCAAAATGTTTTTTATCCGATGGCTATGATTTACTCAGTATATCTAAAAAAAAGGGAGCTCCCCCCTAATTTGGCATCCTTGAATTCATTTTTGAATTCGATTTTCTCTAATTCTTTCTCCATCTTGTATTTTCTACGTATTTTAATAAATTTCCATTTTACCCCTAGTTCAATTATGAGTAGCTGATTTTCTTTCAAGCTTGGGTTGAAGATGAAGTCTCAACATGTGCCATGGACTTTATTTGGTAAATTTACTTTTTCTTCCCCTCTAATTATTGTGGATGTTTTGACTTTTCGTAGAAAAAATAGAATTAATCTTATCTAGATACTGCACTGGTTAAACCGGCTCCCTAGTACAAGGTTATTACTATTTGACACGATAAGCCCTGAGCACCATATTGATTAGAGTATGGTTCATGAGGAGTGGAAATCCCCCTCATGATTTAATTGACATTAATATGGAATATTTAGCCCATGGTACATGTTGATGCAGATCCAGATACCCAAGTACTTCATTTCAATAGATTTCTCTTTAATTTATTTATACCATTCTAATTTAAATTTTAGAATATTCCAAATCATTTTCTCCACAAATCCAACCGCCTACCTAGAAAATTAATTCTACACATAATTAAAATCCACCTCCTCGTGCGATCGACACTCGTCACCATTAATATATTTTACAATAGATTCGTGCACTTGCGAGTTCAATAAAATTTGCACAAGTTTTTTACGCCGTTGCCGGGGAGATAAGTTATTTTAATTCATAGAATTAATTTTTGTAAATAATTTCTTTTAATTATTTTCTTGTAATTTTTTCTTATTTAAAAAAAAATGAATCTGCAATTTGAGGTAATAATTTCTTTTCTTTTTCTCTTCTTTAAAATTCTGTAATTAATTTTCAAGTTATTTTCCTTTGTAATTTTTCGTTTATCTTTACTAATTTATTTTCAGTTAATTTATTTCATGTATTTTTTAGTGTGTTTTTTTAGTAAGGTTGTAACAACATGATAAGGTTAGCATCGTAATTTCTCTTTCTTCTTTATTTTAATTTGTTTTGTTCTTTTTTTTTGTTCTTTGCATGCATGGTAAAAAGTCATTATTACCTAATCTTTAGCTCATAGACCTTGAACTCAAAAAAACACTTCGCATACACAAACACGTTGCAATTAAAAATAAAATTGAAATGGATTTACAACAATAACAAGCACCACAGGAGAGGCCATTTAAGGACTACTTCAGTCCCTTAGCTAATTTGAGCACATCATGTATAAGATACCCAACTGTAGTTGCTAAGAGTTTTGAACTAAAACTTAGTGTGCTAAATTGTCTCCCAACATTTTATGGCCTAGAAAATGCAGACCCATACAATCATGTGAATGATTTTCATGCTGTTTGTCAAACTTTTAAATATGAAAATTTTTCAGATGATGATGTTAAGTTTAGATTATTCTCATTTTTTTTAAAGGATAGAGCTCGTTCATAGCTCAATACATTGTCTACTAATAGCATTACATCATGGGAACAAATGGTAACAAAAAGTTTTAATAAATATTTCCCGTTGCATAAAACCAATGCTATTCACAGAGAAATTCTAGAGTTTGCCTAGAGAGAAGACGAGTAGTTTTTCGAAGTATGGGAGCGATTTAATGGGCTACTCTTGAAGTGTCCACATCATGTGTACG
This sequence comes from Citrus medica, assembly GCA_002013955.2. Taxonomy (NCBI): domain Eukaryota; kingdom Viridiplantae; phylum Streptophyta; class Magnoliopsida; order Sapindales; family Rutaceae; genus Citrus; species Citrus medica. Next base: position 1,073,612 of record MKYO02000225.1, read on the forward strand.
AGAAATGGCACCAATGCCAATACGTTTTGGAGGGATTATTGCCGCATGTACAAGAATGACTAATGACAACAAGTGGACGAGAGCTAATGTCAAAAAGTACATAAGAGATTTGGGATTTCTTCCAACGACAAGTGGATACTTCCCAACAACGAAGTCGATCACTCAGGTATATTAAAAGAATTAAGGGAGTGAATGAGGTCTACATTAGCGAATCAAGTTCAAAATTAAAGAAGTCAAAGTGATAATTGAAGGTCTTTCCCGACAAATATCATCATTAACGGCTGCTAAATCAACAGAGCCACATGATCATGACTCATACCCAGATCAAGCCAATGCCATAGGTGTAATGAAAAAGCCATCAAATTACAACCCTTACTCCAACACATATAATCATAGATGGAGAGACCACCTCAATTGTTTCTGGTCTCAAGGGTTCCAACAGAATAGACCAGCAGCTCCAGCTCCACCAATGTAATAAATTCCTCAAGTTCCTTAATCCTCTCAACCACCATTTGGACTATACCATTAGAGCCCAAACTACTCTCAACCCAGACAATGGGATGATGCATTCCAGAATTTTAAGAATTTTACTCACTCCACGATCGAGCAACAGAACCGCACCATTGATGAACTATGAGATGAGATGAGAGCAAGCATCAACTCACAAACCCAATCAGTTTCAAACCTTGAAAAGATGGTGGGACAACTTGCCTCTTCAGTTCAAACCTTGGCAATGACTGTGGAGAATGAAAAATTCCCAAGTCAACCAGTGCCTAATCCTAAGGGAGTGCATGAAGTAAGTACCAATTCACCTCAGCAGCATGGAGAGGTTAAAGTCATCATAACCTTGTGAAAAGGAAAAGAAGTTGACAACAAAGTTGAGAACAAAGTTGAGCTGCTAGTGACAAAAACAACTCAAATTGTACATGTAAATGCTGAGGACTCATCATCAGAGGAGAAAGAAGAAACTAACTCACGAGAGTACATTCGCAAAACTCCATTTCCGCAGAGGTTAACGAAATGAAAGAAGGAAAAATCCACAGGTGAGTCATTTCTAGATGAATAATTGATGAGTGTGGAAGTATTACCATGGTATGTTGATATAGTTAATTATCTTGTGACATGTCAACTTCCAGAGCATTGGATCAAGCAAGACAAAGCCAAATTTTTTACAGAAATAAAGAATTTCTTTTGGGATGACCCCTATTTGTTCAAGTATTGTGTAAATTAAATTATTAGATGATGTATCCCAGAAAATAAATTTTAAAGTATAATTTCATTCTGCCATGAACAAGCTTGTAGAGGCCATTTCAGCGCTAAGAAATCAGCCACTAAATTTTTACAATGTGGTTTCTATTTGCCAACTATATTTCGAGATGCTTACACTTTCTGTTCTTCATGTGATATGTGTCAACGAATGGGGAGCATTACACAAAGGAATATGATGTCACAAAATCTAATTTTAGTGGTTGAAATTTTTGATGTATCAGGTATCGACTTCATGAGACCCTTTCGCCCTTCTTTTGGCCATCAATACATATTGGTTACTGTTGACTACGTATCAAAATGGGTAAAAGCAATTCCATGTAGAACCAATGATCACAAAGTGGCGATAAGATTTTTGAAAAGCAATATTGTTTCACGGTTTGGATTCCCTCAAGCAATAATCAATGATGGTGGTACCCACTTTTGTAATAAAGCATTCAAAACTCTTTTGACAAAGTATTCCATCACTCACAAAGTGGCGACCCCATATCATCCGCAAACCAGTGGCCAAGTTGAGATTTGTAATCGAGAAATAAAGTACATATTAGAAAAAACGATAAGGCTGGACAAAAAATATTGGTCATTGAGACTCGATGATGCATTATGGGCATATAGAACGACTTTCAAAACCCTAATTGGGATGTCACCCTACAGGCTAGTGTATGGAAAAGTTTGCCACCTACTTTTGGAACTCGAGCATCGTGCGTACTAGTCCATTAAGAAATTCAACTTTGACATGCAACAAGCTTGCTCAGAAAGAAGATTATAATTGGCAGAACTTGAAGAAATTCGCAATGATGCATACGAAATGCTAAGATTTGTAAGCAGCGAATAAAAGTCTTTCATGACAAGCAAATTTTGTGAAAATCTTTCGCCCTAGGTCAGAAAGTGCTTTTATTTAATTCTCGATTATACCTATTCCTAGGTAAGTTACGCTCTCGATAGTTTGGCCCCTTTATTGTTCACACTGTTTTTCCACATGGGGTAATTGAAATTAAGGATCCAAAGAACGGTGTCATTTTTAAAGTTAATGGTCAAAGATTAAAGTCATATCTAGAGTATCAACCAAATAGCGATGACATCAAAATCAGTTCGGTTACTTCAGTTTCCCTTAATAACTAATATTTTGAGGCAAAATTATGGACATAAACTAGATTCTAGTAAAGCTTAACAATCAATTCCCTTCACTTCCTCAGAATGCCCTCTTTGTAATCTATAAAGCTCGGTTCGAACGCATGCAATTGCTTATGAGGAATAACATATCTGCTGACATCTGCTGGTTAATCAAGGCCAAAGTACGATTGATAGGTGTGTTGCCTCCAAAATTTATTGCATACATGTCTAGTTGTGATAAAGGAAATAATGCAAGAAAACGAAGAGCTCGAAGAATTTCTGTTGCTTGTCATAAGTGTGCTAGAATGAGATGAGATAAAAAATCATGTTCTTTAGGAATTGTGTCTGATAATAGGGAAGACAAAATTCAATTCATTAGGGATGGCTTGAATAAGGAGTCATTGGATGATATCATTTTGTCTCTTAAAACGCATCCCAGTGGATATGTACAAGGAGCAATTCTCTAGTTATGGCCACTATTCCAGAAAGAGCATGCACGATATAGTCTCGGGAATCTGACTATAAACGACCTTGTTTGCCCGTTTATAAGAAAACTGGATGGGAAGCCTATCCTCGACTCATATAGGGCGTTCAAACCATTTCTAGACCTAAAACCAGAGGAAGATGAGAGTCACGGTCGCAAGTACCTGTAAATATCCTTTTACTTTACTGTTATTTTATTTCACTGTTATTTTATCATTTGCATTATTGTCTTTAATAATTTTATTTTATTATTTTTTTTTTCTTTTTACTGTTTCATTTTTAACTCTGGAGCCATGTGTTTTACGCATTAATTGACACTGACATGCTACCTCATACACAGTTATGACCCACTGTCACCAAGATTCTTAAATATGACTTTTTGTTAAGCACTCACCAATAAACAATTCAAGAACATTTGTGTGCTTCTGGATTTAACTATGGCAAACACAAAGAGTTCATTGAGGTAACCATAGATTTTGGTCGAAGCATAACAGAGAGAATATTACACTTGGTGTATGGAGGAAGTAACTGAGGGTTATCAAAATTGGTCTCAGAAGCTACTTTTGTCAGAGGAAGCCAAGTGTTAGGCATCATTCCAAGAGCCCTAAAACCTTTGGGCAGTTTGTTTGACTCATCGACTGGAGAAGAGTTAGTCGTCTCAGGTATGCAAGAGAGAATAACTGAAATGTTAATCATGGTGATGCTTTTATTTTCCTACCAAGAGATCTTGCAACTCTAGAGGCACTTATCACATTAGCATCTTGGGCCCATCTGCACATTCACCAGAAACTCATCGGTTTGTTAAATGTCAATAACTTTTATGATGGTTTTATCGTATTTCTTAACCATGTAATAAAAAACTCTTTCATTCATTCCACAACGAAAATAATGATGGTAACAGTAGCCGCAGTAAGAAGTACAAATTAGATTTGACCCTCCGCTTGTAAATATTTTCTTTTATGTTGCACCACCTAAGTGATATCTTCTAAACTCTACTTCTTTCTTTTAAAACATTGAAGACAATGTTTCATTGTAGTTGGGGGGAGGGAATATTCAACAATTGTGGAATCTTAATTGTGGAATCTTGGTTAAGTTTTTACTGATTTTTTTTGTTGTATAGACTAACCGTGGCTAACTTTTTGTGTTGAAGATGGGGTGTAGTGACTCTAGAAATGCATCTTCTTCATTTAAAAAATAAATAAAAAAAATTACAGACATTTTCTTTTTCTTTATTAAGTTTTGATAATCATTTTTCTTCTTCTTTCTAATTTCTCCTTTATAAATATACACTTTCAAATTTTTGAGTCGAAGATGGCTGAATATGGAGTATAGTGACTCTAGAAACACATCTTCTTAGTTAAAAAAAAAGCATTTTCTTTTTCTATCATTTTAAGTGTAACTTTTCTAATTAGTTTTTCTGCATCATTTTTACTTTTTTGCATGCATATTTTCTTTTCATGTTTAGAATAGGTTGGGGGGTAGAATGTCGTTTGAACCTAAAAAAATGTGTGATTTTTTCTAATATTGGATGACATGTTGACTTTTAAATTTTAGTATTTGTATTATCTTTGGTCTTAAGTAATGTTACGCTATGTTTGCTACTCTACATGTTGATGTTGGAGACAAATATGAGTTACTTGAAGGAATGCACATGTCATAGAGAATACCGAGTTTTTGAGCCTATCATTTTTCTTGGAGAGTAATACTTTTTGCCAATTCTTCATACAGCTTAGAAGTTTATTATTTTATACATGATCTCTATATTTCCTTTGAGTCAATCCTAAAAAAAATGTTAAATAAAATTTAAAAAAAGAGAGAAAAAAATGTGTTGCTACATCTGAAGGTCCATCTAATTAGTAGATATGGAAGATTATTTAGAGCCCTAAAAGATGATAGAAAGACCATCTTTGACCCGTTTGAGCCTTTCTAGCCATCCCTTTTGTGAAATATTCATAGTTAACCCTTTTGAGCCTTTAAAAAAAAAATTTCTCTGTCAACTTATCATCTTGACTCACTCCGATTTGGAGTATTACCCGATGTCTTACAAGTTCCATCACCTATTTATGTTTGAGAAAAATGTAAATAATTATCTTGTTCAGTAAAGTTGTGCCATACAAAAAAAAATTGTTTCAAAAAAGAAGAAAAAAAAGAAAAAAAGAGAAAACAAATAACAATAATAATAAATAAGCAAAGTATACCTCTACTTTTTCTCAAACATATATTTTGTTTTTCCTATTTTCATTTATTTGTTAGCCATGTCCCTAGCCTACATTACATCTTGATAAAAGTCCTTCCTGATTTTAGGGAGTTATAGTTTGAAGTAGAAGCTAGTTATATGAGCTAAAAGAATGTAGTGGTGCATATAAAAAAAAAGAAAAAATAATAAATTAGGTTGATTAGCATTTTTGTTTGACTTAAGATCGTATTATTTTTAAGCTGTGGGCATATTTCTTTCATCTTGGTAAGAGCGTGTGATATTACTTCTTTATTATTTTCTCTCAAATTTAACATTTATTGGAGTGACTATTTTTATTGGGTTTAATTTCCTTGTGAGAGTATCACTACTTCTAGTGAGATTTTGGGGTTTGACATGTCATTCTTGAAAGTAGCTATGACAAAGTTTATTAGACTAATGCATATGGATGGTTGATGTGGGATTGATATTTCTTTAGATTTAAGATAATGCTTATACTTTTTATTTGATTGCTATCATTAGTCTGATTGAATAAACACGAGTGTTTTTTAAAAAAAAAATCATTTTGAGTTTGAATTTTTTTTTCACTTTAATTGTTAGGGACTAGCAATAAGCTGGTTCGGGGGTGTGTTGCGTGTTATAAAGTGTATATTTATAAAAGAAAAAATCGTCATTTTACATTTCAAATCTTACTAACACCCTTACTTTTATGTATTTAAGTCTCTTGTGATTTAGTTATGTGTGTTTCATTTTAATTAAGTATTTTATGTATTTTAGAGGCATCATGGTCATTTCATAATGAACGAGAGATCAGACAGCAAAACGAACATCACTTTTGAACTCAGGACAGTTGAAATCCTTAGGAGGAGCATAAAAGGAAAAATTATACTATTCACATGTACGGTACTATTCACATATACAGTACTATCTATGTTAATGTTCACGACAATGTTCACATATACGGAACGATGATATGGCATTGACCGATGATGTGGCATTGACCGATGAAGTGTCACAATACTATAGGACTAAAATTCTTATCCAAAATAGGTCAGCGGAGAATACGTGGCGTTGTTAGTGGACCAAAAATCGCGAGTCCGGTACATGCATATACAAGGAATTGTTTACAACTAAATCGCGTCACTATTCAAACTGCATGGTCAAACCATGTCACTATTCAAACCGTGTGGTCAAACCGTGTCATTATTCAAACCGCGTACTGTTGACCGATGACGTGGCATAATCCTGAGCGTCGAAAATGTTTTTAATCCGATGACAATAATTTATTCAGTGTATCTATAAAAAAGGGGGCTCCCATCCTAATTTGGCAACCCTTAATTCATTTTTTAATTCTATTTTATGTAATTCCTTCTCCATCTTATATTTTCTACGTATTTTAATAAATTTCCATTTTACCCCTAGTTGAAGTCCATATTGCAAGTCAAGATAAAAAATTAAGGAAGTTAAAAATAAAATTGAAGGAATTTTTTGCCAACTAATATCATTAACGACTGCTAAATCAACAGAGTCACATGGCTATAGTCAATTTGATTTTGATTCATACTTAGATCAAGCCAATGCCATGAATTTGATAAGAAAGTAGTTGAACTACGACCCTTACTCGACTTGCAATCTTAGATAGAAAGATCATCCTAACTTTTATAGTTTCATGGATTCCAACATAGCTGACCAGCAGCACCAGTTCCACCAGTGCAACCAGTTCCTTGAGCTCCTCAAATCTCTCAGCTACCATTTAGCCAATACAATCAAAATTAGAGCTACTTATAAACCAAACCCTGGGAAGAGACACTAAATTTGATAAGAAAGTAGTTGAACTACGACCCTTACTCGACTTGCAATCTTAGATAGAAAGATCATCCTAACTTTTATAGTTTCATGGATTCCAACATAGCTGACCAGCAGCACCAGTTCCACCAGGGCAACCAGTTCCTTGAGCTCCTCAAATCTCTCAGCCACCATTAGGCAATACAATCAAAATTAGAGCTACTTATAAACCAAACCCTGGGAAGAGACATTAAAGAATTAAAAATTTTAACTCACTCTGTGCTAAAACAACAAAATCACACCATTGATAGGCTGTGGAATGAGATAAGAGCTCCTATCAATTGACAAGCCCAATCAATCTCAAACCTCAAGAAGTTGGTGGGTTAACTTGCTTCTTCAGTTTAAACCTTGGCGATGACTGTTAAGAAAGACAATTTCCAAGTCAGTCAGTGCCCAACCTTAAAAGATACATGAAGTGAGTACTAATTCACCCTAACAACATTAAGAGGTTAAAGACATCGTAACCTTATGAAAAGGCAAAAAATTCGATAACAAAGTGGAGTTTCTAGTGATAAAGACAACTCAAGTTGAACCTTTGGACTCTAAGGACTTATCACCAAAAGAGAAAGAAGAAAGCATGCCACAAGAGTATGTCCCTAAAGCTTCTTTTCCCTAAAGATTAGCTAAAGCAAATAAGGGAAGTTCCATAGATGAGACAAAGGAAATCTTTAAACAGGTACGTGTTAACCATCCCTTTGCTTGATGTTATAAAATAAGTGCCCTATTATGCTAAGTTTCTTAAAGGCCTTTGCTCTAAAAAGAGAAGTATTCAAACGAAAAAAAAGGTCTTTCTAACAGAAAATATTAGTTCAATACTCTAACACAAAGTTCCTCTAAAATTTACAAACCCAGCCTTCCCTACTATCTCATTTGGTATTAGGAGCCACATATATGAGAATGCTTTGTTGGATTTAGGGGCTAGCATAAATCCTTTGCGTTACTTAGTATTTGTAAAATTTGGATTGGGATAATTACACCCAACTCTAGTTGAGTTACAGATTGTAGATCGATCTATGAAAATACCTCAATGGTATTGTGGACAATGTGCTTATCTAGATAGATAAGTTTTTTTTTGGTTGACTTTATTGTGATTGACACTCAATCAAAGTATGATTCGAAGAAGCACATCCCTATTATTTTTTGTCAACCTTTTTTGGCAACTATGATACTCACATTTAATGCAGGACCAGAAATATCTAGTTGTCATTTGGTAACATGACTATAGAGCTAAAGATCTTTAACATTGCCAAACAACCTTGCAATGTAATAAATGAACTATTCATATAAATTTAGTTGAAGAATTAGTTAATCATACTTTTCCGTCTAACTTTAGTATGACCCTTTACAAATATATTTAACTCATTTTAATTTAAATTTTGATGTTGACAGATTGATTGGCAAGGTCAATGTCCTACTCAATTCATCACTATCGATGGATGCCAATAAATGAAAGTCAAGAATGGAGCAGTTAGCACCATAAGGGAAGCAACTTAGCCCATCATCAGAAGCACCATCGAACTCGAGCTCAAACCGTTACCTAACATTTTGGAAGATGCATTCTTGAGAGATGAAAATAATTTGCCAATAATCATTTTATTCACTCTTCATGATAATGAAAAGAGTAAGTTGTTGGGTATTTTAAGAGAGCACAAAGAGGCATTAGGATGGAACATAACTAATATAAAAGTATAAGCCTAGCAGATTGCATGCACTATATTCACCTTAACTAAAATGTTTAACTTACAACAGAAATACAACGCCGATTAAATCCTAATATGAAAGAAATTGTTAAAGCTGCAGCCCTTAAACTATTAAATGTAGGTGTTATTTATCCCTTTTCTAATAGTTCATGGGTGGGTCAGTCTTGTGCAATTTGTCCTTAAAAAGTCAGAACTAATGTCAGCAATGAATTAATATACACTAAAATGACTTAGTGCATATGTATTGATTATAAGAAGTTGAATTTTGTCACATGAAAAGATTATTTTTCTTGACCATTTATCGATCAAATGCTTGATAAATTAGCGGGTCATGAATTTTATTGCTTTCTAGATGGTTACCCGGGACATAACTAATTTTTTATAGCACTAAAAGACTAAGAGAAAGCCACTTTCACTTACCCTTTTGACACTTTTGACATAGGAGAATGCCATTTGGATTATACAATACACCTGTTACATTTTTAACGAGTATGTTAAGCATTTTTACTGATAAAGTTTTTATCGATGTTTAATTAAAGATTTTAGAGAAATCTCTAGACCTTCATTCAATTTACTTGATAAGGATGTACCATTTATTTTGATGATTCATGTCTTGCGATATTTGGAAAATTAAAGCAATTGCTGACATCATTACTCATCATTGAACCCCAAACTGAAACTTACGTTTCGAGTTCATGTGTGATACATCTAATCATGTAAAAGGAGCAATATTAGGACAAAGAGTTGGTTGAATTCCTCATGTTATTTACTACAATAGTATGAAATTGAATGATACAAAATTAAATTACTTGACCACTGAAAAGGAAATGGTAGCAGTTGCATTTGCATCAGAAAAATTTTGTTCTTATCTCGTAGGAAGTAAAATAAATAAATAATTGTGTTCATAGATCTTGTTGTTCAACATTTAGTTCACAGATAAGAAAGGCATAAAAAAATGTGGAAATGTGGTGGCAAATGATTTTTCTCGTCTCATTTTTTACATAATTCCGAAACTATTACAATTGAATGAACCATTCTTAAATGAACAATGAATGAGTGTGAAAGTACTATCGTGGCATGCTGATATAATTAATTATCTTACTATAAGACAATTTTCATGGCATTGGACTAAATAGGACAAAGCCAAATTTTTTGTTGAAAAAAATATTTCTTTTGGGATGATCTTTATCTGTTTAAGTTTTGCGCGGATCAAATTGCCAACGATGTGTCTCTGAGAGCAAACTTCAAAACATCATGTCATCCTGCCATGATCAAACTTGTGGAGGCCATTTTAGTGGTAAGGAAACAATTGCTAAAGTTTAAAAATATGGTTTCTATTGGCCAACATTATTTCGAGACACTAATAATTTTTGTTCTTCATGTGATATGTGTCAATGTATAGGAAGTATTACTTGAAGGAACATGATGCCACAAAACCTTATTCTTGTAGTTGAAATTTTTTATATATGGGGAATTGATTTCATGGGACCCTTTCCTCCTTCTTTTGGCCACTAGTTCATACTGGTTGCCATTGGCTACATATCCAAATGGGTAAAACAATTTCGAATAGAACCAATAATTACAAGGTGGTGATCTAATTTTTGAAAAACAACATTGTTTCAAGCTTTGGATTCTTTCCGGTGATAATCAATAATGGTGGTACACATTTCTACAATAAATCATTCAAAGCTCATTTGAAAAAGTACTCAATCATGCATAAAGTGGCGACCTCATACTATCCTCAAGCTACTGGCCAAGTTGAGAAATCAAGTAAATATTAGAAAAGACGGTGAGATCAGACAAAAAGAACTAGTTATTGAGACTCGATGATGCATTATGGGCATATGAAACAAATTTTAAGACCTCTATTGGGATGTCACCTATAGGCTAATATGGGAAAACTTGTCACCTACCTATAGAATTCGAGCATCGTGCCTACTAAACCATCAAGAAATTAAACTTTGACATACAATAGGCTGGTTGGGAAAGAATATTACTGCTGGCAGAACTTAAAAAAATTTACAATAATCCATATAAATATGCCAAGAATTACAAGTAGAGAATGAAAGTCTTTCATGACAAGCAAAATTATGAGAAAATCTTTTACACCAGATCAAAAAACATTTTTATCTAATTCTCACTTGTACCAGACTGAATGGGTAATTTGAGGATAATGTCAAGGCATATGTTCGTGTCATGCCCAATAGCTCATCACGAGCAAGGCTGGCAAACGAATGTAGTTAGCCGGTAAACGGATAAGCAAAGCTTAGCGCTTATACAATCGGTCTTGCTAAATGCATCCCTGGCTAGAGCATAGTGGGGAAGCCCTAAAAGGGTAGGTTTCACACAGAGGAACGGGTTCTCTACTCGACTAAAATTTGGTTTATTTATTTTTCACATGGAGCTATTAAAATTAAGAATCAAAAGAATAATAACACTTTTAAAGTTAACAATCAAAGATTAAAAATCATATGTAGAATACCAACTACATGAAGAAAACAACTAAATAAATTTGAGTGACCAATAAAATTTTGACTGAGACTTTTCCCATTTCTTTTTGAAGATTTAACTCTTTGTTATTTTGTTTTACTATTCCTTTGTTGATTGAAATTATTTGTTTCCTACTAAAGTATGTTTGTTTAATAGTTGTATTTTCTCTTGTACTATATTTCATGAGTACTTTAATGAGAAAAATCCTCTTCAATCGCCTTAATGAACTTCTACATGTAAAGCGTCACCTAACCAACCTGCTCAAATTTTGTAAATCACATAATTGTTGGGATCTACAATAGCCAACATTAATATCCCATTTTGAAGACCTAGACAGACAGTTGAAGACAATAGAGGATGGTCATGATTTGCTTAGTGTATCTATAAAAAAAAGGGGGCTCCCCCCTAATTTGACATCCCTGAATTCATTTTTAAGTTTCATTTTCTGTAATTCACTCACTATCTTGTATTTTATAAGTATTTTAATAAATTTCTATTTTACCCTTAGTTCAATTATAAGTGATTAATTTTTTTAAGCTTGGGTTGAAGGTGAAGTCTCAACATATGCTATGGGCTTTATTTAGTAAATTTATTTCTCTTCCCCTCTAATTTTTGTGGATATTTTGACTTTTAGTCAACAAATAGTAATAATATTGTCTAGATACCGCACTGGTTTAACCGGCTCCCTAGTACAAGGTTATTATTATTTGGTACGATAAGCCCTTAGCACCATATTGATTAGAGTGTGGTTCATGAGGAGTGGAATCCCCCCTCATGATTTAATTGGCATTAATAAGAAATATTTAGCCCATGGTGCATGTTGATACAGATCCAGGTACCCAAATGCTTCATTTGAATAAAGTTTGCTTTAATTTATTCCCGCCATTCTAATTTAAATTTTAGGATATTCCAAATCATTTTCACCACAACCACCCATTTAGAAAATTAATTCTACACATAATTAAAATCCACCTCCTCGTGGGATCGACACTCGTCACCATTGATGTATTTTACAATAGATTCGTGCACTTGCGAGTTTAATAAAATTTGCACAAGTAGTTTTTGGCACCTTTGCCGGGGAGGTAAGTTATTTTAATTCGTAAAATTAATTTTTGTAAATAATTTTCTTTAATTGTTTTTTTGTATTTTTTTTCTTATTAAAAATAAGAAAAAAGTAAATCTACATTTTTTTATTTTCTCTTCTTTAAAGTTCTGTAATTTGATTTTCAAGTTATTTTTTCTTTTTAATTTTTTTGTTTATCTTACTAATTTATTTTTAGTTAATTTATTTCACGTATTTTTTTAATGTGTTTTCATAGTAAGATTGTAATAGTGTGATAAGGTTAATACCGTAATTTCTCATTCTTCTTTATTTTTATTTGTTTTGTTCTTTTTTTTATAGTATTTGCATGCATGGTCGAAGGTCATTATTACCTAATCTTGAGCCTATAGAGTTTAAACTCGAAAAAATACTACGCACACACAAACACGTTGCAATTAAAAGTAAAATTGAAATGGATTTGCAACAATAACAACAAGCAACACATGAGAGGCCATTTAAGGACTATTTCAGTCCCTTAGCTAATTTGAGCACATCATACATAAGATACACAAATCTAGCTGTTAGGAGTTTTGAGTTAAAACCTAGTGTACAAAATTGTCTCCCAACATACATTGCTTGCTAATAGCATTACATCATAGGAATAAATAGTAACAAAATTTCAGAATAAATACTTCCCAGTGCATAAAACCAATGCTATTCACAAAGAAATTTCAGAGTTTACCTAAAGAGAAGACGAGTAGTTTTTCGAAACATGGGAGCGATTCAATAAGCTACTTTTGAAGTGTCTACATCATGGGTATGAAAAATGACACCAATGCCAATACTTTTTGGAGGGATTATTCCCGCATGTGCAAGAATGGCTAATGGCAACAAGTGGAGGAGAGCTAATATCAAAAAGTGCATCAACGATTTGGGATTTCTTCCAGCGACAAACAGATAATTCCTAACAACGAAGTCGATCACTCAAGAACACTAAAAGAATTAAGGGAGTGAATAAGGTTCACATTGGCGAGTCAATTTCAGAAATTAAAGAAGTCAAAGAAATGGTTGAAGGTCTTTCCTGACAAATAGCATCGTTAACGATTGCTAAATCAACAGAGCCACATGACTACGACTCATACTCAGATCAAGCCAATGCCATAGGTGTAATGAGAAAACCATCAAATTACAACCCATACTCAAACACATATAACCTTGGATGGAGAGACCACCCCAATTTTTCATGGTCTCAAGGATTCCAACATAATGGACTAGCAGCTCCAGCTCCATCAATGCAACCAATTCCTCAAGCCTCTCAGCTATCATTTAGACCGTACCATTAGAACCAGAATTACTCGCAACCCATACCATGGGAGGATGCATTCCAGAATTTCAAGAATGTTACTCACTCCACAATTGAGCAATAAAACCGCACCATTGATGAACTATGAAATGAGATGAGAGCAGACTTCAACTCACAAGCCCAATCAGTTTCAAACCTCGAGAAGATGCTGGGACAACTTGCTTCCTCGGTTCATACCTCAACAATGACTGTTGAGATAGACAAATTTCCAAGTCCACCAGTGCCTAATCATAAAGAAGTGCATGAAGCAAGTACCAGTTCACAACAGCAGCATGGAGAGGTCAAAGTCGTCATGACCTTGCGAAAAGAGAAAGAAGTCGACAACAAAGTTGAGATGCTGATGACAAAAACAAATCAAATTGTACTTGTAAATGCTGAAGACTTATCATCGGAGGAGAAAGAAGAAACTAACCCACGAGAATACGTTCCTAAAGCTCCATTTTCTTAGAGGTTAGCTAAATGAATGAAGGAAAAATCAATAGGTGAGATTTTTGAAATCTTCAAACAGGTAAGTGTTAACATCCATTTGCTTGATGCTATAAAATAAGTGTCATCTTATGCCAAGTTTCTTAATGACTTTTGTACTAAAAAGTGAAACATTCATGTTCTAAAGAAGACCTTTTTAACAGAAAACGTTAGCCCATACTCCAACACAAAATTTCTCTAAAATGCAAAGACCCAGGCTTCCCCACTATCTTATATAGTATAGGGAACCACACAATTGAGAATGCTTTGTTGGACTTAGGAGCTGGTGTAAATTTGGTGCCTTATTCAGTATTTGTGAAACTTGGACTGGGAGAATTACACCAAATTCTAGTGGTGTTACAGCTTGCAGATCAGCTCAAAAAAATATCTCGTGGTATTATGAAGGACGTGCTTATCCAGGTACACAAGTTTTATTTTCCTGTTGATTTCATTGTAATTGACACTCAACCAATCCAGGATTCAAAGAAGCACATCCTCATTATCCTAGGCTGACCTTTCTTGGCAACTGTCGATGCTTACATTCAATGCAGGACTGAAAATATCTAGTTGTCCTTTGCCAACATGACTATAGAGCTAAATATTTTCAACATTGCCAAACAACCTCACAATGTAGATGATGGAATTGTTGATGTGGATTTAATAGAAGCATTAGTTGATAACACTTTTCTTTCAAACCTTAGTGATGACCCTTTACAAACATGTTTAACTCACTTTACTTTGGATTTTGATATTGACAAATCAGTTGATGAGGTCAACGCTCTACTAATAAATAGAAGTCAAGAGTTGAACAACTAGCACCATCAGAGAAGAAACTTATCCCATCATCAGAATCACCATCGAAACTCGAGCTCAAACCATTACCCAACACTTTGGAATATGCATTTTTGGGAGAAGAAAGTACTCTGCCGATAATCATCTCATCATCCCTAAATGACAAATAAAAAGGTAAGTTTAGATTTTTTAAAAGAGCACAAAGGAGCATTAGGATGGACCATAGCCGACATAAAAGGTATAAACCAAGTAGACTGCATGCATTACATTCACCTTGATGAAAATGCTAAATCTACTTGGGAAATGTAACGACGGTTAAATCCAAACATGCAAGAAGTTGTTAGAACTGAAGTCTTAAACTATTAGAAGCAAGTATCATTTACCCCATTTCTGATAGTTCATGGGTTAATCATGTACAAGTTGTCCCTAAAAAGTCAGGAGTCACAGTAGTTACCAATGTTGATAATGAGTTAATACCCACTAGAGTGACTACAGGATGACGTGTATGCATTGATTGTAGAAAGTTGAATTCTATCACACGTAAAGATCATTTTCTTTTACTATTTATCAATCAAATGCTTGATAGATTGGCAGGCCATGAATTTTATTGCTTTCTAGATGGCTACTCATGACATAATCAGATTCCTATAGCACTAAAAGATCAAGAGAATAACACTTTCACTTGCCCTTTTGGTACTTTTGCATATAGGAGATGCCATTTGAATTATGTAATGCACATTCTACATTTCAACGATGCATGTTAAGCATTTTTTCTGATATGGTTGAATGATTCCTTGAAGTCTGTATGGATGACTTTTCTATTTTTGATGATTCATTTGATCAATGTTTACATCATATACTACTAATTCAGCAGAGATGTATAGAAAAGAACTTGGTCTTAAATTGGGAAAAGTGCATTTTATGGTGAAACAAGGTATTGTTCTCGGTCACATCATTTCGAGCAAAGGTATTGAGATTGATAAAGCCAAGGTAGATCTCATTTCCAATTTTCCTCCACCTAAAATAGTCAAAGTAATAAGATTTTACCTTGGGCATGTTGGTTTTTATAGACGTTTCATTAAAGATTTTAGCAAACTTTTTAGACCCTTATACAATATACTTGCTAAGGATGAACCTTTTGTCTTTGATGATTCATGTCTTGTGGCATTTGAAAAACTAAAATAGTTGTTGACATCATCACCCATCATTCAATCCCCAAACTAGAGCTTACCATTCGAGCTCATGTGTGATGTATCTGATTATGCAGTAGGAGTAGTATTAGGACAAAGAGTTGATCGAATTCCTCGTGTTATTTACTATACTAGTATGACATTGAATGATGCACAGTTGAACTATTCAACCACTGAAAAAGAAATGCTAACAGTAGTGTGTGCATTAGAGAAATTTCGATCTTATCTCATTGGTTGTAAAATAATTTTGTTCACCGATTATGTTGCTCTTAAATATTTTCTCACAAAGAAATATTCAAAAGTTAGACTAATTCGTTGGATGTTACTTTTGTAGGAATTTGACTTGGAATTTAAAGATAAGAAAGGCACAGTAAATGTTGTGGCTGACCATCTCTCTCATCTCAATTTTGATACAATTACGGAGCTAGTAACATTGAGTGAGTCATTTCCCGATGAACAATTGATGAGTGTGGAAGCATTACCATAGTATGCTGATATCGTTAATTATCTTGTTCTACGTCAACTTTCATAGTATAGGATCAGGCAAGAGAAAACCAAATTTTTTGCAGAAATAAAGAATTTCTTTTGGGATGACCCTTATCTATTCAAGTATTGTGCAGATCAAATTGTCAGACAATGTGTCCCAGAAAATGAATTTCAAAATATCCTTTCATTCTGCCATGAACAAGCTTGTGGAGACCATTTTAGCGCTAAGAAAATAGCTACTAAGACTTTACAGTATGGTTTCTATTGGCTAACTATATTTCGAGATAATTACACTTTTTTCTCTTCATATTGTTAACATGAATATGTTAATAATATTGATTTTGATGATAACAAACTTTAAATGGTTTTTTTATTCAAATGTTGGAGCTATTCCTTAATAAACGAGAGCCTTATAAACATTCCAATTATATTAATAAAAGATGGATCACTGTTAAATTTCAAGTTGGAAAATGATTCTCTGCAAAATCTGGCTTAAACTGAGATTCTGTAAATAAACAGTGAATCGTTTATTGAAACGGTTAACCGATTAAAACCAGCGAGCAACATATTGCGTAAGCTCTAACCGATTAAGAAAAACAGAAATCACAAAAAGTTGGGAAGGCTACTGGAATTCAACGGTGGATCATTTATTTAAACGGTTAACTGATAAAATCCAGAATTGAAGATTGTACTCATCTGGAACCATTTAACAAAACTGGATAAGGCTAATTTATTTTGCAGGTTACTGGAAACAAACAGCGAACCATTTGTCACAAACGGTTAACCGATAACTTCCAGAGAGTTCCTTTCATGCAAATCCTTAACCGTTTAATGTAAACGGATAACTGATGTTCATCTTGCAGGTCTCTGGAATTTAACGGCGAAAGGGTAACCCTAACCGGTAAACCGTTTATTTGAAAATTAGCCCGACGGTAATATTGACCAGCTTTAACGGTGAACCGTTAATGGCTAACGGCGAACCATTTTCGAGCAGACAGCCTATAACAGCTAGTTTTTTAGTTCCAGCTATAAATAAGCTCATCTAAATTCAAACAAGATTGATCACAACACGACCATTGAGCTTATATTCGAGAATACAATCTTCATAGAGCTTTAAAACACATTCGTGCTTCATCTATTCACACATTGGGTATTGATTTGTAATCTTAAATATTGTGTGAGAGAAAAATAATTTTTAATCTTTTACTTTGAGTGATTGTAAGTGTTGGGATACACTTGGGTTAAGAGATTGGGGATAATCTCTTGTTGTAAAGGTTCATTGACACCTTCGAAGTCAAGTGTAAGCATTTAAAGCCTTGGAGGTTTGCTTAGTGAAATCCTCAAGCCCGGAAAGCTTGGAGGTGTGGATGTAGGCGAGGTTGGCCAAACCACGTAAAAATCTTTGTGTTTGAATCTCTCTTCCTTTATCTTTTTATATTGTAATTGATTTAATTGTTATTATCAAGCCTGGAAAGCTTGATAATTTGTCTTAGAATCCCAATTCACCCCTCCTCTTGGGTTGCACACTTGTATTTCATTTTGGTATCAGAGCTTGGTTCTTTTGTTAGGACTTAACCGTCTAGAGTAAAAGATCCATGGCAACCCAAAATGACTTAACCTTTAAGGAAGGACAGTTCACAACTAGACCACCGTTCTTTGATGGAAATGACTACCCATGTTGGAAAACTAGGATGAGAATTTATTTACAAGCACTAGATTATGAAATTTGGGAAGTTGTATGTGATGGTCCATTTTTGCCCCTAACTAAAAATGAAGTCGGGGAAGATATTCCAAAACCTTCAAGGGAATGGGATGAATTGGAAAAAGAGAAAAGCTTCTCTAAATTCCAAAGCTATGAATGCTTTATTTTGTGCACTTAATAAGAAAGAATTTCATCGAGTATCTAGTTGTGAAAGTGCCAATGAAATTTGGCATAAACTCGAAGTAGTCTATGAAGGCACAAATCAAGTGAAAGAGTGGAAAATTAGTAGGTACACTAGACAATATGAGTTGTTCCAAATGGAACAAAATGAGAATGTGTACTCTATGTATACGAGATTTACGGACATAGTAAACACCCTAGGAGCCCTAGGAAAGACCTTTTCAAATAGCGAGAAAGTTAAGAAAATCATTAGGTCACTTCCAAAATAATGGAGACCTAAAAGAACTGCTATTGAAGAGGCCAAAGATTTAAATACTTTACCTATTAATGATTTAATTGGTTCTCTCATTTCACATGAAGAAGATTTGGCTGCAGAGAAAGGGCATGAGGAGAAGAAGAAAATCATTACTCTCAAAGCTTCAAAATATGAGAGTGATGGGGAGAGTGAACCCGATGATGAAGAGCTGGCCATGCTAACAAGGAGGTTCAGAAAATTCTTCAAGAAAACTGGAGAGCGAAGAAATTTTAGAAACTTCAAGAACCAAAAGGAGAAAAAAGAGGTAATCACATGCTATAAATGCAAGAAGCTTGACCATATAAGATTGGAGTGCCCACTTATCAACAAACTCAAGAAGAAAGTCATGGTTGCAACTTGGGATGATAGCGAGGAAGATTCAAGTGATGAAGAAGGGTCGCAAGAAGTATCAAACCTAGCACTTATGGTAATAGGAGGGGATGATGATCTCAATGAGGTAAGTGATCCCACCTATGATGAATTGTATGATGCTTTTAAAGAATTACATAATGAGTTGATGAAGATTGGTAAAAAGAATGTATGTCTTAAAAAGGAAATGACAAAGCTTAAAAATGAAAATAAATCTCTAAATGTAAGAATTGCATGCCTAGAAGTAGAGAACAAAACATTGCATGATGAAATTGCATTATCATACCTAGCATCTCATATGAGCATTTAGAATCACACATAGATGATTTGAAAAATGAAAACCAAATGCTTAAGAAAAAGAGCAATGTGTTGAATGAGATTGTTTTGAAATTTACAAATGGGCAAAAGATGTTGGATAACATGCTTAACTCACAAAAATGTGTTTTTGATAAAGAAGGACTTGGGTATAAGCCTAACTTGAAGCAAAAGTATTATAAGAATTATTTTGTTAAAGCTACCTCCACAAGATTGTATGTCATTTTTGTAATCAAGATGATCATATGAAAAATAGATGTCTAATAAAAAGAAATACATATTATGGTATGAAATGCATTTGGGTTCCAAAAGGAATCACTACTAACTCTCAAGGACCCAAAAAGCTTTGGGTACCTAAAACTTGAGATTTTCTTTGTAGGGCTTGAAGAAGAAGAAAAATAAATGGTACTTGGACAGTGGTTGTTCAAGGCACATGACCGGAAACTATGCATGGTTCTCAAGCTTCACCAAAATTGAAAATAGTGGAGACGTATCTTTTGGAGACAACTCAAAAGGAAAAATTCTTGGAATTGGAAATGTTGGTAAAGTTTCCTCAACTCTAATTGAGAATGTATATTTGGTTGAGAACTTGAAACACAACTTAATTAGTATTAGTCAATTATGTGACAAAGGTCATATAGTTATCTTTGATAAATTTAATTGTGTTATTGAGAATTCATATGATGGCAAGATCTTATTTGTTGGGAATAGATGTGGTAATGTTTATATCATTGACATAGAATATGCATATACTCTTGATAAATGTTTTTTGGCATTGTATGATGATAGTTGGTTATGACAGAAAGTTAAGACATGCAAGTATGGATTTGATTTCGAAAATTTCAAAAAATGATTTAGTTAAAGGTCTTCCAAAATTTGGTTTTCAAAAAGATAAGATTTGTGAAGCTTGTTAATTTGGAAAACAAATCAAAACATCTTTCAAAAATAAAAATCATATTTCTACTTCAAAACCACTTTAACTTCTTAATATAGATTTATTTGGGCCTTCTAGATATGCTAGTCTAAATGGCAAATATTATGCATTTGTGATAGTGGATGATTATTCTAGATATACATGGGTATTATTCTTAGCTAATAAGGATGATGCTATTGATGCCTTTAAAGTGCTTTGTAAGAAAATTCAAAATGAAAAAGGGTATGGTATTGCATGCATTAGGAGTGATCATGGAGGAGAGTTTGAAAATCATGCATTTGAGACTTTTTGTAATAATTTTGGTATTGAGCATCAATTTTCATCACCTAGAACTCCACAACAAAATGGAGTTGTTGAGAGAAAGAATAGATGTATTTAAGAAATGGCTAGGATTATGTTGAATGAAAATTCATTGCTTAAGTATTTTTAGGCCGAGGCCGTCAACACCACTTGTTATGTTTTAAATTGTGTGTTGATTAGACCTAACCTTAACAAAACTCCATATGAGCTTTGGAAACATAGAAAACCCAATATTGGTTATTTCAAAGTTTTTGGATGCAAATGTTTTATTTTGAACACAAAAGACAATATTGGCAAATTTGATCCAAAATCTAATGTTGGTATTTTTCTTGGATATTCAAACTCAAGCAAAGCTTATAGAGGTTATAACAAAAATACACTAGTTGTAAAAGAATCTATGCATGTTACATTTGATGAGTCTAACCACTCCTCTGTGGAGAAAGGAATAAATTATGATGATGCAAATGGAGAATTACAAGAAGAACCATCAAAGGATAAACAAGAGAATGCACCACAAAGAAATCAAGAGGATGAACAAGAAGAGCAAACAAATATGGAGCAACATGAAGGTACTCCTCAAGCACTCCCCAAGGAGTAGAGGTATGTTTTTTCTCACCCTGAGGATGTAATTTTAGGAGATCCCTCATGAGGTGTTACAACTAGATCATCACTTAGAAATACTTGTGAGAATAATGCATTTATTTCTCAAATTGAACCTAAATCCTTTGCGGATGCAGAAAATGATGAATCTTGGATTATGACAATACAAGAGGAGTTAAATCAATTTGAAAGAAACAATGTGTGGGAATTAGTTTCTAAACCGGAACATTAATCCGTCATAGGTACTAAATGGATATTTAGAAATAAGATGGATGAATCCGGTGTGGTTGTAAGAAATAAAGCTAGATTAGTGGCTCAAGGTTACAACCAAGAAGAAGGAATTGATTTTGATGAAACATTTGCACCCGTAGCTAGACTAGAATCAATTAGAATGTTGTTGGCATTTGCATGTCATAAAGATTTCATTTTATTTCAAATGGATGTGAAAAGTGCTTTTTTGAATGGTTTTATAATGGAAGAAGTGTATGTAAAACAACCCCCTGGTTTTGAAAATAAAAAATTTTCAAATCATGTTTACAAGTTATTTAAAGCTTTGTATGACTTAAAACAAGCACCTAGAGCATGGTATGATAGGCTTAAGAATTTCTTGTTACAAAATGATTTTTCAATAGGTAAAGCGGATACTACTCTCTTTGTCAAACATAAGGACAAAGACATACTTGTTGTTCAAATTTATATTGATAATATTTTTTTTTGTTCTACTAATGAATTATTGTGTAAAGAATTTTCATCTTGCATGAGTAATGAATTTGAAATGAGTATGATGGGAGAGTTGAAGTACTTCCTTGGGCTTCAAATAAAACAAAATGAGGAAGGAATTTTCATAAATCAAGCCAAGTATGTAAAAGATCTACTCAAAAGATTCGGCATTGATGACTCAAAGACCAAAAACACTCCAATGAGCACAACAACCAAACTTGACAAAGATGAAAAAGACAAAGAAGTGGATATCAAAATGTATCGAGGTATGATCGGATCTTTACTTTATTTAACTGCAAGTAGACCTGATATCATGTTTAGTGTATGTTTGTGCGCAAGATTTCAATCATGTCCCAAGGAATCCCATTTGCTTGCTGTTAAATTTTTTTTTTGTTATTTAAGTAGAACCATAGATTTTGGCCTTTGGTATCCTAAAGGAACTCATATAGATTTAACATGTTATTCAAATGCAAATTTTGTTGGTTATAAAGTTGATAGGAAAAGCACTAGTGGAACATGCTATATCCTAGGTCACTCACTTGTTTCATGGTTTAGCAAGAAACAAAATTCTGTTGCACTCTCAACTACTGAGGCTGAATATATAGCTGCAGGAAGTTGTTGTGCACAAGCTCTTTGGATGAAACAAACACTTAGAGACTATGCTATTAACCTAGAACAAATTCCTATTAAGTGTGATAATACTAGTGCTATAAATCTTTCAAATAATCCCATTCAACACTCTCGAACCAAGCATAGAAATAAAACATCATTTCTTGATTGATCATGTTCAAAAGGGGAATATTGCATTAGAGTTTATCTCTACAGAAAAACAAATCGCCGATATTTTTACCAAACCTCTTGGCGAAGAACAATTTTCAAAGATTCGGCATGAACTTGGAATGATGAAATTTTCGTATTAATGTCTCTATTCATACTATTGAGTGTATTGAATTGATTGACTTATTGGTGATTTGATGATTTAATATTTATGAAATGCTTAAGCTTGATATTCAAATGATGTGCTTGCTTTGTTAATTCTTGATTGATTATATGAATTAATTGCTTGAATACATGTTCATGAATCATGCATTAAAATGGCTCATAAAATATTTTTAGATCAATTAAATGATCTTGGAATGTATTATTTGCTGGCCAAAAATTAAATCAAATGTGCGAAATTATAGATAAAATAAACGGCTAACCGTTTCCAATAAACGGTGTATCGTTTTATTCCAGAAACTAGATTATGATGTCTGCCTTTTAACACTTTTACCATTTGATGCAATCGGTAAACCGTTTAAAAACATAGAGCTCTCTAGAAGTTACTCCTTAGCCGTTAAGAGATTAACCTTTCACCGTTTCCCATTTCTTAGCCTCTAGAAGTTACCCCTTAACCGTTTAAATAAATGGTTAACCGTTTTCGTGATTATAAAACTGTTCAAAAGTTTTTCTTCTCCTTCTCCAGTTGCCCTTTCATCATTTTGGCCATTGTTGTTCAGCCGAAGCTTCTTTTGCCCTCAAACCTTCATTTTTCTTGTTTTTCTTGCCAAATCAAACCTATAACATTATTTCTTATCACCTTTAGAACACTTTCATCGATTCAAACCTTCAAATCAAGCCCAAAATAAAAAAATCCCAAATCCAAACCCTAAGTGCAGCCGTTCGGGTTTCTTCAATGTTTACCTGATTCTTGCCCTTCTTCAACCAGATTGAGCCTTAAAATCATATCCTTTACTCATTCCTAAACAAATAATCGGTTCATCTTCTTTTCCTCACATCTCTCTCAAAATTTTCAAACTTCCTTACTCTTCACAAAAGTTGAGCCCTCTTGGAGATATCTCAGGCGAAAATCTGTGCCTCCAAGAAATCTTATACCACCATAGGAAGTCTTTGAATTCGTAAGAATTCATTTCCCCATGCCTTCCTTGGCCAAGCGGTTCGAGGATCGCTTCAATGGTATAAAGGTACTTGAATCTTTCTTTGTTGAATTAGATGATTTCAGTACCTTAGTTGTGTGTTGTAGAAGCATTAGGGATACGCTTCAGCCTTCTGCTATTGACTTTGATGACCGAGTTTATCCCAATTTAGTGCAAGTCTTTTATTCGAACATGGAAATCTCCGCAACTCGCCTAGATAGGATAGTTACTCAAGTAGGCGGTGTGTCTATAGAATTTGATGATGAGGACCTAAATGGCTTTCTAGGTATCTCTAGTGAGGGTCATGAAGTTTATACCTCTAGGAAAGGCCTTTCTTTTGACGGTTTTAGTCATGTTGATGGAGTCCGTAATATTTGTCGCCGTCGAGACTTGTCTAATGAGATATGTAATATACCTTTTTGGTCTCAACTTTTACCTTTCCAAGTTCGCATTCTTCACACTATTTTACAACACATAGTGACACCTAGGAAGGGTCACTCGGATGAGGTTACGAGGTCGGACATTGGCCTATTAGATAACCTCATTTCAGGCCATCCCATTAACCTCGACTATGTTATTGTGCAGTATATGTTGAGTACTCCCGCGGTTAACCACCACTTGCTTCCATATGGCAGTATCATTACTAAGATACTGCGACACTTTGAGGTGCCCCTTCTTGATACTGGTTATATGGAGATTAGACGGATTGGTCCCGAGGCCATGACTAGTATCGATTTTTCTAGGAAGAATGGAGAGTGGATAAAGACCAAAAGCTCCAAAAACCAGGATACCTTGATTGCTCCAGAGGACGATCGGATGCTCAACGATGTCTATCCTCCCGTTAAGCTTCCAGATTTTAGATTAGGAGCTCATCCTCATCCTCCGCGTTGCCGTTTTGTCCCCCGGCCTGCAGCTGACTCTGACTCTAAGGAGCGTACGATGGATGCTGACATTCCCTCCTCTTCCGAGCCGCCTCTGGCTCTCGAGCAGCCTTCTGCTCCTGAGCCATCTGCTGTTTCTAAGCAGCCCTCTACTTTTGAGCCACCTCCAGCTTTAGTTCAGACCCCTGCTTCGGATGTTATGCAGCAGTTTGTAGCTGATGTTCTCAAGATTTCGGAGCGGCAGCAGCTGATTATCGATCGTTTGGACACTTTCTCCCGTGACCACCAGCAACTACGTTCTGACTTTCAGACCTTCTAGCAGCAGAGCATTGATCAGCAGCTTGAGCTTATCACTGGACAGCGCACTCTTCGCCGCTATTTCGGTTATGATCCGGGGAGCACATCTTCTCCACCTCCATAGGTTCTGAGTTATATTTTCGCACATAAATTTCATATTTTGTTTGTTTGTGTGTTGTTATTTATATTTTTATATACACTGTTACCTCTATATGATCTTGATGGATTTTGATTACATGTTTTTGTGATGTTCTTGATGTTGGATGACTTGATATTCTTTGATGAAATTGTTAGTTTATTGGTTGATGGAGTTGTTGGTTTGTTGGATGATGGAGTTGTTGTAAATATATTTTGGAAGTGTTTTTAATCTCATTTTGTATTAGTTGTTTTGCTCCATTTTAAGGGGAAACTCTGCCAAATTTTTCACTCGCCAAAATTGGGTAACTTCTTTCTTCTACGGATTTACGGATTTATTTTCTCTCTTTTCTTTTTGATGATGAAGGGGGAGATAATTATGGGGAGATTTGAAATGAATTTTTTTTTAAAAAATGTTTCCTTGAGCATAAATCATTTTATTGGACTTTTTTTAATTTGGTCATATATTAAGGGGGAGCAAAATATTAATTGAAGTTTGTCATCATCAAAGAGGGGGAGATTGTTAACATGAATATGTTAATAATGTTGATTTTGATGATAACAAACTTTAAATGATTTTTTATTAAAATGTTGGAGCAATTCCTTAATAAACGAGAGCCTTATAAACATTCTAATTATATTCATAAAAGATGGATCACTGTTAAATTTCAAATTGAAAAATGATTCTTTGTAAAATCTGGCTTAAACTGAGATTTTGGAAATAAACGGTGAACCATTTATTGAAACGGTTAACCGATTAAAACCAGAGAGCAACATATTGCCTAAGCTCTAACCGATTAAGAAAAAAAGAAAAACACAAAAAGTTGGGAAGGCTATTGGAATTTAACGGTGGACCGTTTATTTTAACGGTTAACCGATAAAATCTAGAATTGAAGATTGTACTCATCTGGCACCATTTAACAAAATCAGATAAGGCTAATTTGTTTTGCAGGTTACTGGAAGCAAACGGCGAACCGTTTGTTACAAACGGTTAACTGATAACTTCCAAAGAGGTCATTTCATGCAAATCCTTAACCGTTTAATGTAAACGGATAACTGATGTTCATATTGCAGGTCTCTGGAATTTAACGGCGAAAGGGTAACCTTAAACGGCAAACCGTTTATTTGAAAATTGGCCCAACGGTAATATTGACCAGCCTAAATGATGAACCGTTAATGGCTAACGACAAACCGTTTTCGAGCAGACAGCCTATAATGGCTAGTTTTTTTAGTTCTAGCTATAAATAAGCTCATCTAAATTCAAACAAGATTGATCACAACACGACCATTGAGCTTATATTCGCGAATACAATCTTCATAGAGCTTTAAAACACATTCGTGCTTCATCTATTCATACATTGGGCATTGATTTGTAATCTTAAATATTGTGTGAGAGAAAAATAATTTTTAATCTTTTACTTTGAGTGATTGTAAGTGTTGGGATACACTTGGGTTAAGAGATTGGGGATAATCTCTTGTTGTAAAGGTTCATTGACACCTTGGAAGTCAAGTGTAAGCATTTGAAGCCTTGGAGGCTTGCTTAGTGAAATCCTCAAGCTCGAAAAGCTTGGAGGCGTGGACGTAGGCAAGGTTGGCCGAACCACGTAAAAATCTTTGTGTTTGAATCTCTCTTCCCTTATCTTTTTATATTGTAATTGATTTAATTGTTATTCCATTAAATTCATCTTAGATTTTCTTGATAATTTGTCTTAGAATCCCAATTCACCCCCCTCTTGGGTTGGACACTTGTATTTCACATGTGATAGGTGTCAACGAATAGGGAGTATTACACGGAGGAATACGATGCCACTAAATCTAATTTTAGTGGTTGAGATTTTTTGTTTTCATGGGACCCTTTCCCTCTTTTTTTGGCCACCAATACATATTGGTTGTTGTTGACTACGTATCGAAATGGGTAGAAGTAATTCCATGTAGAACCAATGATCACAAGGTAGTGATAGGATTTTTGAAAAACAATATTGTTTCACCCTTTGGATTCTCTCGAACAATAATCAATGATGGTAGTGCCCACTTTTGTCATAAATCATTCAAAACTCTTTTGACAAAGTATTCCATTACTCACAAAGTGGCGATCCCATATCATCCACAGACCAATGGCCAAGTCGAGATCTCTAGGCGAGAACTAAAACACATATTAGAAAAGACAGTGAGGCTAGATATAAATGATTGGCCATTAAGACTTGATGATGCATTATGGGCATATAGAACGGCTTTCAAGACCCCGATTGGGATGTCACCCTAAAGGCTAGTGTATGGAAAAGCTTGCCACCTACCTGTGGAACTCGAGCATCATGCGTACTAGGTCATTAAGAAATTCAACTTTGACATTGATGCAGCGGAAGTTTAATGTTCAAAATATTCCGTTGATTCTAGAGAATACCGGAATAAAAGAATAACTAAATTCACGTTGATTCAAAAGAATACCGCGAACTTAGGGGTTAAGACTCGTTGATTCAGAATACCGAGAATTAACTGTTCAAATACTCACAAAGAGATTTGAAAATTGAAATATTATTGAACTCAAAATTCTTGCTTTCAAAGGCTACAAGAGGGAGCTATTTATAGTAGTAGTAATTATCCTAATTCATGAAGTAAAAACAAAATCCTAAATTGAAAGGGAAACAAAATTCTAAATTAGAAAGGAATTTAAAAGTCTTAAACTTTAGTTAATAAGGAAACTAATCCTAGTATAATATGGATTCCTACTCTTCATCATTCCCCCCAGGGTGGAGAGAATTCGCCCTCGAATTCTGATTGTCAGCAACAACATCTTCATCATGATCACCTCTGTAAGGAATAAGATGCTTAACATTAAATACATCTGCAGTGCGGATATGACTAGGAAGCTTTAATCTGTAGGCATTAGGATTTATCTTCTCTATAATCTCCAAAGGGCCGATTTTCTTGGCAGAAAGCTTGTTGTACTCACCAACTGAGAATCTTTCTTTAGTTAAGACAGCCCAAACAAAATCTCCCACTTGAAATTCCAAAGCTCGACGTTTTTTGTCTGCCATAATTTTATAACCTTCGGTCGTCTGCTTCAAAGACTCTTGCGTAGTTTCATGAATCTGCTGAAGCTGCTCAATAAAGTCTTCTGCTTTACCGCTTTTGCGAACTAAATCTGGAACTGGAGCCAAGTCGATGGGAGCTCGTGGATTATATCCGTAATTCACCTGAAACGGGCTTAAACCAGTACTACGCTTAACGGCACGGTTATAAGTAAACTCGACTTGATATAACTTCTGATCCCACATCTTCAAGTTGTCGCCAACTAGACTACGTAGATGGTTTCCTAAAGAGCGGTTGACAACTTCAGTTTGACCATCTGTTTGTGGGTGGTAAGCACTACTAAAATTCAGGCGAGTGTTAGTCAACTTCCATAATGTCTTCTAAAAATGGCTAAGAAATCGTGTATCCCGGTCAGATACTATAGAACTTGGTAAACCGTGCAATCTATAGACTTCCTTGAAGAATAGGCGAGCAACAGTCAAAGCGTTTGTAGTCTTCTTGCAAGCAATGAAGTGAGCCATTTTCAAGAATCGATCAACAACAACAAATATTGAATCCATACCCCTCTGAGTGCGGGGTAATCTTAAAACAAAATCCATGCTAATGTCAGCCCAAGGTTGTGTTAGAATCGGCAGCGGCATATATAACCCAGCGTTAGTTACTGTACCCTTGGAAACTTGACAAATGCGACAAGTCTCAACATAGTAATAGACTTCACACCTCATAGTAGGCCAAAAATAAGTGTTGGCGATTAGAGCCAGAGTTTTGTCACGACCCATGTGCCCTTCATTATGTAACTCTGAAATGATTTTCAATCTCAAACTCGAGTCAGGAACACACAATTGATTACTCTTAAAAAGGAATTCGTCATGTAAATGATAATCTGAGCGAAACCCTGCAACAACATCTTCTAATATAGGAGCAAAGTAAGGATCAGAAGCATATAACTCTCTAAATGTGTCAAATCCAAGAACTTGATTATGCAATTGTGTCAATAACGAAGTTCGTCGACTAAATGCATCTACTGCCCGGTTGGATTCACCAGAGGTATGCTTCACCACAAAGGTAAATTGTTGCAGGAATGCTGTCCACGTGGCATGTCTATGAGAGAGCTTGTCTTGACTATTGAGATACTTTAACGCGGCATGGTCAGTGTATAAAACAAAGTCTTTATGAATTAGATAATGTCGCCAATGTTTTAACGCTTGGACTACTGCGTAAAATTCCACGTCATAAGTGCTGTAGTGTGCCTTTGCTCCATTCAACTTCTCACTGAAATAAGCTATAGGCTTACCCTGTTGGCTAAGAATAGCTCCAATGCCGACCTTAGAAGTATCATAATGTACCTTAAAAGTGAGCAAAAAATCTGGTAGGGCAAGTACTGGGGCAGTAATAAACTTTTCTTTGATAATCTTGAATGCCTTAGTAGCTGCCTCTGTCCAAGAGAATTGTCCTCCTTTCATGCAATCTGTGATTGGTGCCATAATAGTACTGAAATGAGGAATGAATCGCAGAATGTTGTCCACATGGCATGTCTGTGAGAGAGCTTGTCTTGACTATTGAGGTATTGAGGTACTTTAACGTGGCATGGTCAGTGTATAAAATAAAGTCTTTATGAATTAGATAATGTCGCCAATGTTTTAACGCTTGGACTACTGCATAAAATTCCACGTCATAAGTGCTGTAGTGTGCCTTCGCTCCATTCAACTTCTCACTGAAATAAACTATAGGCTTACCCTGTTGGCTAAGAACAGCTCCAATGCCGACCTTAAAAGCATCACAATGTACCTCAAAAGTGAGCGAAAAATCTGGTAGGGCAAGTACTGGGGCAGTAATCAACTTTTCTTTGATAATCTTGAATGCCTTAGTAGCTGCCTCTGTCCAAGAGAATTGTCCTCCTTTCATGCAATCTGTGATTGGTGCCATAATAGTACTGAAATGAGGAATGAATCGCCTGTAAAAAGAGGCCAGTCCATGGAAACTTCTGGTGGCGGATAAAGTAGTTGGCTGAGGCCAATCTCGAATAGCATCCACTTTTGATTGGTCAACAGATATACCATCCTTCGACACCACATATCCCAAAAATAATACTTTCTCGGTCAAGAAAATACACTTGTTTACTGCTGTGTATAAACTTGTTTCTCTTAAGGCTAAAATCACTTCTCTCAAATGTTGTAGATGTAACTCGTGACTGGTGCTATATATAAGTATATCATCGAAGTAAACAACCACAAACTTTCCAATGAAAGGGCGAAGAACTTGATTCATGACTCGCATAAAAGTACTCGGAGCATTGGATAAGCCAAATGGCATTACCAACCACTCGTATAACCCTTCGCGAATTTTAAAAGCCGTTTTCCATTCATCTCCAGGCCGTATTCGAATTTGATGGTAGCCGCTTTTCAAATCAAGTTTGGTAAAAATTGTTGCTCCACTGAGTTGATCTAACAAGTCGTCTAATCGAGGGATTGGAAAACGATATCGAACTGTAATTTTATTGATAGCTCGACTGTCCACGCACATCCTCCAAGAACCATCTTTCTTTGGAGTCAATAAAGCAGGGACTGCACAGGGACTAAGACTTTCACGGATAAATCCCTTTTCTAGTAACTCTTCCACTTGGCGCCTTAATTCCTTATGTTTTGTAGGACTCATACGATAATGAGGTCGATTTGGTAATGTAGAACCCGGTACCAAATCAATTTGGTGTTGTATATATCAAAGAGGTGGTAAACCCTGTGGTAGCTCATTAGGGAACAAATCTTGAAATTCCGCTAGAATATGTGTCACAACTTCAGGAATCTTCGAATCACCGTTACTCTCTTTTCCCAATAAAATGTTGACTCTCTTTGTCTCTGCTACAACATCTATAAATTGCTTCTTTCCTAACAAATAATTACCCAAGTCTTGCTGGAGAGTAAACTCTTTGTTAGGTAGGAGAACGATCTTGGTGTTGTTAAACATAAAGCTGTAGGTGTTTCTCTTCCCATCATGCACTACGTTTCGATCATATTGCCAAGGTCTACCCAGTAATAGATGACAAGCATCCATAGCCACAACATCACACCAAATTTTGTCTTTATAAATTGAACCAATGGATAAGGAAACTAAGCAACGTTTTGATACTGTCACTTGATTTCCCTTCTTCATCCATGTGAGCTTGTATGGAGTTTAATGAGGTTCTGTCTTTAAATTTAGCTTTGTTATGGCTTCTTTCGAAATGACATTCTCGCAACTGCCGGAGTCTATGACCATACGACATACTTTACCCCCAATTGTGCAAGTAGTCTGAAAGATATTTTGTCGTAGCCACTTGTCTTTGTCTTGACCTTTAGGAGTGAAGAATGCACGGTTCACGATCAACATTGGTCCGCTATCACCATGTTCTTCAACAGATTGAGTGCTACCACTACTATCAAAAGTTGGCTCTACAGCAAACTCCTCAGTTTCTTCCTCCTGATAGTCTTCGCTTTCCTCTGTGCCTACGAATAAGCCTTTACCATATTTTCCTCCCTTCTTACATTCTGTCATTCGGTGTCTATTTTCTCCGCAATTAAAACAATGTAATCCCGAACCCGAGGGTTGGGTTTTTCTGCTTTGATCGATTTCACTAGGCTTACTAGTTTTATTTGAAGGACTTGGAGGAGTGAAATTACGAAATTGGGAAGTTGGGTTTGAATTATCACGAACAACACTTCGAGCACCCCGAAAGCTTGAGTCATTAGTACGTCGACTAAATTGCTTCTCCAACTGCAAGGCTTGTTGGTGTGCCTCTGAAACAGAGTATGGGTCAAGTAAATTTAATTGGTCTTGAAATTGAGATCGTAGGCCTCCAATGTAGTGGGAAACCTGTTGTTCTTCTGTCTCTGTCAAGTCATTGCGTGCTACCAACCAATGAAATTCTGTAGTGTATTCATCCACTGATCGATTACCTTGCCTTAAATTCTGTAGCTGTTGGTATAACAGTTTGGCATAATTATGAGGCAAGAATGCTCCACGCAAGTGCTTCTTGAACTTTTCCCAAGAATCAATCTTCTTTTTGCTTTGCCTAATCCTTGTGAGCTTAGTTTGTTGCCACTAAGCTGCTGCTCTTCCACGAAATCGAGTTGTAGCAAGCGAAACTAGTTTATTTTTAGGAACTTCTTTGTATTCAAAAACTTCCTAAATAGCATTAATCCAATCCAATAATTCTTCAGGGTGACCACTTCCTTGAAATTCGGGAATGTCAATTCTCAACCCAGATTCCCATCTTCCCATCTTCTGTCATCAGTAGACTCAGTTTTAGGTCGACGCCCAGAGAACGGGTTAGCAAAGCTTCCACTTGATTTGTCTTCACGTTCTGGAGTACGATGGCGTTCGTCAAGTAACTCTGCCATTCGTGCCATTTGTGCAGCTAGCATATCAATTCTGGCTGTCATACTATCTAGGGCTTCATCTTTAGAAACATCTTCTTGATTGTAAGTTGCAGTATGAGCATCACGAGCTTTTCTTGGAGGCATTTTATCAAATTCGGGTTTAAAAAGGTGGTGGGGCTAAACGAAAGAATCAAAAGGGCAAAAACAAAAAAAAACAAAAAAAAAGGAAAGATTTGGTGGTAGATGGAATTAGATTGGTGATACTAGGTTTTGGCTCTGATACCAAGCTGATGCAACGGAAGTTTAATGTTCAAAATATTCCGTTGATTCTAGAGAATACCGGAATAAAAGAATAACTAAATTCACGTTGATTTAAAAGAATATCGCGAACATAGGGGTTAAAACTCATTGATTCAGAATACCGAGAATTAACTGTTCAAATACTCACAAAGAGATTTGAAAATTGAAATATTATTGAACTCAAAATTCTTACTTTCAAATGCTACAAGAGGGAGCTATTTATAGTAGTAGTAATTATCCTAATTCATGAAGTAAAAACAAAATCCTAAATTGAAAGGGAAACAAAATTCTAAATTAGAAAGGAATTTAAAAGTCTTAAACTTTAGTTAATAAGGAAACTAATCCTAGTATAATATGGATTCCTACTCTTTATCAGACATGCAGCAAGCTAGCTCAGAAAGACGATTACAGCTGGCATAACTTAAAGAAATTCACAATGATACATACGAAAATGCCAAGATTTACAAGCAGCAAATGAAAGTCTTTCATGACAAGTAAATTTTGAGGAAATCTTTCACCCCAAGTCAGAAAATATTTTTATTTAATTCTCGCTTGTACCTATTCACATGTAAGTTACGCTCTTGATAGTCTGGCTCCTATATTATTCACAATATTTTTCCATATGGAGTAATTAAAATTAAGGATCCAAATAACGGTGTCACTTTTAAATTTAATAGTAAAAGATTAAAGCCATATGTAGAGTACCAACCACATGGAGAGGATACTGAAAATAAATTTGAGTCACCCACCAAATTTGAATTTAGATTTTTCTTTCTTTTTTGTGATTTGATTTTCTTTCTTTTCTTTCTTTTTGATATTCTTTTGCTAATTGAAATTATTTTTGCATAAATGTGTTTGTTTAACCATTAAGTTTTCTTTTATCATTATTAATCATGAGTGCCTCAGCTGGACAGATCCTCTAGGACCTTCTTAGAGAACTTCAACGTGTAAAATCTCATCTCAGAGGCCAGATACGATTTTGTAAAACATATCATATTTGGGATCTACAACTACCAGAGTTAGAATCCCATGTTGAAGCTTTAGAAAGACAACTAAGAGACATTGAGGGAGGTATCAACGATATCCAGTTGGAGCTTGAGGTAAATTCAATGAGAGGACGGTTGTAATTTTCTTTGTGTGTTTTAGTTTGTTACTCTATTTGTGTGTTTTAGTTTGTTACTCCGTTTGTGTGCTTTAGTTTGTTACCCCAGTTAAGTGGTGGATAACGGTACTCCATAACAATCAAGTCGGTTACTTTAATTTTCCATAATAACTGATATTCTGAGGCGAAGGTATGGACAACAACAAGATTTTAGCAAAGCTTCACAATCGATTCCATTCACTTCCTTGTAATGCCCTCCTTACAATCTATAAAGCTCGGTCCGAACACGTGCGGTTGCTTATAAGGAATAACATACCTGCTGACATCCGCTGGTTAATCGAGGCCAAAGTACAATTGGCAGGTGAGTTGCCTCCCAAATTTATTGCATACATGTGTGATTGTGGTAAAACAAATTATGCAAGAAAACGAAGAGCTCAAAGACTGTTTGTTTCTTTTCAAAAGTGTGCCAGAATGAAATGCGATAAAAATCCATGTTCTTTAGGAATATTGTCTGATAATAGGGAAGACAAGATTCAATTCATTAGGGATGACTTGAATAAGGAGTCATTAGATGATATCATTTTGTCTCTTGAAACGCATCCCAATGGATATGCACAAGGAGTAATTCTCTAGTTATGGCCATTATTCCAGAAAGAGTGTGCAGGATATAGTCTTGGGAATCTGACTATAAACGACCTTATTTGCCCGTTTATAAGAAAACTGGATGGGAAGTCTATTCTCGACTCATAGAGGGCGTTCAACCCGTTTCTAGACCTAAAACCAGAGGAAGATGTGAGCCACAGTCACATCTACCTATAAATATCCTTTTATTTCATTGTTATCATTTGCATTCTCGTCTTTGATAATTTTTTTTAATCATTGTTTGCTTTTTCCTTTTTACTGTTTCTTTTTTTACTCTCGAGCCATGTGCTTTAAGCGTTAATTGACACAGACATGCTACCTCATACACAACTGTGAACTATTGTCACCAAGATTCTTAAATATGATTTTTTTTAAGCACTTAAATATTGTTTTTGAAAAGTATCCTAATGGCAACTACTCCCAATAAACAATTCAAGAACATTTGTGTGCTTTTTGGGTTTAACTATGACAAATATAAAGAGTTCGTTGAGGCAGCCATAGATCTTGATCGAAGTATGACAGCACGAAAATTACACTTGTAATATGGAGGAGATGATTGAGGGTTATCCAAACTGATCTCAGAAGCTGCTTATATCAGAAGGAGCCGAGTGTTAGACATCATCCCAAGAGTCCTAAAACCATTGGGCTGTTTGTTTGACTACCAATTGGAGAAGAGTTAGTCGTCTCAGGTATGCAAGAAAGAATAACTTAAATGTTAAATCATACTAATGCTTTTATTTTCCTACCAAGAGATATTGCAATTCTAGCGGCACTTATCACATTAGTATCTTGGGCCCATTAGAACATTAACTAGAAACTCGTCGGTCTATTCAATGTCAATAACTTTTATGATGACTTCATCGCATTTCTTAACCATGCAATAAAAAAATACTTCATTCATTCCACAGCGAAAAAAGTTTTTATTTATGCTCATACTGCTAATGAGCTACTTGATCTGTTACAAGCTTATCGACTAGAGCCAGATCTAAGGACCTTTGTGTTGGAGTGTCCAAATAATGATAGTAATTGTAGCCGCAATAAGAAGTGCAAATTAGATTTAACTCTCCACTTGTAAAATATTTTCTTCTGTGTTACACCACCCAGGTGATTTCTTCTAAACTCTAGTTCTTTCTTTTAAAATATTAACGATAATGTTTCATTCTGGTTGGGGGAGGGAATAGTTGACAATTGTGGAATGTTAGTTAAATTTTTACTGTTTTTTTGTTGTAAAGACTAATCGTTGCTAACTTTTGAGTCGAAAATGGTTAAATATGGAGTGTGGTGACTCTATAAACGCATCTTCTTAGTTTGGAAGTAAAAAAAAATTCAGACATTTTCTTTTTCTTTATTAAGCTTTGACAATCATTTTTTTCCTTCTTCTTTATAAATATACACTTTCAAATTTTTTAATCGAAAATGGCTTAATATGGAGTGTAGTGACTCTAGAAACACATCTTCTTAATTTAAAAAAATAAAGTTTACTTTCTGAACATTTTCTTTTTCTTTATTATCTTATTATTAAGTTTCAATAGTCATTTTAAGTGTGATTTTTCTAACTTCTTCTTTTACCAATTAGCTTTTCTATATCATTTTCATCTTTATGCATGCATATTTTTCATATTTAGAATATGTTTGAGGGTAGAATGTCATTAAAAAAAAATTGTGATCTTTTAACATTGGATGACATGATGACTTTCACATGTTAGTATTTGTATTATCTTTGGTCTTGAGTGATGTTACACCATGTTTGCTACTCTACATGTTGATGTCGGAGACAAATATGAGTTGCTTAAAGGAATGTACATGTCATAATAAATTCGAAGTGAGTTTTTAAGCCTGTCATTTTTCTTGGAGAGTAACACTTTTTGCCCATTCTTCATACATATTAGCAATTTATTATTTTACACACGATCTCTAGATTTCTTTTGAGTCAACCCTCTAAAAAATTTGTAAAATAAAATAAAAGAAAATAAAAAAATAAAAGAAAAAAAATATGTTACTACATCTGAAGATCCATCTAACTCGTAGATATAGAAGATTATTTAGAGCCCTAAAAGATGATGGAAATGCCATCTTTGACCCGTTTAAGCCTTTCTAGCCATCCCTTTTGTGAAATATCCATAGTTAACCCTTTTGAGCCTTTTATATATATAAAAAAAAAATTTCTTTGTCAACTTATTATCTTGACCTATTCCGATTTAGAGTATTACCCGATGTCTTACAAGTTCCATCACCTATTCATGTTTCAGAAAAAAGTAAATAATTATTTTGTTTAGTAAAGTTGTGTCATAAAAAAATAACAATAATAATAAATAAACGAAATGTACTTGTAATTTCCAAAAGATCTATACTTTTTCTCAAACATATATTTTGTTTTCCTTTTCCCCTCCGTTTTTAGCCATGTCACTAGCCTACGTTACATCCTAATAAAAGTCCTTTTTGATTTTAGGGATCTATAGTTTGATGTAGTGATGCATAAGAAAAAAATAATATATAAAAAAAATGAATACATTGGGTTGACTAGCATTTTGTTTGACTTAAGATCGTATTATTTCTAAACTGTAGGTATATTCCTTTCATCTTGGTGAGAGTGTGTAATAATATTTCTTTATTATTTTCTCTCAATTTACCATTCATTGGAGTGACTATTTTTATTGGGTTTTATTTATTTGTGAGAGTGTTATTACTACCGGTGAGATTTTGGGGTTTGACGTGGTCATTCTTGAAAGTGGGTTGATGTGGGGGTGATGTTTCTTTAGACTGAATATAATGCTTATACTTTTATTTGATTATTATCATTAGTCTGATTAAATAAACAAGATTGTTTTAAAAAAATCATTTTGGGTTTGAATTTTATTTTCGCTTTATTTGCTAAGGACTAGTAATAAGTTGGTTGGGGGTGTATTGAGTGTTAGAAACTGTATATTTATAAAGGAGAAAATTATCATTTTACACTCCAAGTCTCACTAACATCCCTACTTTTATGTATTTAATCCCTTATAATTTAATTATATGTGTTTTATTATAATTATATATTTTATGTATTTTAGGGGCATCGTTGTCATTTCACAATGAACGAGAGATCAGATAACTAAATAGACATCAATTTTGAACTCAGGACAGTCGAAAACCTTAGGATAAGCATAAAAGGATAAATGACATTGTTCACATATACGGTACTGTTCATGATACTGTTCACGTGGCGTAATCCTGATGATGTGTTCTATCCAATCAGAACTTGCCACGTGGTGCAATTCTAGGCGTCCAAATTATTTTAATTTGATGGCCATGATTTACTCTTTGTATCTATAGAAAAAAGGCTCCCCCTAATTAGACACCCCTGAATTCATTTTTGAGCTTCATTTTCTGTAATTCATTCTTTATCCTGTATTTTCTTCATATTTTAATAAATTCTCATTTTCCCCTAATTCAATTACGAATAGCTAATTTCCTTTCAAACATAGGTTGAAGGTGAAATCTCAACATGTTCCATCGGCTTTATTTGATAAATTTACTTTCTCTTTCCTTCTGATTTATGCGGATGTTTTGACTTTTCGTCGATATATATTAATAATCTTGTCTAGATACCGCACTTATATAATCGGCTCCCTAGTGCAAGGTTATTACTATTTGGCATGATAAACCTTTAGCACCATATTGATTAGAGTGTGGTTCATGAGGAGTGGAAACCCCCGTCATGATTTAATTGGCACTAATAAGGAATATTAAGCCCATGATGTATATTGATGCAGATCCAGATACCCAAGTGCTTCATTTCAATAGATTTTACTTTAATTTATTCTTGCCATTCTAATTTAAATTTTAGGATAAGTTTAAATTACTTTCACCACAAATCCAACCACCCACTTGGAAACTTAATTCTATATGCAATTAAAATTCAGCTCCTCGTGAGATCAACACTCGTCACTATTAATTTATTCTACAATAGATTCATGGACTTGTGAGTTCAATAAAATTTGCAAAACAATTTTACCCATTTGTCCTTTAATCCAAAATCCACTAAAATCAAATTGTATTAATTTTCTTCTCACTTTATTTTGAAGCTGGCATTTTCCTTATAAGTAATTATATTGTTTTATGGAGTCATATTCAGCTTGTATGCCAACCTATTATGATCGGTTTTGGCTCATATCACTTTATATTAGGAATTAAAGGTGAATTCTCTATTTATCAGTTTCTATCAATGGCTATATATTCTCAGTATTAAAAACTAGGGGTCAATTGTCCGATTCACTGAAGTTTTTTTTACTTCCTAACATTTAATTTCCCACAATAATTGTAAATTCTCAATATTTAAAATAAAAGGATCGGTGTTTGGGATCAGATTTCTAATATCATTAAGGGGAATCGCCAAGCAAGTCTGATATGAAAATCTACTAGTCTAATCTAAGAGCCTACTAGCTCAACCTTAAAATGTACTAGCCTAATGTGGAGTTTCTCTAATGCCATCAAGAAGAACGCTAAGCAAGTCCGGCTTGAATATCTAATACTCTGACTTGGAAGCCTATAAACTCAACTTGAAAATATATCGGCCCAAAATGGAAATTTTATTTGTTTCGACTAATGCGGCCTATTTTTTTAGGAAGTTAAGTGCCACAATCTTTTAAACTACCCTCAACTGATAGTAATTACCTACAACTATCGAGAAAGTGTGCTAAAATCAAGGAAAAAATCACCCACCACTACAACTCTATTTAAGCTAGAGAAGGTGTCAGAGAAGCCAATTAGTAAATTCAACTGAAAAACTCTACAAGACATCAAACACTTGACCACTCATCCTTCTACATGATCTTCAACATCATCACTTAAAATCCCTTTAACATCAACTTATTTCCAATTTTATTAATTTATTTTCCTTTCTTTATATACCAAATACCTGACTTCGACATTGGAGCAACTTCGTCAAAGCCCACTCCAATATATCATAACCATGTTTTGTTGTTGGCAGGTGTTGAATGAGGGTAAAATCGTTATTTTACATTCTAAATCTCACTAACATTTTTACTTTTATATATCTAAGTTCTTTAAACTATGATTGTGTTTTTTTTTTCATAATTTGAGTATCTTATGTACTTTAGGTTATTTGATCATTTCATGATTAAAAAGAAGTCGAATCCATAAAATGGATAGCATTTTTGGGCTCAAAATAGCTAACCTTCGAAAGGGCATAAAAGGCAAAATTATAATTTTAGATTTTTTATAGGGCCCAGCTGACGTGGCATTAACCAATGATATTGATGACATCACAACATTTACTGATGATATGGTAGCATCTTATCGGACTAAAAAATATTGATGCGGTATTGACTGATAGAGTGGGATTGACCAATGATGTGGCAGCACATTATTGGACCGAATAGTTGACTTTGTTTTGATTACTGATGTGGACCAAAAAATGTGTGTATGATACGTGCAAATGCACGGAATGACAGCCTTGATGATGTGTTTCATCTAATTAGAGCTTGCCATGTGGTACAACCTTGAGTGTCTAAATGGTTTTCATTCAATAACCATGATTTACCCACTATATCTATAAATAAAAGGCTCCCTCTAATTCCACGGCTTTGAAACCAACTTTGAGCTCCATTTTATCTAAATCTTATTATATCTTGTATTTTTTTTTATATATTTTTATAAAATTACCATTTTACTTCTAGTTCTAAATGAATATCTATTTTAATTTCAAGCTTGGGTTATAGGTGAAGCCTCAACATGATCTATAGGTTTAGTTTGGTAAGTTTACTTTCTCTCTCTAATTTATTCGAGTTGTTTTCACTCATCATTGATAGGTAGTAACAATCTGGTATACTGTCTAGTGCAAAATCATTACTGCTTAGCATGATGAGTAGTTTACATTATATCTATTAGTGAGAAACTCCCCTATAGTATTTGTGGTTCATTTTGACTTAGTATTGACAAAGAATTTGTCTATGTCATTTAGTACACAATCTTGCCACATTGTCGATAGAATGATTATTGTCACCTAGCATAATATGTATTTGATACCACATTTAATAGAAGATTATTTCCTCCTGTCACAATAAGTACTTAATACCATATTGAGTAGAATGAGGTCCATGAGGAGTGGAAGTATCCCTTATAGATTAATTGGAACTAAAAATGAATATTTAGCACATGGTGAAATGTTGAGTATGAATTTAGAGACTCAAGTGTTTTAATTTACATTGTTTCATCTTTAATTCATCCCCCCAATTTTATTTAAGTCTTAAAATAAAATTAATCACATTTAATCAACTCCTATACAAACTTAACCTACACATAATTAAATTTACCTCCTCGTGTATCAACACTCGTCATATTTAATCTATATTACAATAAACTCATGAACTTGCAGGTACAATAAAATTTGCACAACAAGTTTTTGGCAATGTTGCCGGGAAGGTAAGTCATTTTAATTTTTAGAGTTAATTTTCTTTATAAATAGTGTAAATAATTTTTTGTGCAGGTTTTGAGTGTGTTTTCATAGTAAATGTGTAACAGCATGAAAGGTCAGTATCATAACATCTCTTATTTCTTTATTTCCAATGGTTTTGTTTTTAATTTTTAATATTCTTTGCATGCTCGATCAACGGTCACAATTGCATGATCTAGAACCTATAGAACTTAAGATGGGAAAGAAATTTCGCACACATTGACACATTGCATCAAAGTTAAAATTGAGGATAAAATTGAAATGGATTTAGAACAACAATGCCAGTACCACCAGAGAGGCCACTTAAGGACTACAACAGTCTCTTAGCTAATTTGAGCACATCAAGCATAAGATACCCAAATGTTGCTGGTAGGAGTTTCGAGTTAAAACTTAGTATGCTAAATTATCTCCCATCATTGTATGCCTATAAAACGAAAACCCATACAATCATTTTATGCCTATTACCATTTGCTTCGATGATGTGATACTATTAGCAGGTAATGTATTAAACCAACTTTATCCTTTAAAGAAAATGGAAATAATCTAGACTTAACATCTTCATATGAAATTTTTTCACATTTTAAAATAAATACTTCCTAGTGCATAAAACTAATAAGCAATTTTTTTAAGTATTGAAACGATTCAATGGGCTACTATTGAAGTGTCTGTTGAGTGTTAGAAAATGTATATTTATAAAGGAGAAAATCATCATCTTACATTTCAAATCTTACTAACACCCTTACTTTTATGTATTTAAGTCTCCTGTGATTTAATTATATGTGTTTTATTTTAATTAAGTATTTTATGTATTTTAGAGGCATCATGGTCATTTTATAATGAACGAGAGATCAGACAGCAAAGCAGACATCACTTTTGAACTCAGAACAGTCGAAATTGTTAAGAGGAGCATAAAAGGAAAAATGACATTGTTCACATGTACGATACTATTCACATGTACAATATTGTCCATGTTACTATTCATGACAATGTTCACATATATAGAACGATGACGTGACATTGACCGATGATGTGGCATTGAATGATGAAGTGTCACGATCCTATTGGACTAAAATTCTTATGTACTATTGATCGGTGACGTGGCAGCATGTTAGTGGACAAAAAATCGCGCGTACGGTACATGAATATACACGAAATTGTTTACAACCAAACAACGTCACTATTGAAATCGCATGGTCAAATCATGTCACTATTCAAACCGCG
This sequence comes from Citrus medica, assembly GCA_002013955.2. Taxonomy (NCBI): domain Eukaryota; kingdom Viridiplantae; phylum Streptophyta; class Magnoliopsida; order Sapindales; family Rutaceae; genus Citrus; species Citrus medica. The sequence continues at coordinate 1,115,789 of MKYO02000225.1, forward strand.
TGGTCAAACTGTGTCACTATTCAAACCGTGTGTTCAAACGGCTTACTGTTGACCGATGACGTGGCGCAATCCTGGGCATCCAAAATATTTTTAATCCGATGGTTATGATTTACTTAGTGTATCTATAAAAAAGGGAGCTCCCCCCTAATTTGGCATCCATGAATTCTTTTTTAATTCTATTTTCTCCAATTCTTTCTCCATCTTGTATTTTCTACGTATTTTAATAAATTTCCATTTTACCCCTAGTTCAATTATGAGCAGCTAATTTTCTTTCAAGCTTAGGTTGAAGGTCAAGTCTCAACATGTGCCATGGGCTTTATTTGGTAAATTTACTTTCTCTTCCCCTGTAATTATTGTGCATGTTTTGACTTTTCGTCGAAAAAAATAGAATTAATCTTGTCTAGATACCGTACTGGTTAAATCGGCTCCCTAGTACAAGGTTATTACTATTTGGTACGATAAGCCCTTAGCACCATATTGATTAGAGTGTGGTTCATGAGGAGTGGAAACCTCTCTCATGATTTAATTGGCATTAATATGGAATATTTAGCCCATGGTGCATGTTGATGCAGATCTAGATACCCAAGTGCTTCATTTTAATAGATTTCTCTTTAATTTATTCCCGCCATTCTAATTTAAATTTTAGAATATTCCAAATCATTTTCTCCACAAATCCAACTACCCACCTAGAAAATTAATTCTACACATAATTAAAATCCATCTCCTCGTGGGATCGACACTTGTCACCATTAATATATTTTACAATAGATTTGTGCACTTGCGAGTTCATAAAATTTGCACAACAAGTTTTTTACGCCGTTGCCGGGGAGGTAAGTTATTTTAATTTGTAGAATTAATTTTTGTAAATAATTTCTTTTAATTATTTTCTTGTAATTTTTTCTTATCTTAAAAAAAAAGAAAAAAGTGAATCTGTAATTTGAGGTAATAATTTCTTTTCTTTTTCTCTTCTTTTAAATTCTATAATTAATTTTCAAGTTATTTTCCTTTGTAATTTTTCGTTTATCTTACTAATTTATTTTCAATTAATTTATTTCATGTATTTTTTAGTGTGTTTTTATAGTAAGGTTGTAACAGCGTGATAAGGTTAGCACCGAAATTTCTCATTCTTCTTTATTTTTATTTGTTTTGTTCCTTTTTTTTTTGTTCTTTGCATGCATGGTGGAAGGTCATTATTACCTAATCTTGAGCTCATAGACCTTGAACTCAAAAAAACACTTTGCACACACAAACACGTTGCAATTAAAAATAAAATTGAAATGGATTTGGAACAACAACAAGCACCACAGGAGAGGCCATTTAAGGACTACTTGAGTCCCTTAGCTAATTTGAGCACATCATGCATAAGATACCCAACTGTAGCTGCTAGGAGTTTTGAACTAAAACCTAGTGTGTTAAATTATCTCCCAACATTCTATGGCCTAGAAAATGAGGACCTATACAATCATGTGAACGATTTTCATCCTATTTGTCAAACTTTTAAATATGAGAATTTTTCAGATGATGATGTTAAGTTTAGATTATTCCCATTTTTTTTAAAGGATAAAGCTCGTTCATAGCTCAATACATTGCCAGCTAATAGCATTACGTCATGGGAATAAATGGTAACAAAAATTTTGAATAAATATTTCCCAGTGCATAAAACCAATGCTATTCGCAGAGAAATTCCAGAGTTTGCCCAGAGAGAAGACGAGTAGTTTTTCGAAGTATGGGAGCGATTCAATGGGCTACTCTTGAAATGTCTACATCATGGGTACAAGAAATGACACCAATGCCAATACTTTTTGGAGGGATTATTGTCGCATGTGCAAGAATGGCTAATGGCAACAAGTGGACGAGAGCTAATGTCAAAAAGTACATCAGAGATTTGGGATTTCTTCCAACGACAAGTGGATACTTCTCAACAACGGAGTCGATCACTCACGAATATTAAAAGAATTAAGGAAGTGAATGAGGTTTACATTAGCGAATCAAGTTCAAAAATTAAAGAAGTTAAAGAGATGGTTGAAGGTCTTTCCCGACAAATAGCATCATTAACGGCTGCTAAATCAACAGAGCCACATGATCATGACTCATACCCAGATCAAGCCAATGCCATAGGTGTAATGACAAAGTCATCAAACTACAACTCTTACTCCAACACATATAATCCTAGATGGAGAGACCACCCTAATTTTTTCTGGTCTCAAGGGTTGCAACAGAATAGACCAGCAGCTCCAACTCCACCAATGCAATAAATTCCTCAAGTTCTTTAAGCCTCTCAACCACCATTTGGACCATACCATCAGAGCTCAAACTACTCTCAACCCAGACAATGGGATGATGCATTCCAGAATTTTAAGAATCTTACTCACTCCACGATCGAGCAACAGAACCGCACCATTGATGAACTATGAGATGAGATGAGAGCAAACATCAACTCACAAACCCAATCAGTTTCAAACCTTGAAAAGATGGTAGGACAACTTGCCTCTTCAGTTCAAACCTTGGCAATGGCTGTGGAGAATGGAAAATTCCCAAGTCAACCAGTGCTTAATCCTAGGGGAGTGTACGAAGTAAGTACTAATTCACCTAAGCAGCATGGAGAGGTCAAAGTCGTCATAACCTTACGAAAAGAAAAAGAAGTCGACAACAAAGTTGAGATGCTAGTGACAAAAACAACTCAAATTGCACATGTAAATGCTGAGGACTCATCATCAGAGGAGAAAGAAGAAACCAACCCACGAGAATACATTCGCAAAGCTCCATTTCCGCAGAGGTTAGCGAAAGGAAAGATGGAAAAATCCACAGGTGATTCATTTCTAGATGAACAATTGATAAGTGTGGAAGTATTACCATGGTATGCTGATATAGTTAATTATCTTATTACATGTTAACTTCCAGATCATTGGACCAAGCAAGACAAAGCCATTTTTTTTTACAGAAATAAAGAATTTCTTTTGGGATGACCCTTATTTATTCAAGTATTATGCAGATTAAATTGTTAGACGATGTATCCCAGAAAATGAATTTCAAAGTATCATTTCATTCTGCCATGAACAAGCTTATAGAGGCCATTTCAGCGCTAAGAAATCAACCACTAAAGTTTTACAATGTGGTTTCTATTGGCCAATTATATTTCGAGATACTTACACTTTTTGTTCTTTATGTGATATGTGTCAATGAATGAGGAGCATTACACAAAGGAATAAGATGCCACAAAATCCAATTTTAGTGGTTGAAATTTTTTATGTATCAGGTATCGACTTCATGAGACTCTTTCGCCCTTCTTTTGGCCATCAATACATATTGGTTGCTATTGACTACATATCGAAATGGGTAAAAGCAATTCCATGTAGAACCAATGATCACAAGGTGGCGATAGAATTTTTGAAAAGCAATATTGTTTCACGCTTTGGATTCCCTTGAGCAATAATCAGTGATGGTGGTGCCCACTTTTGTAACAAAGCATTCAAAACTCTTTTGACAAAGTATTCCATCACTCACAAAGTGGCGACCCCATATCATTCGCAAACCAGTGGCTAAGTTGAGATTTGTGTTGTGCAAATTTTAATGAACTCACAAGCGCACGAATCTATTGTAGTATAGACTAATGGTGACGAGTGTCGAACCCACGAGGAGGTGGATTTTAATTATATATAGAATTAATTTTGTATGAGATGATTGGATTTGTGGTGGAAATGATTTGGAATATGCTAAAACTTAAATTAAAATGACGAGAATAAATTCTGAAATTGGAATTGAAATGGCGAGAATAAATTGAAGAGAATTCTATTGAAATGACGTACTTGGGTATCTGGATCCGTATCAACATGCATCATGGGCTAAATAATCCGTATTAATGCCAATTAAATCATGAGGGGGGAATCCACACCTCATGAACCACGCTCTAATCAATATGGTG